>OZ021728.1:56403665-56641165 GCA_963978545.1 Linyphia triangularis | reverse complement strand
ATTCTCATCTGCTCTTTTTTTTCTTCAGTTGCGTACATGTTAGCAAAGCAACCAAAGAACTTCTGAAGGAAACTTACAATGTCGAACCCGGCAATGGAAACATTAGGGATGAGTACTTGAACAAGCTAGACATGGAAACCTTCTTTATAACACCTTTCAAAAAACAATCCATTGTAAGTATTTTACTTAATTAAGTATTTTACTCTATTGTTGAATTGGCTAACTGAATCGATTACGGGAGATACCGCTGTTTATAACTTATGCAGCAAAGTTATTTGTATAAAATTTGCTCAGAAACATGATATTTAAAAAGTAAGAGCACTTACTAGCTAATTCATCACTATAAAATAACTTATTTCAATATCATGTATTATTTAAAAGATATACTGTTATGATATTACTCTAACGTGTATTATGATATTACTCTAAATTGAAAAAAGCAAATTTCAATAATTATGGTAATAATTAATGAAAAAAGAGCATGTACAGTACCCCCCCCCCCCCCCAAAAAAAAAAAAATCAGAACGATGGCTATATCTTTGGTTCTAATTATTGTAGAATCTTACGGTTTGCACCAAAATGTTTTTCTTACCATTTTCTATATATCTGATGCAATTTTTTCCCCCTAAAGAACCGTTTACTAAGTAAAAGTAACGCTATCTTCGAAAATTTCAATACGAACCCGTATTTTTTATCATTTCATTCGATTTTACATCATTTACCTAATACACCAAATTTCAATGCATTATGTTGAAAAATACGTCACTTATGAGCGAAAATGTTTCGACCATTTTTTGACTGATCTTCAGGGAGAATTTCCATAAAACGAAAGGTATTTTTAAGATTCTACTTCACAGAGGAAGAAATCGAACGGTCAGTGCGACGTTTCACGAAGTTAAAAAGTACAAATATTAGTCTAAAATTGCATAGAAACTACTTGGATTTATAGTGCCATGTTTAAGATTAATACAAAAATAGCAAGTAAACGCAAAAGTAACATAATTTATTTACAACATTAAAGATGTGCATTCTTCACACGAAATAAATAAAATATCGAAAACTGTAATTGCAGAAATATAACGAATACTACTGATAATTAGAAAATTAATAAATATTAAATGTAGGCATTAGTAAACAGTATTCAGCAAAGCGTGATTATTTTACAGAAACATTTCACTGTAAACACAAATGTAATTTGATCGTTGAAATTATTTAGAAAATGAAAAAATCACATGATTCGGTAAAATTTTTAAAGGATAACTTATTGAAATTGCTTAAAAAAATGTTGTTTTAAATAAATGTAATTTAAGAAAATAATTTTTTTTTAAAAAAGGACACTGTTGAAAACCACACAAAACATATGTTCCACGATTCCAAACACGTTAGACAGATTTAAAAAAATGTAAAATAAAACTGCTTTGTTTGCATAAAATAATTTTTTTTTTTTTTTTTTTTTTTTTTTGTAATTTCAAGAAATTCTGTTCCGATTCACCCCATTTTACGATAATTGAACGTTGTGCGATTTTCCACACCTCTAGTTTACATTGAATTAATCTGTGGTAGTTTTCAAAAGTCGTCTACTATACGGTCTCTTCAAGTGAGCGTTTTTTACATTTTCGCTAAAATATCGAGAACTAAAAGTCAAAATGGAAAGAAAAAAATTGTGGGGGGTTTTAGACCATGGTAAATCTAATGAAAAATATATATATATATATATATATGTTTCTATTAAAAAAAAATTTAATACTGTTTTATCAATTAATAATTAATTATTAAAAAGAAATTGATGCAAAAGTTGATTGCTATTTATGTTTAGCCATTTAAACAAACTATCTTTTGAAAACAAAAAATACTGAAATATACTAATTATTTAAGTATGTATGGCCAAAAAAACAACTTTTTTATTTAACATTAATTTATCATTTTCTTTTTATCATTTAAATTACGAACCATTCATTAGAAAAATACGAATTTTTGTATTTCGACATTTTTTTGGATGCTGAATCCAAATATGGGATAATATTATCAGGTTGCTATTGAACTTTTTAAAGTTTGGTTCTGTTTTAATATGTAGATGACCCCTCATGACAAAAAAAACTACATGCAATTATTAAAAACCTTCTACGATTTACAACGGTACCTTTTGTTTGTTATTTCAACAGTTAGAGTACAAGATATAGTCATCGTTCTGATTTTTTTTGATTTTTTTTTTTGGGGGGGGGGGGGTACTGTACCAGAAATCACATCATTACAAAATTACTTATTCCAATAAACTTGAATTTTCCAATATTTTAAAATACGTATTTTTATGAAATTGCTCAAGAGAGCAGCTACACTTACTTGATTCTCATTTTGGCGAGAGGTGTGGATTGTGTTAGTGGATTACACATATTGTGCTTATTTTCTATTTTTATGGGATTTTTTTTTCTTCTTCAGAGCAGTACAAAATGTCCTTTTTACGCTCTATTTTATATTGGAAAAACACATTTTTACAGAATATTGAAGCGGAGATGAAATAATACCTTTGCCCCCATGTACTTGGCGCCTATACAATCAGGTGCTCTTTCCGTTTTCGAAGTTTTTGTGTTTTTGCCGGTGATATTGTCAACATTTTGAAGCCTCTCCCCTCTCACCTCTGTTATCTTTTGGCAACCTATCAAGTCCACATAACAAAACTGTACGAGTGTTGAAGAATATGCAAATTTGATAAGGTCTTTGGTGAGAAATGGTATATTCAAAGTTCTGACGATTGAGGCAAAATAAATAATAGTTACTTTTTAATCGTTATGGCTCAAGCATTTCAAAAGTTATATTTGAAAGATCACCAAATTTGTACGTTTTTCATACTCTCGCGTTTACAAATTCATAATTTCAGAATGTTCAGCAACAAGTTAACGAGTCATTCTTTTTTGCTAAAAAATAATGAAAAATAACCTAAGCTGCGACTTTCTTATGATCCAGATTTAACCCAACGAGAAAAGTATCAAGCAACTAGAATAAAGTACATTTGAAAATTAATAGCTTACTTCCTAGTTGCAAACATTAAATAATTCTAAGATCAAATATTTCCACACTGATCTATTCGTTACAGAGATTTTCAGAAGTATTTGGCGAGCTTTTATTATTTTTCCTTTCAAAAGAAGTATTATTTTTTCTTGTATTGTAATAAACAAAAAATGTCGGCTTCTTTCTAAGTAGTTTGTACTTTTGATTGAATCAACATCGTGGTTATTTCTCTTGTAATTTCGTATTTTTGAGAAATCATAAATCCATAAACTTTGAAATTCTTTAGTAAATCATTAAGGAATATCGGGGATAAATATTAACGGAGAAAATAGCTTATAATAATGGGATCAATTCGATATTTTTTTTTTTAAATCTATGTGTATCGCAAAAGTAACTTTTATTAGTTTCCCAAAAATCGCGATCAATGAACTTATGAGGTTTCTCAAATAACTTATCTAATTGGGTCAAGCTAGGCGCCATCTACGAAACAATATTATGTTTTTCGTAATTGAACCATATTTTTTATTGATTATGGAATGCATAAGCCAATAAATAGGAAATATACCAGAAATATAATCACAGATCAAATTATTAGACTCTAGTCTACAGCTCATTTTATATCTAAACAAAATGATTAAAATATGACCAGATCAAGAAATTGAATTTTAAATATAAAATGTATCCAGAAACTCAATAATTCAGCCTTATGAAGCTTTCAATGAAGATGCCAGGTGTTATTTATATATCATATTTACGAAATGTATTACTCGCATTGTAGTATGAAATTCTTATTAAAGGACTATTGTGTTCTATTTCAAGTTTCTCTTTCAGAGGAAGGATACTCTTTATATTCCTGTCAATCCTGAAAGGAGTCCATGTGGCTCCCGCCGCGCATCCTCGTTCAGTCACTCCAAAATTCAAAGGGTAAATTGACTTCAATTCAGTATCATTGTTTCATTTACAATGCAATAAATACTGTTGTAAAACATAGTTTATCTCTGCGCACTCTGTGAAAAAGGTTTTAGAATGAAACTTGAAGCAACAAAATTCTACAACTAAATTTTGTTGGCGTTCATCTTATTTCGTCTTCCACAATTTTGTGTTGTATTTTGTAACCGGAATCGCTAATTTAAATTAAAGAAATTCTAAGCATTGCTTTTAATTTCAGTTAATGTTTAGCATTTTTAAATAATACCCAACAAATATTTACACTGGTTTAAACTGTAGCTCTTAAATAATTTCTGAAGTGTTATAAAGTTTCGTTTAGGATGCAATTTTATTTGTAATGAAAAAATTAAACTATAGTTAATATTACTGTAGGACAAATTTTGGAAATGAAAACTTAATTAAGTAATTTTAGTATAGTGTACATTATATATGTGTATATGTTTTAGTATATGTGAAAATTATATGACTAAACTTAAATAAAAAGGGTTGTTTGAAAATTGATGCTCGTTTCAGAATTTTGAATTATCCAAACTTTAATTCGATATCCATACAATGACTCTTAACAACATACCAGGTCACTGATCAACATTTGCATGCATAGTATAACATGCAGTATTAAAAACACTTGAAAAAAAATTTTGCGTTGCTATTCCGTGATGGGTTAAGGAAAATAACTATAAAAACCTTAAAATCTGTTTAGGAGTGTTACTTTAAGTATTTCGAGTAACGTAAAAGTGTGGTAGAGTTGTGTGTTTTGTACTTCATAGTAATATTAAACTTTATCTTGTACGCTTAAAATTATTGTTCTTAACACAACTTCTCGTGAGGTATATTCAATATATTCCTATTTATATCATTATAGTCATTGTTTTACGGTAAATATTAAAAATGAGCACTTAAAAGCGCTGCTTTTAAGTACCACCCAGTCTTGATGAATAGAAGCATCTACCCCTGGTTGTCATTCCATTTTGATTCTGATCTCTAGCAAGATTTTGAAAGGCAGCTATACTATCTCTTTAAAAACCTTTTTAAGTTTTCTTAAAAAAGGAAAACAATACCACCAATGAAGGGTTCATTAAAAAAAGAATCATCATCGTAATAAGCAACTTACAATGGTTTATTTATACCAATAATTTCACACTTAACTGGTTTCTTACCTACCATTTTTTAAATTTAAATCACCAATTAATAACATAATAAAATAATCAGTTATAGAAAAATTATAATTTTCTTTTCCAAATAATTAAAATAATATGAAACCTATTACTAAAAAATTAGTCTTTAAATAGTTGGCTTTATCAAATGTTTACAATGAAATAACTAGACCGTTTTAAGGGAAGATTACACAAATTATTCAAACTACAGCACATTTAACATAATTTGGAGATACAAATTACTTCAACCACAGAATTTACATAACCTCTGTATTAATTAAAAAAATTATTTTGCGAAGATCTGTTAGTGCCGAGAGCTTCTCCAAAAGGTATTCTCTAATTTTTCTCATTCAACAAAGTATAGTTATAAGCAACAACAATTACTCCTCATAACTATTTATACATGCCATTCTATTCAACCGAATCTACATTTAATTATTTTCGGATAAGACGTTTAGATGGGTTGTATGTGCCTGCATGCGCTATTTTCAATTGCAATAGCTTAATTTTGATCCCTATCCTATTTAATGTCGGTATTTATAAATTTCATTTTCTTTGCAGAAACATACTGAGGAGGTCGAAGTCTTATCCTCCAGAAGACGAACAGTCTTGGGATTTAGGTAAGGTTTTTCTTCACATACATATTTTTAACTCTGTGTTATGCAAATTATGAATAATAGTATTTTCTTATTACTTATAATGTTGTACTTTGTTTAGCCTTCTTCAGTTCCGTCAGATGGTGAGTGACGTGAATGAGTCCATGGACACAGCCATCGACGCTATGGCTCTAAGTAAGAAAGAGTACGTCTCTATCTTGAGGAAATGCCTCTTTCTCTCACTTTCCCTGCTTAACTTTCTCTGTACATACATAACCTTGAGCTAAACTCAAATATATAGTTAATTTAGAAATCGAAATATCCTTAGTATATTTATTCTTAAGTAGTTTTCACAAAATCGTTATACGAAAAAATATTGAAGAGTTACAAAAGTTAATTTAGTGTAGTTCAAATCACTGGGGAAAAAAAAAAAAAAATGAAAAAAAAAGAGCTACTTTTAAGTTCTTCATTCGGGAATTCATGTTCAAAAGTTTTAGTTTTTTAGGTCGATTTACTATACTGGAGAAGAAGAATAGTTTACTAAAATAGTATTATATGATGTTTTTAAAAAAAAATCGAGATTCTCAAATTTTAATTGTAATTCTAATTGCGAGTTCCGTTTTTCTTCTTCAAGCTTTTTTCTAAATTTTGTACTATTTATGGTTTTTCTTAATAATCATAATTTCACTGTGAAAAGCGGAAGATGTTCTATTAGTTCTATAAAATCGTTATTATATTATTTTAGATTGAGAATTGTGGAAATGGTATCTTTGTATCCTTACATTAACTCTTTTCTACCTAGCTGAGTTAAGTGTCAACTTGAAATATATTTTTTAATATACTTTCTATAAAACATATTCAAATCTATTTTATGTAAATGATTTGTATAAAAATTACACTGTTGGAAAACTATAGATATAAAAGTTTTTTAAGAACTTTCACCTGCAAGAAAAGGTTTTTATCAGAAACGAAGTTATTTGACAATGTCTTTAAGTGAAATACAAATGTTAGCTTTTCTGCGTTTCAAGTCCTAATACAGAAAAAGATGTTTTACAGAAACATTTCAAGTTATAAAATATAAGATGCAATACATTCAAATCTATTTTTTTATAAATGCTTTGTATAAATATGGCACTGTAGGAAAACTAATCACATACTCTAATTAAGAATTTGCATTTACATGAAAGGTCTTTATCATTAGCAAAACTATTTAACGGCGCTGTGAAAATTAGCTTTCCTGTGTTTAAAATCATAACGCAGGAAAAAGGGTTTTACAGAAACATTTGAAAAATTATATCTATATAAACAACTTAAAAAATGCAGATATTGGAAAAAATAGTTCACCTTTTCGAAATGTAATACATCATTTCGTAACTGATACAACATGCATCCAATATTTTATTAGATTTTTGGAATTGTCTTCCCTTTAGCACTTCATTCATAACTTTCTCGATAAGATTCAATCTTTAAATTCTTAAAAGTGCCACATTTCCATTTGTTGGTGAAAATTTTAAGTGGTGTTTTTGGTTTGCATTGTCTTTGGTTTGCATTGTAATTTATTTCACTAGAACAGACGCAAAGTGGTTTTAAATATGTGTGAAGTTCAATTATATTTATCTCATGCAATTCTCCTTCTTAAATTATCTGAAAGTGCGGGAATATTTGAAGAAATCAAATCATACGAAGTAGAATTCCAACAATTAAACTTGCAGCAATTCTAACTAAGCTCTGTAAATTAGACTTGTATAGAAAAATAAAACACAAATGAATGTTATAAATAAATTTCCATAACTCGCAGCACTTAACTTTTTTTATAAATATAAAACTAAAAAATTATTTTAAAACCCAAAAATCTATAAAATTTATTAAATATTTCTAATCGAATTCCTTTGTATCTAATGTAAATAATATGTCAATTAAAAAATAGATTTTAGTCGAAGAATAATAGTAAATAGTTTACAAAATGGAAATATATTTCAAAAAAGTTTAAGCCACCCACTGACGGTCATGCACTTATATATGTGTCATTTGATCCCCATTTTTATCAGCAATATACAACATTTTTAAATTTTTAAATAAATTTAAAATTAAATATTTTATAAATATTTTTATTAGGATGACAGTTTGCAACCTATCTAAAACAAAATAAATCCAAACATAATTTTAAAATATTATATATTTCAATTAGAAATATAATTCAAAGCTTATTGCAGGGAAAACAACTGTAGAATTTCACCCAATTCCTACACCGTCAGAGGGCAGCCAAAAATACTATATTAATATTGGACCCATGTTAAAGCTATGAAACTTTCAATTTGATATATTTTTCCATGTGTTAATTTTGAACGATAATGGCTTCAGAAATATATCAAACTCTTACAGTAAATCCTTTATTTAAAAAAATACATTTTTAATCCTCATAAACTATAATATTAATTTAAGAAAGTATCCCCTATTAATTGAATTAGTTAAATTTAAGTATCTAAACTATTGTTTTCTATTTCCAACTCTATCATGTTATTTATCACGTTCCTCTATTATACCTAATCATTGTTTTTCAGCCAGTGGTTCAAGCCAGAAGGCATTCAGCCCTTGCTTCTCACATTCCGTGACATGTCTCTGGAACTTCCCTTCCTGAAACAGAAAGATCCCCTTTTCAAGTACTCTTTGCTGGCCACTTTGTACACGTGTCTTGTACTCACGACGTTGAGTGCTCTCACGAAGAACATGTGAGTAGTAGTCCGAGAGGTGACTGCAATTTTTGGACCCCATCGAACATCATTCTGAATTTTTTATAGAAATTGGAGAAAAGTGAGTAAATTAGGAATCCACTGGTCTGTCGTGGCAAAAATGGCCGAAACTGATCAATAATTGACTTGGAATGAGTTGAACTAAAATCCGATTGCCAAATATGCCATAACTTGCCAAAAATAGAACAAACTTATTCGTCTGGCAACCCACTTCATTTTGACTTTCAATGAGAAAAAGCACAAACGATTTCTGATCTTTGGCTCGGAAAACTTATATCTTTTAAAAGTAAGCCAAATTGGCGACATTAGTTACATCATCAGTGACGTAATGTTTATTGCCAACTTGGCTCCCTTTTAATAGATGCAAGTAGACAGTCGCCAGATATCTGAATCGTCTGCAACCTTCGTAATTGGAAATTAAGGAGTGAGGGTTACCAAATAAAGAAAAATGCTCATTATTTGGCAAGTTATGGAAGATTTGGCAATTGGATTAGTTCAACTTATTAAAAGTTATTTTTGACCAGTTGCGGCCATTTTTGCCACGGCAGACCAGTGAATTCGTAATCTACTCGCTTTTCTCTAATTTCTATAAAAAATTCAGAATGATGTTCGATGGGGTCCAAAAATTGCAGTCGCCTCTCAGTCTATAGATGAGATGGAAATCCAACTTTACGATCAAAAATTGAATTTAGTGATATTGGTATTCTTACTTTTATAATAGAAAGAGTTACTATATTTAGTTGCAGGTTGGCTTAAAAATCTCCTTATGAACATACCCTCTGAGCGTCAACAGAAAGGACGAAATTGTACAGTTGTTTTCCCTGCAATAATTTTTAAATTATATATCTGATTCAAATATAAAATTAATTTTTTTTTTTTAAAGGGGGTGTTAGAGTATCATCCTAATAAAAATATTAAACAAAATATTTTCTTTTACATTTTATTTATAAATTTAAAAATGTTGTGTATTGCTGGAAAAACTGAATATCAAAGGATGAGATAATCCTGAATAGCAGCTTTAAAGGATTATGAATGAGAAAGAACTGACATATTTTTAAAAATCAGCTACTAGGTGCACTAGGGAGTCGACACCCTTAAAACTATTTTTTTTATATAATTTAAGCCTTTAAAAGTAAAATTTTTTTGCATTTCTTGGAAGTATTACTAGGCAATTATTAAACTTTGTTTAGAAAAAAGTACACGCAGTGCTATAAATTTTGGAAAATTTTGAGACAAATTCAGAAAAATTCCTTTTTTTAAACTTTCAATACTTTCTTCTGAAATTAAACTCTAAACTCTAATTTGATCTCTAAACTTTTGGGCTTTAGAATTTGAATAATGTAGGTAGTATGGAGAAAAATAATAAGAAACTGTACCAATGAGTAAAAAAATTAGGATAAAATTGATATTTTTCGAAATTTTGATTTTTCTTTGAAAAAAGTTTATATTTTATTAAAAAATCTATGATTATTTTTGTCAAATAGTTATTGAGGATAACACAAATAAATTTCAAATAATCACAGTTGTATTTTTTGAAGTTTTAGAATTTTTAATATGGTGGCAACTATAAAAAACACGAAATGAGAAAAATGCGTTCGAAACATCGAAGAAAGCATTGCAGCTATGAAGAATGTTCCATAAAAATATACTTTTTATGCAATTGTTGGTTATCGAATCAGTTCAAAAAGGTGTTAGAACAAAGAGAATGTTTCAAAGGTTATAAAAAAGCAAAAAGTAGAAAATCAATATTTTTATAATTTTTGTCAAAACAAAGGGTATCAAGATTTTTAAGAAACAACGAACCACTTGAGATACTTTATTTCTCGATAAAAGATACTATCTTCGAGACGAAAGTAAAATACATATGCAAAATAAGCAATTATCCCTTATTTTTCTTAGCCATCTTCTCTTAACTTTCCAAACCTCTATTTTCTCTTTAGTCAATAAATTATAGAACTATAATTCATTATCACATTTTCAAAACTCGCTTTGTTGATTATTATTAGTTAAATAACTTATTTACAGAGATCTTAAGCTGTTTTAGTGTTATTTTAAAATTTAAACTAAAAATAATTACGTTAGAATTTTCCAAAGTTCAGTATGAAACAGAGTTTTTCTGTTTTTCATTAAGAACTTATTCAAAGTAAGCACCTATATTTTATGCTAGACAAATTACAATTTTTACATTGATTAAAAATTTATATCTGCTCTTTATTTCTTTTAGAGTTAACTTATTTTGGATAGCAAGTGGCACTTCCTTTATCGCAATCGTTGCCATTATCCTTCTATCGTGGATTCCTGTTGTTAAGAAAATAATTCAGGTATGTATTCGAAATTAATGTGTTTAGGAATTTATAAACACATTATTATTATTATTATTATTATTATTATTATTTTATTATTTTTTTTGAGAAATGCATATCTTTACATTTTGTTTCAAGGCATTTTCTTATAAATGCCTTGTGACGGAAACAAAATTACCGCCGACGACCGGTAATTTCCAGGGGAATTCGCATTGCTTCCCCTCTACCTGATTGAAATCGATATGCAAAAGAATAAAAGTTCCTTTTCACTATTTCAGTTAAAAAAATTAACTTTGAATATTTGGAAAATCCTCGGAGTTTGTTTACTACTTTGTTTTCAAATTTTCAGCGATTGCAAAACTAAATGAATAATTATCTGGAATCAATATAAACTAAACACTCTTGTAGTTGAATTTAATCTACGTTATATCCTACTGTAGGTATTTTATCAAAATTCAAAGCTAAATCTAAAATAAAAAATAATCCAATAACTATTTTTAGAAGTTCGTTTTCGATTATTGAAAAGTTAATAATCTAAATTACAAGTTATATTTGTTAAAACTTAGAACCATCCTTGATATCTTATATTGTATTTAGCTTAAATAATTTAACTTTGATTTAATGTAAGAAAGAAAATTATAAATATTTGCCTTGGTTCTATATATCATAAGAATCTAAAGTTTGACTAATAATTATTTTAGCATTGTGATATTTTATTAAGTTTTTACATCTGAATTAATCATAATTATTTACTTTAATATACAAGAGAATAATATAAAACATATGTAAAGTTTTCTTACATAATTTATAGGTTCTCAACTAGGATTGATTTCTCCGAAAACTATGTAAAATATATGTATTTCTTTTTATATAACATTAAAATATCACTTAAGCTATATAAAGATGTATTTAATGAGATTACACTGATAATCTATTTGTTTTTAACTAACATCTAAATACTACTTCTTTATCTTAGAAATCTTCCAAATCTTCTTATCTTTCTGTGCTTAAACGAACCTCTACTGGTGTTATCTTGCGAACAACTGTATTTACGATACTTTCTGTGTTGTTCATGATTATTGCGATGATAGGCTTGGTAAGTTATCAGTTATAATGAACTTTTATTAAGTTCCTTTATCTCTTAAAACTTATGTTTAAAATTTTCGTGATTTTCTGAAACATCTTGTACCAAAATAAGTTAATGTTAATCGAAAAAATCATTGTCTTTTATAATTAACTGGAAAACATTCACAGATATGATGGTTTTGAATAGTTTAAATGTTTGTAGTGCATTTTGATGAAAGTTCCAAGATGAGATAACAAAGATAAAAAATAAATGTTTAAAAGTCAAGAAACTTGTTAAAAATAGGTATATTGAAATTATTAAAGCATCTTAATAAGATATAACGTTTATGTTCAATTGCCTAACAATAAAATATTTTAAATGCGTTTTTTTTTTAATCTAAGTATTTCATGTAATTAAAATGAATCCATTTGTATCTTATATATAAATAATAAACCGAAATTAATAAAATCTTCAATGAAGGTATCAAAACCAAATATATTTCTTTTTAGGAAGATTGCAATGAACCCACAAATATATTGGTATTCAACGAAAACAAGACAGTCTATGCAGATATCCCTCTCTCTTGCCAAAAACCTTGGGTAAGTAATCACTTTAGCATATTTTCAGATAATTTGTATGTGAATAACTACGGTAATGATAATCTAAATATTAAATTATGCT
This sequence comes from Linyphia triangularis, assembly GCA_963978545.1. Taxonomy (NCBI): domain Eukaryota; kingdom Metazoa; phylum Arthropoda; class Arachnida; order Araneae; family Linyphiidae; genus Linyphia; species Linyphia triangularis. The sequence goes on along the minus strand of OZ021728.1, from coordinate 56,628,661 downwards.
CCCTTAGTTTGAGAATAAGATATGATTCAATACTATCGTATCAAACATTGAATATTGGTGTTTAGTTCGAGCATAAAATATTATTCAATACTGTCTTATCAACTATTGAATATTGATTTTCTATTTAAATATATCAATCACAGTTAGTTCCAGGTAGCTCAGCAGTATTTGGCCATGTCGGGTACTGGAAATTTGCCTAATCCTGGTTGAAACTCGAGGATCATTCCAAAATAGACGATTTTTTTTTTTTTTTTTTTTTTTTTTTTTAAGTGAACTTGTCAAAAACATCACAAAACATATTTTTGAGTCCTCCATCTTTTCTTATAAATAAAATGTTTGAATTTTAAAACAGAGCATCAACTTTTTAAAACTTCTGGTATATTTTATTCAGCATTGGGCGAGATAGGCCAATATACGTAACAACGGCGGTTTACAACGGTCCATATCGGAATTGGTCAATATCTAGTGATATTGGCTAGTGTTGTTGTGCTACAGGGAGCTAAGCAAAATATTATCTTTAAAAGCATTTAATAGTATATTCTGTATTTTTAGGATACAAAGAGTTATTATAATTAATTTTTTTGTCTTCTTTTTAGTATTTTACTTGGTGTGCTGTTTTATCCATGATCTCTGTATCAGTTTTTTTGCGCATCCACTTTTTCATGAAACTGCTAATTAACGGAAGTCTGGTCGCGGCTTTTTCTTGCTGCATTTACAAGACTAACCTGTTTCATAAATCCTTCTTGCAAGACTGGTATGTGTATATTTACTAAATTTGGTAAACTAACCAAATTTATAATCTGTTATCTTTATTCTATAAACTAAATTTGAAATGATTTGTGAATTTTTAATAATTCTTTGTATATATTTATAGAGAATGTGTTATTATCATAAAAATACTTATTCATGAAAGTGTCTTCAAAATGTTTATTTTTGTTAAAGGAATGATAAATACTCTACTTTTTTTATTCGCTTAAATAATCAAATGTGGAGTGCCTAGTATTCGTTATTCAAATACTTAATCAATGATTTGTTAAATACAAAAAGATTCACACACATTTTTTATTTATGGACTATTCGTCCCAATTTTCAATAATTAAATTTTAGACGAAATTTAATACATTCTCTTAATTTTCTATTGTTTTTAAAAGCTATGTTATTATATTTCATTTAGTTAAAATTAACTATAGTAGAAAATTCAAAGATTAGGTAGGGATATAATGCTTTTCACATGCAAGAAGAATGTTTAAAAAAAAAAAAAAATACACTTTAGATCCAAAAATATGTTGTACTTACAAATTATGTTTTACATGAATTATTTATTCAATATTTGCATATATTTTAATAACTTAAACACTCTTTGTATTTAAAGAATGTCTTTTTGCGTTTTGTTTTCTATATTTCTTTGATGGCTTTCATTTTAATTTAACAGGAATCATATACCTCCAGGAGTGGATCAATACTGGTGCTTACTAGTCACTCTATACACTCTACACCTATTGGACAGACAGGTACAGTGAACAATTCTATCATCCAATAACACCTTCTAACTTAAATGTGTTATTAATTCTCACACTCAGATCCACGTTTTATACTGGCTGGAAGGTATTTGCTACCTATAAAGTTAGCTTTTGCAAACTGGTTGAATTTGGAAGTTTAGAATCATAACTTATAACTACAGCTGTTACTATGATTTAGAAATGCAGTTTATTGCATCTTCATGTCGTTTTAAAGTTGAAACAATGGGTCGGTAACCAATTTATTGAAAGACGGGTTAACCTTTTTAAGGTATTCGATTTTCTTCTGATCCTCTCAGAATAATTGAAATACTTCTAAAAAGTTACCATTATCAACCATTTATATTTTCAATATAAATATATTTTCTTTTCACCACTGTAACTTTTTAAAATACTTTTCTACACAAATGCTATTTTATATGGCATTTTATTTAGTCAATATTCTTTAGCACAAATGGACTTTACAGTAACTATAGAAATATTTTAACTACAGAATATGAGCTATAAAATACAACTATGCTTCGGAAATAGCTATTTGTAATTAACTACTTTCTGAAAAATACCATTAGTTAAGCTATCCCAATATTATAATTCATTATCATTTATTAAAAGTAAATTCTAAGCTTTCCGGTAAGTTCAATTTCTTAATCTTTGACGTGAGGAATTGGAATAAGTATAATAAATTATAAACAATCAATACACATTAATGTTCCGAATTGCGTTCAAAAGTCACTATTAGTGTTCAACAAAGAATACGCTAGTGTTCGAAAGGTTGTTAAAAAAAGAACATGTTAATGTTCAAAATAGTATCCAAATGTCATATGAGTTCTCAAGTGTTTATAAATTAGTGAATAAAGTATCGCTGTGAAATATTTAAGTACAGAAATCGTCTTTTACGTTTCAATCACTCATTTTCTGTGCTGATAATTTATCTGATATTTTAGCGATCCCGGTAATGTGTCAGTTTGGACCATTAATGTTTTATTATTAATATGATGTTAATCATTGATTCACAGAAACAAATGTCAGTATTCTAAAACAAGCAAACATGCCTAATTTTCTACGGATTTTTACTTCTTTTTACGGTTTATCTATGGCAAAAACTCTTACATTTCGATGAATGAAGGAAAAAACGAAAAAATGTATACGTGATACAATAGCGACTATTCCATATACGCAACACTCAGTGAAAACAACGTAAATCTCGGCAATAGCGAAAGTATTGGTGAATTTCAAGAGTATTGACAAAAGATTGAGAAAATATGTTTCACCTACGCCTTTTCCATGGGTTTCAAAAAATATCTGAAATACTGTAAAATATCCGTAAGAACTACGGAAAATCCATGGGAAAGTAGGTATCTCTACAGTGGTGGCAAAATATTATTTATATTGCTTGCTATGAATGGAAACTAATCCGATTTGTATTTCAGGTGGAATATATTGGTCGCTTGGATTATTTGTGGAAGAGGAAGTTGAAGAATGAGCAAGAAGAAGCAAGGACGATGGGTCTTGTGAACAGGACTTTGCTACAGAACATTCTTCCCGTTCACGTTGCTCAGTATTATCTAACGAAGGAATCCATGCATCTTGACGTAAGTTGTCTTAAAATCTTAAAATTTATTAAAACACTCTAAACTCGCACTTTTTACCCTAATGTTTTATTGATTAAAGGGAAAAAAATATTCTCAGCTCTAGCAATATTATGTTGTAATTGTGGTAGTATTGGGTCATTTTTAATTTAAAAAAAAAAAAAAAAGTTATAACTAAAAAATAAAAATTGAAAGAAAGTTATTTTGTGTAAATATATTTAAATATAATTACAAGAATAATGTAATTTTCAAAATAGTTATGTAACTTAACTTTTCGATCTTAAAGAATTTTTTAGTAAATACATCTTTTTATCTTCTTAAGACGAATCTGTTAACCTTTTAAGATTGCATACCTATTCAAGATATAGTGATATTAATAAATAATAAAATTACAATAATTTTGAATTATCGGTTAGAACGTAAATAAGATACGAAAACTGAAACTTATAATTACTTCCCCCATTCGACGTTTATATACATTAATTAAACAAACCAGAATTTGAAATTAAAAAAGCTTATGAAGTGCATAGTACCCTTCTAATTATTTCACTTGACTTTAACGTGAAATTACTTATTTTAATCGTCGAATTTCCTTTATTGACTTAAAAATTACTTACCTTTCATTGTACTATTCAGTTGGATCTATACCATGAGGAATACAGCTCTGTTGCTGTTATGTTTGCCTCCATCCCGAATTACATGGACTTCTACAGTGAATCTCTTCTTAACGACGAAGGTCGAAAATGCTTACAAGTTTTGCATGAGATCATTTGCGACTTTGATAAAGTAAGAAAAATTTTGTAATATCTTCTTTTTGGTTTCTTATAAAGGAACGCAAAAAAAAAAAAAAAACTTCCACGATTTTTTTATTGAATAAATTGCAACCGGAAGACTTCAGGGAAAGTATGGGAAATTTGAGTGATGGTGTGATGCTGGTTACCGGTCCAGTTGAAAATGGTATAACTAATTGACTTTTCGGTAACAAGTCTCCATCAGCTTAGCATCTATTGCTGCTGGCTGCTAGAAGTTTCCCTGTATTTGCCATTTTCTTTTTATTGGATTGTTTAATGCTACAGTGTGCGCATCAATTCAATTTTACATTAAAAACAACGATATTTTTTTAAAGTAAATTTTTTTTCATAGTATTTATTAGTTTTTTTTGTTCAGTTTTAATGTATTTTTGTTAAAAAACTAACGCAATAAATTCATATGATCTTCCGCTTACTTTCAAACAAAGCAAAATGTATTTTCTGGCGAAAAATTATATAGTTTATAAAAGTGTTTTCTTTGTTTGATTTTTGATACGGTAACATTTGTTGATTGGAACAGTGTAGTGAATAGTAACGAAACTTCATTTAAAGCTCATGCTCATCCCAACAAATTGTGGTGATTAGGAACCGTACAGGTTAATACTTAGCAATTATACTATTTCTTGTATACCCCAAGTAGTGTAACTTTTTTTCTAATTCAAAAGTGTTTGACTTTCCGTTTAGTTGCTGTACGAGCCACCTTTCTTGAAACTAGAAAAAATCAAGACCATTGGAAGCACTTACATGGCTGCAGCTGGTTTGCAACCAGGAAGAAATTCCAGTCGAACTTCCTACGAAGTAATAGGCCATACAACTTATATTTACGATTTCATTTTAGGTGTTTTTTTTTGTTTTTTTTGATTTACTCAGTTACTCAGAAAGGAAATAACTCTAATGAGAAATATATTGAACTCGAGAATTTATCAGAGGAAACTTTTTGTACGATTACGGAGTGAATTTTAAGTTGATTATTTTCTAATTATTTCGTAACTACTGTAAACAGGAAGTGGAACTGAATTATTTAATTATAACCTCAGTCATCGAACTCGATGTCTGGAATACACATTAAAGGTTTCAGCAGTAGAATTAATTCGTTCATTTTAGTTATGATTTTTAATACCTTTCAAGATTCAAATCGACTTCCATAAATTCAAACTAACACGATAAACTATCAATTAAAATTTGGAAACGGTATACTATTAGAATCATTACATGTAATTTTTCTGAAGCTTGATTTAGCAATGGACAGTAAAAGAAATTTATAAAGAACATTGAAACACATATTTTTAATTACATATAATTATTCAATGCAGGTCATGTAAAAATAAAACTATTTGCCAAAACTTTGTAAAAATTGCATTGTTTCACATTTATTCATACACTTCTCCGAGGCTCATGTTGAAATTTACTTCTTAAGTGAAGTACCGGAATTATCATCTAATATTTCACGTGCAACTTCATTACCCTAAACCATACACTCCTGACTTTTCAAAGACCGAGGCACACTGTTTTGTTAACTAGATCATCCGTGTCCCACTTTTCTGTTACACTTAATACTGGTAGCTGCATTTAAGTTTCTCATGGATTGACGTAATTTAACTTTTCCGTTCTTATAATTTATGAAAACGAAACATAACTCATGGTCAGTTTGGCGATAGTTTTGGTGATAATTATTACATTGGCTGACAAAAAAAAAAGACTGCCGAAACAGTGAAATTAGCAATATGTTTTTCGATAAATATGACATTATCCTTTCTTATAGGTAAAACAGAGGGAAAATAATAGTTGATGGGCGATGTTCAGTGCAAGAGAACTCTGTGTTAAAGACATTCATTTTACCACTCTTTGCGTCTTTATCTAATTTTTACGGAAATTTTGGAGGTGAGATGTATAGAACACCAGAAAAGGCATTACCACAATAATTTTGATCAAAATTGTTAGAGCCTTTTTTTTTAAACTGCTGAAAAGCATAAATTTTTCAATGGCAGCTACCTTATGCGTATGCGCAATATTGACGAATACCTTAATGACAGGCCCTATAGCCACCATTAAACCGTACACAAAATTTGTACATCGTAGATCAATCTGTATGGGAGGTATGTTGATCATGGACTCACGCACAAACACATAGACCTTTTTCTTTTTCCCCACTTTTTTTTTTTTTTTTTTCAAAACTCAAAACGTCCACACACACACAAAAAAAACACGATTTTTTTTTTTTTTTACCGAATCTATTTTGGCCATTATAAGTATTAAATTTGAATGCAGATGCTTGTTAAAAGTGATAAATTACTTTATACTGCATTTCGTTTGTGTTCCCCCAGAGTTTCGGGCCAGAAGAAGATGGAACTCAAAACGTGCTGGTCATGACCAAATTCGCCATGACAATCATGGACGCTCTCAAAGAACTAAACAAGCAGAGCTGGCAACAGTTTCACCTGAGAATAGGTATATTGGGATTAGATTTATTTTAATATGATGTAATTTTTAATCCTTTTGAAGAGACGATGGTACACGTGAAATATTTGTTAAAATTTTTATCTTAAAAATTCAATTCTTTTAAAGTATGTATAGAATGTGTTTCAATCAATTCCATAGGAAAAAATTCATTTTAAAGTAATTTTAAGCTCATGGGTAAAAATTTATTCGAAATAGTTCCTAATTTAAAATTTTTTTTATCAAGAAACCATGAAAATCTCAAGACTTGTAAAAAAAATAATATTAAATTAATTTCTTTACCAATTTCTAGGATTGAGATTCAAAACATTTGCAGTATTAAATAAATTACAGTTACATAGGAATAGTTAAAATAGAATGATTTTCTGATGAACCATCACCATCTGAAAAAAGTATCATATAAAAAATGCACTTACTTAGAGAAAACGAAATTTAAGTTTTGGAAGATAGTCTTCAAAATAATATAGTCACAAAGTAACAAGCTCAATTGCAAACATTTAGATTTAAACTTTGTTGCTATTTTTATGAAATAACTACTATGAAAAATTGTTATTTGCTTTATAAAATAGATAATTTAAAATAAATTTCTTATAAGCTAATGGTTTTTACATCACTTTTTGAAGCCGAACTTTATTTAATAATGTCTAACGCGAAACCTAATTGCTACTAACCAAAAAACTAGAATATTTTAAAGTTGAAGAGTGTGAAAGTAAATGCCAAAATGTTGTCCAATTTATGTGATTTAGTGTCAATACTCTTTTCTTTCTTAAATTTGAATTCAAACAATTATATACGTTTTAACTTTTTGTCACTAGTATTTTTGCTACTTCAATTTGGTTGCCATATTCATGGTAGAATTACTGTAAAAACATCTGATTTAATAGCGCTGAAATTTATTTTTAGGTCTCCAAATTCCCAAAATAAACTCAAAATTATCTCTTTAAGTATAAAGTGGAATTATTATCGCGATAATTATTAATGATTTATACGCCCCACTGTGTAGTGGTCCAAAATCTTTCCCCTATAAAATACTCATTCTTTCTTCATAACTATTTATATTTTTTTACCTTCAAGGTATTGCCGTGGGACCTGTTCTAGCCGGTGTCGTGGGTGCTTCCAAACCACAATATGACATTTGGGGCGACACTGTCAACATCGCCAGTAGAATGGACAGTACTGGCGTTACAGGTGCCATTCAGGTGAGAAAAAGTCATTCATTTTCTTCGAGGCAATCAATCTTTAAACTGTGGTATTTTCTACTATCCAGAAGGTAGGAAATACTTTCTAAAATTTCGAACAAACCCTTTATGGATTGCTTTCTGTCTTTGGAAAAGTATAATCTACTGAGTACCAGGCTAATGTACTAATATCATCAGTCGAATAATTCTTGCTGAATTCTGAGAAGTAAAAACAGATTTAGTGGAATTTATAAACAACTATCGCCAAATTCGATGAGCTTTGTAAAGTAAAAAAAATAGCAAATAAAAGCAAAGTTTTCTAATTAAATCCTTCAATTTGCTTTGCCAACTTTTATGTGCCATTGCAACTTTTTTAAGCGAATTTGAGATCAATCACATCGAGTTTTCACAATGCTTGACTAATATTAAAAAAAGCATCTATTTCATGGCCCTGGCTGGGGTTTTTTGCCACAAAACTTTCAGAATGCATTGTCATCCACAATGAATCTATCTGACAAGTTTCAACTTGATTGGATAAAGGCAATTAACTCTGTATTTTCTTTTACAAAATTCCAAAGTGTAATATGCCGACCAAACGGTATAGTAGTTAGCGTGCTAGCTTCTAGACCGCGAGGTTGCGGGTTCGAGTCCCGTGTTAGGCATGGGTGTTTGTAAATGTATGTTGGCTTGACTAATGACGAATGTTTCGGCACATCATAGCCCTCATGTTGCTGACGGAGCCAGATAATCTGAAAACAACCAACCAACCAAAGTGTAATATACCAACGGGCAATGTATATTCAATGCAAAATAATTTAAAGGGATTGTTAATTGGGTTTTAAATTTCATTTCCTGTGATATTCGAGATTTTGGATTGTTTTGCTTTTCTTTTATTTAATCATTATTTTAGTGTTTTGTTCCCATCATTATATTAATTTTGTTCCTGTTATTGACAACTTATTCTGTTTTATTAGGTAACCGAACGAGTAGCTGAAATTTTGGAAGAAACTAGTAAATATGAAATAAATTGCAGGGGGAATATTTTTATCAAAGGAAAAGGCTGGATGACAACATATCTGATACATCCTTCAGAAGTGACGAGATTATAACCAAAGCTAGATTCCATATGAAAAAGGCATTTGTTTTCTTCACCAGTCACCTAAGGAAGTCATTCACTTAGCTTTCAGAAAAGTATCACTCTGCTGGCCAATATATAACGTGACCTGTTTCTTCTTCATAATTTCGTTATTTATTAAAGTTCAACATTATCTGCAACTACTAAACGAAATTGCATTTAACAGATTTTGCAACTTCTGTTCCGGTATACCCTAGAGAAAGAAAGACATTGTTGTAAACGAAAGTGCTATATTTTAGTGTTTTTTGGATAGACAGAACCGCAGCGATTGTTTTTAGAAGAAGAAAAAAGAATGATAAATGCACACTTGTCCTACTTACAATATTTTACATTATGGATTTTAGTTTTTTTTTAAGATGCTTTTTAACGCTTTTCTTGCTGTTTTTGTTGTATCTATTTTTGTACAGTTACTTATTTTTGTGGGGTACCGTACATAGTGACTATTCTTACAATACGTACTAACAGTTAATATATTTATACAGGATTTTAGTATATGACTTCTTATGATTTAACCAAGTCGTGATTAAAGAGGAAGTCTTAGTAAGGATCATTCCCTATTCTCGTTATGTTACAATCTTCTAGTCCAGTGCATTTAGAAACTACTTTCTATAAAACTTTGAAATTTGGAGAGTAGATGCAATAAAAAAAACACATAATGAAATGAGATAAATTGTTTTTATTTAATGTATCTCTATTATAAATGAAAATTAAAATAGCCATAAGACAAAACCAGGTGGAGCTACTGCACATGCATTGATTTCAAACATAAAATAAAATATATTAGACGCTATTTTCGAGTTTTTAATTTGTGTCATTTCATTAAGTAATCTTTTTTGTACCTACGCGCCAAATTTCAAGGTTTTATAGAAAGTAGTTTCGAAATGCACTGGGCTAGAAGATTTTAACATAGCATGTATAGAGAATGATCCTTACTAGGATTTTCTCTTAAACAAATTTCAAACCAACTGATCCGATTTCCCTACAAAATTTTTAGTAAAATAACCGAGTCCAAAGATGTCGCAGAAAAGATAACCCTCGCAGACTATTACTCTTTTCAAACACATGATTTTGTGCATTAGATTAAGCAAGTTATCTATAGGGCTTAACTTCAATCTTCCGAAATGTTGTAAGTCATGATTTTAATTCATTCAATTTATATTTATTCTAAAGAGAGATTGTACGATTTTTTACATGAATCAGAAATAATTTTGCAATGGGTCATCTTATCTTATCACGTGTCTTATTAAAAATCTTATTTCATGTAAATTGGAGTTACTTTCAAAACTAGCCATCGTATCAGATAGCTTGAAAGTAAATATGTAAAAAGAAATATGTGTCATACAGTATTTTCATTATTGTATATATTATACTTCTATTTATGCTATTTTAAATAAATAAAAAAAAAGCTTTCTCACACTATCTTGTTACTTTTTTACAATCGTACTTTTAATACAAAGTAATAATGATAAAAGTATATTTTCTCCTACTGTTAACACGTAGGAGCTTTATCACCATTGTAGACACTGGTACTCGATTCTAGCACTTACAATTATTCCACGTTTTCAACGCCTTTGAGTTGACAAATTGAATCCCTGGTCCTTGGTGTAAGCTTGTATACAAATTTGTGTTACTGTGTCAATGATTATACACCTAGGAGCTTCATTGGAGAAGAATAAATGAAGTTATATTTATTATCTTGTATCATCATTCCCCGAAAAGAAAAATTCTTAAAAATATATTTTATTGTTTTTTATTCAAGAGATTTTGACATTTATCCTCTTATGTTTTGCCTAGGAAGATTCATCTTAATGTTACCCTTTTAATGAATGTAAAATTGTTAGTTGAAGTTGAAGGAAATTTCTAAGGGCCCTTCTTCATGTGAATTTGTCATTCCAACTCCCCTTATAAATAGTACTTTTTCTTCATTATTGAAGATTCTACAAGTTAAAAGTAATTTATTTGTTTAGTTGCAAAAACTTTTCTAGAAAAAAGAAAAAAGTCAGCATTTTCTTCACAAACTCTGAAGCGATGAAAAAAATTAGAAGTAGTTCAATGTCTGCACATTCGCAACTTCACTTTAAGAAGACTTATCAAATAAAAGAAGTTGTTTTACTTTTTTAGATTTCTTCTTAAATTGTTTTTTCTTATTTTCTAATCTTAAGAATTTCTCATTCGATTCGTGGATAGATTATTATACTGGGTGAAAACTAAAGCCTGTAAACACAAAAATAACTTTTTTTCTCTTTGCCTTTGAAAACTTCTTTAATATTTTATGAACATCGCCTGAGAAGAGCAAAGGAATATTTATAATTCGGGAACATCCAATCCAAATGATCCCAGTTCCGCTCCAAATGGTAATCTCAATTAATTTTCCTATACAATTCTTTCTATGTCTTAATTATACTGTGTTCTTAGATTTTAAAACATTTTCAAATGGGTAAATTACACAAACAAATCACGAAATTTTTTCAATTGCTTTACACTTAGCGTTTTATGTGTTAAAAATTTAGAGTATTCTATACAGGTGTATATTTAAAACTGGTAAAATACGAGTTTTGTATTCTGTCAATTAAATGCTCACAAAATATTGTAAAGTTTAAACAAGAATGATTTAAAATTAGAAAATTTTCTTATATTTCGAATATTCCTAATTCCAATCTTGAAAATTTTCAACATCAAAAGGAATAAACCTGATGTATTTTTATTTTCTAGTTACACCTTCACATTCTATATGAGTTTCATAATGAGATTCTATTGGGTATATAAACTTAAGTCGTCTCTCAGTATATAAAGCTCGACCTTTTTTTTTTACTGGAATCCACTTTCAAAACAATTATTGCAGTGGTTGCCGCTGAGTTATTTAGTCAGCGGCGAGAGAAGACCAACCACTCAATACGCTGCCTCACTTCATTTGGTGGCTCAGTGAGTATTCGAGAACTCTCAGCAAGCGAAGATATACCATGGTCAATTTCTTCACATCAGCCGCCTTTAACCAGACGCAACATCTTCCATTTACGTTTTCTTCTTTAAAGAAACCACGATTGACAGGTTTTTCAAAATTTAATGTATTAAAATATTTAAGCATAACTTACAAATGTCCATGGCCTCTCGAAATTATTAACCTATGAGCCTAACGATGGTTCATTGCACGGGGGATTTTGTTAGTAATTATATTTTGATTAAAATGGGGAATTTTCGGATTAATCTTAATGGCATGGTTCTTAGCGTTACCCGAGAAACACCACGAGGAGGTGACCATGCATCGTTTCTCATGTGGGGAGTTTTATTTTCGGCAGGCCCCCTTGCCTACTGCCGGACGAAAAAGCATTAAAAGTAGCTCTATATTTGTTTAAAGTCAGATGTCACAATTCTGTATCACAAATTATGAAGTCATTATTTGGATATCACAATTCAGTAAGTCACGTGTCGGGAAGTCATAAGTTGGGAGTCACAATTCAACAAGTCATAAGTTGGGAGTCACAATTCAACAAGCCACATATCAGTATGTCATTATCAGGAAGTCACTATTCAGTAAGTCTTCTGCCATTTTTATATGTCTATTTGAGGAAAATGTGCTTTGAAACAAAGCATTTGAAACGTTTCCATTTTCCATTGGCCTTCCTCTTCCACTTCCCAACAAAGTTGAAACTATCTTTTCGATCTTGAATGTTATCCTCCGGAACTTTGGCTTCTGTAGTTGGCGATGGCAGTACTACAGCTTCGGAGTTGGGCTGGCGGTGGTGTGTGGCGATCCACCAGTCTATAAACTGAGAAACTTCATCTGGTCTTTCGGCCAGCATCCTTGAGTAAGTCATGGAAGAGTAGTCTTGATCCGAAAGAAGAGCCAGATCGAACTGCGTTTCCTCTTGGATGGTTTCAAGAGATGGGCAGTATTTGCGTTTTCGAGTACGAAACTCCATTCTATCTATGTCAACACAAAATCAAAGAAGAAAATCACGCTTTTCACAATAGCAATCGTAATTATTTCAAGTTCGCTTTGATTCTCACTAAACTTGTGTCAACTGAATCAAACTTCTCTAATGATAATAATACCTTTCTTAGCTTAGATTGTATCTGTTGTAAATAATGCATTATTGATAGTTTTGTAAGAGTTGTAACAGTCGTTATTTTTGAAACAATGGTTCAACAATTCAACATACTCATAAACCATTGTTATGTTTTAACAAAAATGTACGTTTATTGGAATAATGTGCTACTGTACCAAAATTTAGTTTTCTGGCAGTTAATTAACAATAAATTATCTACACAAATTTCTTCTACAAAGAAAATATCTAATACACTATCTACTATTACTAGTAGCACATATAAGTTAATATAAAGACACTAATTAACCTTATTTGTATAATTCTTATAACGACTTCTCGTAATTAGTATACAAATCCACAATTCCCATTTTGGTCATAATTCCAAGCTGCATGGACTATACTAAATATAATCTTTTAACACAAATTTCTTAAATTTAATTATTTGTGAAACAAATTGTAGTGTACTAATGACAAGACATTTTTACGATTTATATAACCAAGGAAAATTTAACTCAATACCAGTACTATTAGTGATGATTTTCATAAAATTCAAGTTACATATAATACATAATTTAATGCTCAAGTCAAATTACTGATAATACATAATTTAATGTCGATTTCCATTAAAAAGATATTTTATGACAAAGCAATAAAATTTTTTAATGATTGAACATTTCTTTTTGAAAAACCACCTTACAAGAAAAAGAAAAATTTACAAATAATTTATAAATGTAATAATAAACTTTGTCTTTATTATTATGAAGCAAGCCGTAAATCCCCCCCTAGCTCAATACTAGTGCTACGCTACGATATTTTACCTTACTTCGGATATGTATTATGTGTCACCACGAGTCTATTTAGAAGTGAAATCTTTTCTGCCAAAACTAAACTTTAATTTCAATTTTTAAGTGGCACACACTATTAAACACTTCATTATGAGTCACAATGAAAAGCGAATAAACTGATCGTGACTTTGAAACTACTGACACAAAGATATCCACAACTCCAATTCAAATAGTGTTATAATAATAAAAAATAAAGCACACAGATAATTTAGATTTACATTTCAGTAGAAATAAAAGCTTAATAGTTTTAAATCACAATTCTACATTGTAGGTGAGCATAAGATTAAAAAAAAAAAAAAAAATAGTTTAATATTGCAAGTTTTTTTTACAATGTTTTGAAATTTTTCTAAAAATACAAAAAAATATTATATATTTCAATGAGTTTAACGACTACGAAGAAAAGATATATTCTGCGCCATTGACAAATTCCTGCTCTAATTTTTAGCCCCCAAAACATGATAGAATGCATTGTCATCGACAATATTTTATTTCGATTGAATGGCAGCACACAACAAACTCCGCCACAAACAAACAAAATCAAAGTTAATATAAGAGATTTTATAAAAAGCGTACTTTTTTCTCAATTAATTACTCACCGGATGTTGTTCATATTTAAAGTTAAAACCAAAAACAGGTTTTTTTTTGTTTTTTTTTAAGTACTTTTTAAACTCGCTTATTCTCGTTTAACAACCATCCTTAACAGCTATTTGATGCACCATTTTAATATTGAAATATTTTATTTACAAGAAAGGATGGCGGGCAGAAATGTTTTGAGGTGTTTTTGGTGGGTTCGTATTTTTTAAAAGAATCGTGTATATTGGAACAATAGACGAGTTTAGGACTGAATTCTCTAATCTTCCAGAACTCCTGTTCCGACATTGCCCAATTCTGCTGCGCTACTTGGGAACGTGTACGGAATCACATAATTCCTACATTCGAAATTAAAAGAGACTGCAGTGACTTCACAGGTGATTTTATGTGTGTGGGTTCTGTAACGCGTGATCCCGCTTCAGGTAAATTCAGGAGCTAGGGCTCAATCTCAGTAACGAAACAGCATTATGTTGATATCTCTAATCAGAACTTTTTACACTATTATAGTAAGCAGTTCTATTGTCTGTGAATTTCAGAGTGATGTTCGACAGACGTATTTTTGAACCTAAAAGCTGCAACTTGGTCTACCTGACATTCGGGCCGAATGCGGTTCGGCAGATCAAACTCTTACTCGATTTGTAATTCTCTTCATCCTCTGTGAATTTCAGAGTGATATTCGATGACATATTTTGGTACCTAAAAACTGCTCTTTCGGAATAGTCTACCGGATAGTTCTGGCAGACCAACTGATTTTTAATCGATAGATAATTTTCTTTATTCCCTGCGTATTTCAAAGGGATATTCGATTATGTATTATGGTACCTAAAAACTGCCCTTTCAGATTGGTCTGCTGGACAGTTCCGGCCAAATACTGTTCTGCATACCAAGTGATTTTGAATCGGTATGTAATTGTTTGCATTGCCAGTGAATTTCAGAATAATGTTCGATGACGTATTTAGGTACCTAAAAATGGCACTTTCTGTCACGCTTTTCGGATACTTCCGGCCAAATGCGTTTCGGTAGAACACGTAATTGATGGTCAGTGGTCATCTAGCAAATCTATACATTTCATATAAGATTCAGACTAATTTTCTATGGGGTACATAAGCTTGCAGTCGCCTCTCGGACTACTATGTAAAAACTTACATACCTCAAAATCTTTATCTTATTATTTAAAACTTACATACTTCAAATATTTATATTAATTTTACTATCGGAATATTCAGTGTTACTTGTTTAATGTGTCTCACAATAATTCATAATACTGGCAATGTGAAAGTTTTTAAATACAAGCGGTGAAAAATTTCAATATTCGAATTGTCTTTGAATTCGTTCGTACTGTACAATATTCCAACAAGGTAAAGAAATACTTTTCCGAAAAATTGTTTGTTGACTTTATGCGTGATGCCCCTAGACTGTGACTCTTTTAAACTTTGATGCACTAAGAATAGATCTCACGCAAAACGTAATTTTTAGTAGGATTCCATCAATGACTATACTTGTGACTTACCACAACACACATTTAAAATCAAATTTGAATTTTCATATTCCATCAGCCAATCACATTGAGAATGGACATTGTAGACTCAAACATTTTAATAAATAAATTTAATCTATTAGATATACAGTAGGTTGAAAGAAAAAAACCTATTCTACCTCACAATCGGCAAGGGTGACAAAAGTTGTCCTATTTAAATGATTACTGATTATTTTTAAAGAAAATCAAAATAATGTATTTATATTTCAACAGGATATTCATTTGGTGAATATGAATATGCTTAATACTAAGCGTCTCGTAAATTTATGGACAGCCCCTTTTTTGTATTTAAAAGTAAACATAGAATAAAATTAATTATTCATGCATATATTCATAGGAGAATAGAAATCCAAAAGTCAATATTCGGAGTCTATTTGGAAATTCTGTTGAACTATTTCCGAGAAAAATTTCCATTTTTTCTTCTTTCAATATTGAGAAAATTCTATTAAAAAAACTAAATATTCTAGAAACTGGATATAGGTTCATAACATTAAGAATAGTTTCTTTTCTTGGCCCCATTAAACGCAAGTAATCACTGTTAAAAAATATACTAATTATAACGAGTTAAATGTTAATTAGTTTATTATTTTTTTAATAAAGCTGAAATTGTTTTCATTTAAACATCATTACTAACTATGCACTTAAAAGTGCAAAAAAATCAGATTTTTAAAATGATTATTTGAAAAGTTCAAGCAGTGTGATTCTACATGATTGTGGAGAGTGTGTGTAAGGTTGGAGGGGGGGGGGGAGGGGAAGGGGTTGTTTAGAAGTTGCATGTTTTCGGCTGCACTAACATTTTCGACTACGGGCCACCACTGACATGAGAACAAATGTTACAAGTTTACCCTTAACTGTTGAACTATTTACCCGTAAGAATTTAAAAATTTAAATATTTTTCACATGAGGAAACATCATAATTTTACGACATATAACCCTTAGAATTCTGTCTCAACGAACAAGGGCTCATAAGGCTTCAACCCAGATCCCCCCCCCCCTCTCCATCGCCTGCAATTATCATCTATCCTAGCTTCTTCCTAGCTCACCCATTGGCATCTTTTCTTGCCCTCCATCATTCTTCACTTGGACGCCCTTCGGCAACTTTCTTTTCATGCAAAAGTAAGGGAGTAAGGGCAAGTCTTGAGGTTTCAGCCGCATTCATTCTATGGATATGACTAGCTAAGCTTCATCAATTGATTCTAATTTTACTTTAAACGGAATAATTTGTCATATATCTGTAATAATTTATCATCTTTGTGATGGTATTGGGCCAAAACAATTTCATAAATAATCTTAAACATTTAATTTTATTAGAAGACATTCAGTTTTTTTTTTTTTTTTTTTTTTTTTTTTTTAATCTTTCTTATTGTAAGTTTCCATTTCTGGTTACCATTTAAAAGAACGGATCCTACCAGAGAGTTATAATGTTACGATAATGTATAAATATTGTGGGGACTTTAATACTTAAAATGTTACAGGCAATATTTATAATAGTGTGATCACTTTATTGTTCTCCTTTAATGTTAATCATGAAACTGAACACACTTTCAACTAAATGCGATATCTCCTATTTTAATAACACAATTTATTTACAATTTTTACAATTTCATGAAGTGCATACTTTATCATAAGAAAAAATATGCACCAATTACACATATGTATTCTTAAGCGATTACAAGGATTGTTTTGGTTTTTCGCCTTTCAATATAAGGCAAAATCAGCATCATGATACAGCATACGAATGATATTATGCATAAAATGTAGACAAACCAATCATAAGATCCCATTTCATCTCTAAAAAAACCTAAAATAGAAAACAAATAATTGAAGTTAAAAAAGCATTAGGCACAAATCCTATTTCAAAAATAATAATAATGTAAAGCACCACGAGAAATATTCCAAAAAATGTATTGACCCTCGATTAAATCCCGTTTTCAAATGTCTTGTAACTTCCTAGTTACCCTGTATCTGGCTTGTAATAGTTATGGAATAATAAGCATAACGATTTTCTTCCAGAATTTCTTACTTTGAAAGACAAATGACTTTATACCTCAACGTCAAGTTTGGTAGGTATAAGCACAGTATGAATTCCACAATTTTTAAGAGTATATTTTTGTTCATGATAATATACATTTCAAGTTGCTCATGGAGTATTAAAAATATTAAAGTCTATATAAGAATTTTTTGTTGTAATCTTAAAAAATGTTTCTTGTTATTTATATCCCTAAAAAAATACATTGTGTAATCACTTGTAATTTCGATTTTATGCCTGTAATTATTTAAATAATTCTGTAAAGTACTTTTACTTGTATGATCATAAGAAATTCCAATTCAGGTTTCAAATGTAGAAAAATATACTAGAAATTTGGTGCTATTCTCTATGACTATGAATAATTTACATCAATTCAATTCAATTGACGATTTCAGACCAAACAAACTTTTCTGATTGTCCATCTCAGTAAGATGTGTATCCGAAACAACCAACAGCACTGATAATAAGACCGTATATCAAAGAAAACAAGAACTCGACTTATATCCGGTTCTTTACAGCGTCACTTGAGTTGTCGTTTTGTCAAAATTTATTTATTTATTTATTTATTTATTTATTTATTTATTTATTTATTTATTTATTTATTTATTTATTTATTTATTTATTTATTTATTTATTTATTTATTTATTTATTTATTTATTTATTTATTTATTTATTTATTACCATCTATACGATTATCTATTACGTTAAAAAACGTTCCCCTTCGACTTGAAATTCATATTTTGTGAATAAATCAAATTAAGATGTTAAACTTCACAAGATAATTTAACATAGCAGCACATTATTGTACTTTCACAAAATATCAAGTAACGAATATGTTCTTACCTATCATAGACGATGTCAGCAGTAGAAAGGGAACACTCAAAATATCAAATGAAGCATTGGCCATTGTGTGCCTTTCAGGTTCGATGTACTTCGTGATTAGGCAAGCAGGCAAAGGTGTGTGTATGCCTAAGCTAAGGCCCATCACACTTAGTATGACGTACATCGCTATTATCTCGCTCGACCATACTACAAAAGCCAAGCTCAAGGCCAGTACGAAGAAACAGACAGCGCAGAAGTTGGCCAGGGACAAGAGTCCGCTGTCCGTCACCCACCCGAAGCCCACTCTGCCTAACAAATCCGTGACGGACATCACCATCAACATGTAGGTAGAGTCTGTTAGAGAGATGTTTTTGTCCAATGCAAAGTCATTCAGTATAGTAGGCAGCACGAAGCAGTAGAAACCGTTGATGCTCGCTGTAAAACAAATAAGAAGGAACCGGACGTCTAAGAAGATATCCAATTCTCGCAAGCCTCCTTCTTTCTCCATTTTGTACTCCAGAAGACAGTTTGGTTCTGAACAATCTATGAAATAGACTCCATTTTGTGGAAGGGTATTGGTGTTTCGACAAATTCCTTTATTGAAACTGATACTGGTTTCTTTTTTGCAACTAACATCTTCACTAGGGTGCATCGATGCATGTCTCGAAGATATCGATAATCTAGAGTTGGATATATTGGAAGTAATATATGCTTTCAAAAGTTCATCTTCTTTAATGCATGATAGAAAGTCTTCCGCTTTCCCATTGCAAGACAACGGATCAACGGAGGTTAAAATCGTAATAGAATTACGGCGATGCATGTCATTGAAAAACGAATTCCTCCTGCTGGCAGAATTCTGGTTATTAAATACAGAAGTCTTTCTGCGGCTGTCAGAATTTTTAGTGAATATGTTCTGTCCACAAGTTTCCTCATCGATTTGACATTTCAGTCTTTTTGCTATGTTTCTCGAATGATCA
Source organism: Linyphia triangularis (assembly GCA_963978545.1). NCBI lineage: Eukaryota > Metazoa > Arthropoda > Arachnida > Araneae > Linyphiidae > Linyphia > Linyphia triangularis. The sequence goes on along the minus strand of OZ021728.1, from coordinate 56,609,128 downwards.
AACAAAAGACTAATATTACTAACTCTTCTAATGTAACTTGCCTTCATTTCCTCGAGAACTTGGTCCTTCGTGACTTTGGCTTCTTTCAAGACTGTTCCTTCCGGTGGTTCCTTCATCAACATCCCAACTGGAATGGAATTCAAAGCAAGTCCGGAAAGTAGTAAATATGTTCCTTTTATGCCATACTCATTCAGTAATATCTCAATTAAAGGTGGGAGAACAATACCAGCTAAAGCTGCCCCCGCATATGACACTCCATTTGATTTTGTGAGGTGCTTGTGGAAGTACAGATTGTTCATTTGAGGCAATTGACTAGAAGAAAAACTTGATCCCAAACCTAAAAAAAAATATACTCTTTTTAACATTGCAGAATTATACTGTAAATTATATACCTATAAATTGAGAACATATTTTCTGCATTTAGAGATTATAACTAGCTGAATACCTGTGCTCCGCTACGAAATTTTAACATGTGCAATAAACTGTGAGGCCACGCGTTGCGGAAATCCATCATTGATATATAGGTCTCAGTTTTTGGCGCTTCGTTCACAGGAAGGTTCATTGATACATAAGAACAGGCTTACTTCACTCGTTGAAAGGTTCATTGCTGCGTAAGAATAAGCTCGCTTCACTCACTAAAATCTAATTGCTACGTAAAGCCTTAATAGAGAAACAAAAAATCTCAGTTAATACAATATTACAACAACCCTTTAAGATTATTTAACACGTGTTTGTGGAAAGCAAAATTGGAAGGCCAATTCTACTTATTTAGAAACTTTCAGAGCTCTAGACCTAATAGAAGTCGCTTTTTATGAAAACATTAATTAAAATTTTAACATTGTTTTCGTTAAAAGTCCAATTAGAAGTCCAAAACTACTTGTATTGGAAATTTCAGAACTGCAGCCCAATTAGAAATAGTTTTGTTATAGTTAAAAAAATTAATTAAAAAACAAATAAAATTTTAAAGTTCTGTTTTTCAAAAGTCCAATTAGAAAGACACAACTACTTATTTTGAAAATTTCAGAGCTGTAGCCATAATAGAAATCGTTTTGAAAAATAGGAATTACTTAATTAAAAAAATTAATTAAAAAAGAACTAAATAAAAATTTAAAATTCTATTTTTCAAAAGTCCAATTAAATGGCCAAAACTACTTATGTTGAAAATTTCAGAGCTGTAGCCCTATTAGAAATCGTTTTGTAAAATATATATTAATAAATTAAAAAATAACTAATTATAATTTTAACACTCTGTTTTCCAAAAGTCCCATTAGAAGGTTAAAACTACTTATGTTGAAAATTTCAGAGATGTATCGCAGTTTGAAGTTACTTTGTAAAAAAAAAAATTATTAAAAAAAATTAATTAAAAAAGAACTAATTAAAATTTTAACATTCTATTTGACATGTATAAAATTAGGAGGCCAAAACTACTTATGTTGAAAATTTCAGAGCTCTTCGCCTACTGGAAGTAGGCTAAGTAAATTTCTATAGAGGGAGAGACAGATCCACAGACTCTTTGTTTTAATATTATAGACTAGCTGCATACCCGTGCTTCGCCTCGAAATTTTACAATGTGAAATATTTTAGCCAGCTGTGAGGCCCCGCGTTGCGGAAATCCGTCAATGGTGTATAGGCCCCAATTTTTGACGCTTCGCTCGCAGGAAGGTTCATCGCAACGCAAAATCGAGCTCGCTTCGCTCGCTGAAAAAGTCATTGACACATAAGCACAGGCTTACTTAAATCGTTGAAAGGTTCATTGGCAATGAGCTCGCTTTGCTCGATGAAAGGTTCATTGCTGCGTAAGCATAAGGTCGCTTCACACACTAAAAACTAATTGCTAAGTAAAGCCTTAATATTAGAAGCCCCTCCCCTGTCGTGAAACAATAAAAAATATTCCCCGTTAATAACTATAATACAACACCCCTTTGAGAATATTTTAACATGTGATGTTTGTACAAAGAAAAATTAGAAGGCCAAAACTACTTAAGTTGAAACTTTCAGAGCTCTAGGCCAATTAGAAGTCTCTTTTTGTGAAAATATTAATTAAAAATTCATTAAAAAACAAATTAAAATTGTAACGTTCTTTTTGTCAAACGTCCAATTAGAAGGCCAAAACTATTTGGGGTGAAAATTTCAGAAATATAGCCCAGTTAGAAATCGTTACGAAAAATATTTGTTAATTAATTAATTAATTAAAAAACAAATAAAATTTCAAAATTCTGTTTTTCAAAAGTCCAATTTGAAGGCCAAAACTACTTTTGTTGAAATTTTCAGAGCTGTTGCCCTATTAGAAATCGTTTTGTAAAATATTTGTTAATTAATTAAGAAAATTAATTAAAAAATAAATAATTAAAATTGTATTATTCTGTTTTTCAAAAGTCCAATTAGAAGGCTAAAACTACTTATGTTGAAAATTTCGGAGCTGTATCTCTATTTGAAGTCACTTTGTAAAAAATTAATTAAAAAATAACTAATTAAAATTTTAACATTCTGTTTGACATACATAATATTAGAAAGCCAAAACTTCTTATGTCGAAAATTTCAGAACTCTACTCCAAAGACAGACAGACACAAAGCTTGTTTTATTTTTATAGATGAAGGTACAAATTTACAAATTGGCCTTGGAAGTCACAGTTCAAGTCTCTCAAATAGTGCTGAAATAAATGCACTTCAAATAAAGTTTTTACTATTTTATTTTTAATTATTGTTTTCAATTATTATTATTAATAATTATTTTAATTATTATTATTAAAAATTATTTTTTAATTATTATTATTAATTATTATTGTTATTAAATATTATTATTAATTATCATTATTATTAATTAATATTATTAATATTAATTATTATTATTGATATTAATTATTATTATTATCAACAATAATTAGAATTATTAATAATAATCAATTAATAATGATTATTTTTATTAATTATTATTGATTATTATTAATTATTATTTATTATTATTAATTATTATTAATTATCATTAATAATTATTATTATTCATCATCATTATTCATTATTATTAATTATTATTATTAATTATTATTAATTATTATTATTAATTATTATTATTAATTATTATTATTAATTATTATTAATTATCATTAATAATTATTATTATGCATCATCATTATTAATTATTATTAATTATTATTATTAATTATTATTATTAATTATTATTATTAATTATTATTAATTATTATTATTAATTTGTATTATTAATTATTATTAATTATCATTAATTATCAACAATAACTATTATGTTTTATTATTAATAATAAATATTATTTATTATTATTGCTATTATTATTCATTATTATTATTATTATTATTACTATTTATTATTATTATATGTTATTATTTATTATTATTATATATTATTATTTATTATTATTATTTGTATTGTTATTACTTGCTATTATTATTTTTATTATTACTTACTATTATTATTTTTATTATTACTTACTATTATTATTTTTATTATTACATAATATTATTTATTTGTCTGTTTATTGATCATCATCATAATTATTTTTGTTGTTATTATTATAAATACATTTTTAATTTTTTTGCAGTTTGGGGATAATTCCGTCAAAAAATATATATATAATAATGAAGGTAAGAGTCTGTCTGTCTGAATGTTTGTCGGTGGCTCTATCTCTATCCTTATGGCTTTAAAGAAAGTGACTGTAACCTTTTAAAGTTGTTTTTTTTTTTTTTTTTTTTTTTAATGAACTGACCCCAACATGCGTAGAATTCGGAAATTTTAAATGTAAGTAGTTTTGGTCTTCTAATTTTGTGTTTCACAAACTTTGTTAAAATTGGTTTCACGGGGATTGCGTTGAAGATTTTTTCCAAAGGGGATGGGAGAATTGCATTATTGTATTTTTCTATTACATACCGGTTATATACAGGAAAAAGGTTAAAAAATTGTTTCCCGGAGGTGGGGGAAGAGGGTTAAGAAGAGTTTAAAGAAAAAATTTTGAAGAGGAGAGTAGGTTGTATTATAGTATTAACGAATTATTATTATTATTATTTTTATTTTTTAGTTCCTTGACGAAAGGAGATTATAATAATAAGTCTTCACGAAACAATGAATCTTTTAGCGAGTGAATCGAGCCTGGTTCGTGAAATGTCCGATATACACAATGTCGGGTCTCTGCAACGCAGAGCCATACAATTAATCTGTATAATCATCTCACAAATAAAACGTCAAAAATATTTCAAAATAAAATTAAAACGTTTTCTTCACGGTAGCAAATTTTGAAACATTTTTCGAATGAAAGGTGAATGAAAGAATACAGGTGATAAAATTATTTCCTTCAAATTTTATTCATATTCATTTAAAGAGTATATCTTTCAAAAATTTGTGGATATCAGTCTTAAAACATTACTGTCTGCATTCGCTTTGTTGGAATTAGTTATACTTTTAATTCAATTCGAATGCCCAAATTTATTTCATTTAAATCATTGATGTTACTCTTATTACTATTTTTATCAACTTAATTTTTTTTCATTTAATACAGAAAACATTTCTTTTGTCTATAATACAAGAATTCTTCTAAACGCATTAAAATTGTACTGAAGTGTACTTCTCTGATACCTATAGCATATGCTTATAATGTATTTGATTATGATTACATTTTTTTCCCTTCAAATAGATAAAAAAAAAATATTTTGAAATTTCACAGATTAATTGGCGATGTCTACAACTTAAAGCAATGTAACAACAACTTTTTAAAATTTTTATACAAATTTTTTCCCATAGAACGACCTACGACTCTGATTGTCACTAAGGAAAATAATTTTTTGTATTTATTTTAGTTTAATCAATGGGAAAATACATACTCGATACATGTTAACTTACCAAAAATTCATACTATGTAAAAGAATCCTAATGTTCAAAATTTGAAAGATTTTTAATGATTTTTTTTTTTTTTTTCATTCCCCCCCCCCCCCCCCCCTTCTTCAAAGTTACTCTCTTGGAAAAAAAATTTCGGCCATAACTGTATTTGCCAATTTATTTGCTTTCAATTAATTTCTTAAATGTGTAAAAAAATGTTGTACCACCAGGTTTCTCACATTGTATTGTAATCATTGAATACGTTAGTCGTATTACTATATTATTCAACTCTTATTCATCAATTTGCTTGCCAAACAAATCCGTGGTTAAATACCTAAAAAAAAATTAAAATTTGAAATATTTACCGTATAGACCACCCCACAAGATGGCCACCATGAGAATGTTTTCTGCCACAAAACAAGTTCCAACACCTACGAATGACAAGACGCATCCCAGTAAAATCACGAAGCGGATCCCGAATCTACCTGCAAGGTAACCTGCCAGAGGTCCTGAAATATAAGGAGTGAGGTTGTGAACACGAGCATAACTGAAATCAAGTCATTTCATTTCTGCTGTTTTTCATTCCTTTTGTTTTGTTTGTATTAGTATTAAATGCAACTTTTTAACTTAGCAGCTTGCGCGCTGGTAATTTGTTGTATCCTTTGTTATATTTTTACAGATAGACACAGAAATATATATATATATATATATATATATATATATATATATATATATATATATATATATATATATATATATATATATATATATATATATATATATATATATATATATATATATATATATATATATATATTTAATAGAAGTATCTTTTTAGAATCGACATTAAGTTTATACCATCTTTTCACAATCCGCAGTTCTATTTTTAATTTATTATCATCATCTTCTTTCGATAACTAGCCCACTTTAGCGTCACTAGGTTTTCGTCCTCGCTGCAACTGTTTATAACTCCAGACGCACATTATTCAAAATATTGCGACATCAGCGTTTTCCACGCTTCGGTTACAGCTCTGTCTCTCTTGGATGATACGCATGGTATTAGATTGATTTCTTTCATACTAGTAAGTCGTTAAGTTCATCTCTCTCTCTCCGTGCTATTTTAATAAATGTAATAGAGTGCTCAGTTCAAAGACTCTTCACTGCTCCATATATTTAATGAGTATATATATATAATGAATATATATATATATAAAGAATATATATATATATATATAAAGAATATATATATATATAAAGAATATATATATAAAATGAATATATATATATATATATATATATATATATATATATATATATATATATATATATATATATATATATATATATATATATATATATATATATATATATATATATATATATATATATATATATATATATATATATATATATATATATATATATATATATATATATATATATATATATATATATATATATATATATATATATATATATTTTGTAGTGTGATCAAGAAAATCTTTGAAACTGTTTAGTGAAGTGAGGAGTGTGCAGCTGCAAAATATTACAGATTAATAGAATAGTTGTTAAAAAAAATATATGAGCTTTCAGATCAACATTTTTTAAATTAACGATTTAAAATAGAGGTAGAGGTGTAAATCATATTTTGTTTATAACAAAACTATGTTTTAATGAACTGATGGTTACAGAATGAAATCTCAAAACCATAATCCTTTTAGTTTTTTCTGTAATTCGGATGCAGACGTTTTAAAAATCTCTTCACATCAGTGGCGGCTCGCGGGGTACAGCAAGAGCAAGTACTGTCAGGCTGCATCTAAATTCTTAGTTTAAAATTAAAATTTACTAATCGCTATCCAACTTCAATTATTTAGTTTACTAATTATCTTAAATGTAAATTAGAATCGCAAATGATGATGAAATGTCTACAGTAAGTTAAAAAATCTCCGATAAATAGCAAACCTGTTGCACAGTGTACAATTGAGCGAAAAAAAATACCTGGCTCAAATCAATTAAATCTGATGATGGTCGAACGAGTACAGCCAGAGAGTAAAAGTTCCAAATAGATGTACCGTTGCCATGAAAGCAACTTCTAGTATGGAATCCCACTCCACCCTAAATGTATATGGCTTGGTGTCAAATGCAGCCCATACGAATTTCGTGACTTCGGCCGTACTTGTAAGTTCGATGTACTGATTGGCTTATGCGTGTGAGTGGATCAGGATATGTAGGTGGAAGAGAAACGAGCATTTTTTTAGAAATTTCTCCACAAACGTAAATAGTTTCCGTGATAACTTTGCACGTGTGTTTTCTTGTTACTTCAATACTACAACTTATAATTGAACCATTTTGAAACTTGGAGCCCTGTTATAAGTAAGTTTAAATAAGTATTATTTTTTCTATTATCTTTCTCATATCATTTTGTAAATATTCAAAGGAAGCTTTACATTTAAGTAATTAGGATTAAAGAATTTCCATTCATGAATGATTTTGGAAAGGTGTGTGGGGGGGGGGGATTCATTTTCCCGTCTGCACTTAACGTTTTTGACCACTGGCCGCCACTGCTTCACACAAAACGTTCTCCTTTTTTATCCTCTTCACTCCATAGGTCCACATATGTGGACCTCATAATATTTGTTTGTAAAATTTAATGGTGGAAAAATTTGTAATTTCAACCTCACCTCTACATTTGGAGATGTCTGAGCTTCGTAATGAATATCATAGAGGGCAGCAAAGGCTTAATTTTCCTCAAGAAATATTTGTTTACAAAAGTGATTTTCTGAAAATGGCGTCATCACAGCGAAGTCGAAAACGTAAGTAATTTTCAGTATTTTAAATATTATTTATAGATCCAATAAAATTATTTCTAATTAAGTTAATCTTTCAACATCTACTTAGAATAGTTTTGTTTGTAAAAATGCTTTATTGAAAAGTTGGGTCAATAATTATAATTGTGTACACATTTGTGTACCTTCGTCCATTAGGCTGCATTTATTGTAATATGATGAAAATGTGTTAATAAGTAATTATTGTTAAAATTAGTAAATAATTATTACTTAATAGTAAGTTATTATTGTTTAAATGTATGTGTATGTTAACTATTGGTTTTTACTCAATTAATTTGTCCTAAAATTATATTAGAACATTGTACACTTAAAATTTGGAACAATTTAAGAAAAACAAAATATTAGTAAGCTGAGGTATTATGGTGTAAGTGCACAGAGTGTATGTAAAGTGTTTGTTTAATACTTTATTATTTAATTTAAAGTTGTTTAAAACATTCTGGAATTTACGTTTTTAAATTATACAACTTAAAAAAAAAAAAAAAAATAGTTACTTAGTTATGTTTTAAGTGCAGAAGTAGATTTAGTGTTTGTTTTGTTTAAAATTAACTTAATATAATACAAAACCATAATTTTGAGTATACAGTATAGTAGTGATTAAGTATAATTCTAAAATATTATATGAAATTATAGAACTTTAAAAAAAAAAAAAAAAAAAAAAAAAAAAAAAATAGTTATGTTTTAAGTGCAGAAGTAGATTTAGTGTTTGTTTTGTTTAAAATTAACTTAATATAATACAAAACCATAATTTTGAGTATACAGTATAGTAGTGATTAAGTATAATTCTAAAATATTATATGAAATTATTTTTTGTAGGCTTATTGACTCCAGATGAGATATAGGCATTATTACACCAGAGTGATTTGTCTAAAGAGGAGAAAAAAAAGTTAGCATTTCACAGCCTGCTGTAATTCGAATGTATAATATTTCGATGGAGGGTACTGATCTCTGTAATCGATATTTAGCATACTATCGTTGTGTTGTAAGAACAATGAATGGACTGTGCATATGTTTACACATTTTGTGGATCTAGCAATATCTAATTATTGCTGGATTTATTATGTGAGCTTTCACAAAAGCAATGACATAAAAAAATACATGCCCCTTTTGGAGCATAGAATGATTATTGCTTCATCTTTTTTGAAGTATGAAGGAAATTTATCTGGGAGTTCTCACATAGAAAGGCCACGCAAACTGTCTAAATCCTCTAAAAAAGAATTTCCGGTGCCCTTAAAGCAACGAAAAGTTGTTCATCGTCCTCCAAAGGATGTACAATTTGATAATATATGTCACCTACCCAGGTACATGGACGACAAAAATGTATCCAAATGTCGTCTGGTGGGGTGCAAATCTAGAACGAGAGCAATGTGCACCAAGTGCAACATTTACTTATGTGTGCTGAAAAATAATTCCTTTGAAAAGTTCCATTCAAAGTAAATGTAATGAAAATATTCTAAATTACTTAAAAAATAAAGTGTTTAATAATAAAGTTTAATTAAAACATGTCAATACTTCTTTTACAAGCATTTTATCAATTCCAATATTCTTGTTATTTTGTGTAATAGAAAACTAGGGTCCACATACGGCGTGTACCTAAAATTTTAGGCCCCCTAATAAACTTATAAATAAAAATACTTTTTTTTCATAGTCCTTGACAACAAAATAACTCCTTGAAACAGTAAAATATTTTTTAAATCCTTTTGTCAATCTTCAGGGGTGAAGAGGTTATTGATAATTCTGTGTGGTTATTTGTGTTATTTATCTAACAATAAAATACAATCAATCACATTACCCAGATTGTTTCAGTTGCTAGAAAGCTTACTTGAGGCAAACACTATCATCGGAAGTTTTGATACAAGCGTTTATAACAATTGTGAATCTTTTCCCAGCTGTACATGCGAAATTTATCTACTAGCTATTCTCTTTGCAACTGTCCTTCCGGCTGGAGAAGAAAAGAAAATTTACGATCTGATGATTTATTTTACTTTTATAGAAAGCATTAAAATTGGGCTCTGAAAAATCATAAAAATTACACAGAAATGGATATCATACATAATTATTTTTTTTACTCGTATCAAGATATAAGCTTTAGAACATCCTATCTACACGCATCAGGAACTTTTCTTGCTTTTTTAGAACAATTAAGAAATTTAAATTTTTATTTATAAAATCAGTAGCTGTTGGTTTCATGAAGTAAAACTAAACTTTGAAACAAAAAAACAAAACATTATTTTCCATTGTTCGTATTTAATTATAAATTTAATCGATAAATTTATTGATGCATCATATTGAAGAACGTATAAAAATGTCTACATATGCTTCAAGGTACAAATTATTCTATTTATACAAATCAAAAAATCCTAATATATGCTTTCAAACAGAATAACATTTCCCCACGTGAAGAAAACACAGTGTGATAAGAAATAAGCGGCCCAAAAATTAAAACCCCAACAAACGGTTGAATGAATATGTTCTATTCCAAGTAGAGAATACAGATAAATATTCTAAATTTAAGAAATCACTTGTTCGATGTGTCTACCATCAATGTTCAGAATTGGGCCAAAATGTCATTGCAACCTGAAGATTTTCTCGAAAACTTGCTAGTTCTGCTTGTAAGTTGATGGTTCCAATGCTTGTATCTAACATAATGAAAGCCAAGCGAGTGAAGGAAATAGCGAAGAGTTTCAGGCGAAGAGTGTCTTCTTGATAGCGCTTAACAAATGCTAAGTAGCAAAAACGAAAAAGGGGATGGATAAAGATCATTGTAGTTTTTAGCGGCAGCAAATATATGTTTAACCTTAAGAAACGCCAAATTTATAAAAATTATTTCTAAAACTACACTAAGTGTTCGAAATCCGTACATTATACTTACCCATACAAGTTGGAAGATACCGAAAATTATTAAATAAATCAAAAGTTAGTTTTCTCGTAAACTTTCACTGTGGATTCTCCATTGTAAAACTAATTATTGCATAAACAGCATTTAGATTTGTTCTTTGCAAATAGAAGTCATTTCTCTGCATGAATCATTACTTAACCACCAAGACGTTAAAAACACAGTCGCCTGACATTTTCTTGGTCAAAATCTTTACCTAACGAATCGTAAATAACACATGTTTAAATGCGCGTGGAACATCAACAAACTAGAATTTAATAGACATCATTACAATTTACAATACCAATCTATCAACAACAGTACATCCACACATTAGAAAATGGTTTGTGTTTCTAAAAATCCACTGTTGAAGATTATTGCAACCCTGTTGAAGATTATTGCATAAAACAGCTGCAATAATAAAGAAATAATATAAGGATATTAAGGGCCCTTTTATAAGGACCTACCAAAAATAAGTGAATCTTAAAGACGTTCATGAACTTTACGAACCTTGTTTTAGTATCTACAAGGTGATTCAAACAGTTATAGGACATTAAAACAATTGACAATTCATGATTGGTTGAGTCGTAGGACGAACTGTTCTTTATTTTATGTAGTAAAAACGATTTACTTCCCTTGAGAATTAGTGAAAATATGGTGAATGGGTGACTCAAAGTAATATCCATCAACGGTGTGATGTTAAAAGTTTAATAAGATACAAACACAAAATAATTATTTACAGGTCACACACACACCACAAAATAAACATTAATACAATTATACTGGGAACATATACAATTCTGGGGGGAATTCCTCACCTCGCATGTTTACTGTTCGAGTGCTGGAGTTAAACTGAATAATTATCTACTTTAAGTAGGTCTTTACTATGTCCATAGATGGCGTTAGTAGTACAGTCCGGGGAGGGAGTTATACATAGAGACTGTTACAGGCTCCCCCTCTGGCTGCGAAGACGTCTCGGCGGGCAGTCAGGAGAATTGTTGGATTGTGGACCACTGTTATTAGATGGTCTGTTCGTTGCATGGGTCTTTGGTGGTCGATCCCTTCTCCTGATAGGATTGATTGGAACATTTGTCGCTTGAAGGGCTTCCTGGCAAGGACGCAGGGCAGATGTATGAAAGGCTCCAAGAAAAACGTGGGAAGTTTCAAGGTTGGCTATTTCATAGCTTGTTGGGGAACGTTGAGTGAGTATAACATATGGTCCATCTCGACGAGGAGCGAATTTGGCTGTTATCTTCTTGGCTTGGTTGCTGTGAGGGTGTAAGGTTACCCACACTCGATCTCCAGGTGCGTACTTTGGACTCTTTCGTCTTTCCTGATCCGCATACTTCTTTCGTTGATCTTGCTGCTGTTCAACTCGAACACCACTGGCACTTTTATATGGTAAATCAACGATGACTGTACAAGTCTCGCAGGTTACTTTTTCATGCAGACAATTAGGACGAGAGAGCATATCCGCAATGACATTCGCCTTACCAGGGATGTATTCCACTTTTAAGTTATAGGACTGTAGTTGAAATGCCCATCTTGCAAGCTGACCAGTAGGGGATTTAAGGCTAAGTAGCCATTTCAAGGGTTGGTGGTCAGATGCCACGATAATTTCGGCTCCTTCGATATATCCTCGAAACTTTTCCAGGGCCCAGACCACTGCAAGTGCTTCTCTTTCAATGGTTGAATAATTTCGTTCTGCTGAGGTTAGTAAACGACTTGCATACTTTAGAGGATGTTCTTCTGGACCATGTCCCTGAAGAAGAACAGCTCCCAATGCATAATTTGATGCATCTGATCGTATGGCAAAAGGTTTTGATTCATCAAGTTATTTCAGCACTGGTGAAGAAATCAAACATTTCTTAAGGAATTCAAATGCAGACTGTTCCTCTTCACCCCACTTCCACGTGGTCCACTTTTTGGTGAGATTGCTCTAAGGACAAGAAATCTGCAAACTGAGGAATGAATCGTCGATACCAGCTGCAGGTTTGCAAAAAGGATTGTACCTGTTTCACATTCTTTGGTGGAGGGATACCAGCAATGGCCTCTACTTTGGCAGAGTCAATTCTATACCGGAACTGGTAATATAATGTCCGAGGTATTTGACTTTGGGACAAAAGAAATTGCACTTCTCCCGGTTAGCATTCAAGTTGAATTGTTGAAGTCGTTTAAACACTAACCGCAGATCTTCGAGATGATCTTCAAATGTGGGAGACACCACTATGATATCATCTAGGTAAGCAAGGGTATTTACCTTTAATCCATTTCGAAAGATGTCCATCAAACGTTGAAACGTTGACTGTTTTCAGTCCGAAGGGCATTCTGTTGAATCTGAAAACACCAAACTGGCAGACAAAAGCGGTCTTGTCTTTGTCCGGCGGGTGCATCTTTATTTGATAGTAACCGGATCTCAAATCAATTGTTGACATAAATGAGGTCTGCTTGGCATTGCGCAGAAGATCGTCCATACGAGGCAGTGGATATGGATCTAATTTGGTGACTGCATTGAGCTTGCGGTAGTCGATGCAGAGTCTTAATTCTCCATTTGGTTTGGGAATGAGAACTGCAGGTGAGGAGTATGGGAAGTCACATTCCTCGATTACTACTGTGGCAAGGAGTTTTACAATTTTATTTCTCAATACCTCTTTTCTGGCAAGGGAGAGCCTGTAGGTTGCGGAAGCAATTGGATCGATTCTGTGCTCTATATATGGTGTTACGGCTCCCTCTGGACGGAAGATATTTTCGTATTCCTCCAATAATGCATTGAGTTGACTTTTCTGGTTTAAATTGAGATTTCCCCTTCATTTGGTCGAAGTGTAGACTTCTCAGCAGTCCTGGTCGCAACGGAGTCGAAAAATTGCTCTGTAACATCTGTTTGAAGTGGGAAGGAATTGGCTGAGGTAGCGTTATCCATAACTTCGGAGAAATGGTCTTCAAAATCTGGTAGACTTGTACAGGGATTCACAGGGGTAGTGTCTTCCACAATTCTAGATGAATGGTCTTGGACTTCTGGTTGAAGTGTATCGGAACTCTCTGGGACATCGAGTTTCACAAATGGAAAAATTTTATGGGGTCTGTTACCAAAGTACCAGGAGTGTTTTTTGAGATTTAGAACGATTCCTGTTTTTTCAATGAAGTCAATTCCAAGCAGAGTATTGTTTCTTTGTGCCTCTGGAATGGCAAAAATCGGCACTAAAAATCTTCTTCCCTCCAGACAGACACTAACGTACGTTTTGTGTACTTCTTTTTCTGACTAGCTGCCATCGGCTAGAGTCATGGTAAGGTTTGACTTATCAAAACGGGTTCCTTGTTCTCTTAGGAGGTGGTAGAGACTTTCACCAGCGATTGAATGAGTTGCGGGAGTATCTGCATATGCTGTACCCCACATTCCATTGATGTTTACACTGAGGATTGCCATCTGGCTAGATGTTGACAAACTGTTCAGCTCAATACTGTGGAAACGAGTGGAATTTTTTTTCCAGTCTTGGGACAATTTGGGCAGTTCGATTTAATAAATCCTGGCGTGCCACAATTATAGCAGTAAACAGAGGAGTGTTCTTCCTGCTGTGGCTTCTCGAATGTTCTATCCATGACCTCTTTCCTCGCAGAGTTGAATCTGTGATATTCTTCTCTTGCTTTCGTGAATGGTCTCTTTTTGGTGACCGCTGGTCCTTCTTTTTTGGTTTTATGCCGAAGATTGTCGTATGCGTCTAGTTTTTCAACAAACTCAGTTGGAGATATGATGTCGCCCCATTCATCCAAAAAGTGTTCTTTGATTTCTGGTGGGCATTTTTTCTTGATCTGATCAGTTATCATTAGGTCTTTCAGCTTTTCAAATGTATTTACCTTCACCTCCTTAATCCAATTCTCGCAATAGCTACGAAGTTCAATGTAAAAATCATTCTATGTGCAATCAAGGTTCTTCTTATGAGTTGCAAATAACTGTCGAAAACGTTCGCCATTCAACTTGAATCTTTTTAGCAAGATATCTTTTACAAAGTAGTAATCTTCAACCTTTTCATCTGGTTCTCGAGCGATGATCTTCACTACGTCACTGGGAAGGACTCCTACTAGGTATGGGACCCATTGATTTTCTGGAATCTTGAGAAACTTTAACTGTCTCTCAAAGAGATTGAGAAACAGAAATATATCATCATCTTTGGCATTGAAGTTGGGGATCAACTTTTTCAGTTAGAGGTTTGGTTTTTTGGCGTTTAGAAAGGGTGATGCCGTTGAGAGTGAAGGCAACTTTTGGACTTCCAGTTGTAGTTTAAGAATTTCAAGCTCATGAGCTCTTGCCTTCTCTGCTCTCGCTTCTTCAACTTCTTTTTCCTTCGCGATTCACTCCTGCTCTATTTCTCGTTGTTTAGAGATTTCAGCCTGCTCTTGTGCCTTTTGTGTAGCGATAACTTGTAACTCAGACACCTTTTCAACTGAAATTCATTCTTCTATAAGACTGGCTAATAAGTTTTTCGTTAGCTCCTCATCATAAGAGTCAGGTTTGACAGTTAACTCCTTGAGTTGGATGACTTTCAGATTGTCACCTACGTCCAAGCCCAATTCCTGTGCCAACAATCTCCTTTCCTGTGCCAACCTTACGTCCTTTCGCAAGGTAAGCCATATTAAGTCTATTGTGGAATAGTTTAGAGTTTTTGCCAAAGCTTAAATGTCTATGAAAGATTGATGATCAAAAGAATTGTTTGTAAAAGTTTGTATAATGTCCTACAAATCCTAACATAAGTAAAACTTACTTTTCTTAAAATCAAATTAAAATATCCAAAAAGAAGTATACTTTCACTTCCAATTCAATATGATTATTTGGAAATTAAAACTGAAATATTAAAGCTAAATCCACATTTTCCGAAGATTTATTTTTAAAAATGTATCAAATAATTTTTAATCATCATATAAAACAATAAAAGCATTGATAGCAATAAAAATAATTTTCACTTTGACTCATGAATACTGATTAAAAATAAAAGTTAGGTAACTTAAAAATCATTCACTTCTAAACACATAAAAAGAACGCTAATATACGATTCCAGTGTAATAAAAAACTAAAATACGAGATCTAATAATCCTCTCCAAAAAGTAAAACATGATTTGTAAATGAATAAAACCTTATTCCAAATATAGGAAATAAAATAAAAAGCAAAGCAGTACGAGAAAGTATAGGACAACTCTCTTTCCAATTTGAACTCAAGGTCATCTATAAACTAGGTGTGTTCCTGCGTAGGCATATACAATAAAATATCATATACTTTCATAATACACGAGGATGTGATTTATCGAAAAGACTATATTTCAATTCAAGATATGTGAGCACATTACATTTATAAACTACATTTACATTTAAACCTAAGTTGGGCGCAATATTGAACCCGACGAGTTCGGGCGCAATATGCTTGATAGGCGCATAAAAAAGAATCGCAAATTTATAATCATTATTTTTAATTTTAGTATTCTAAAAGTAATCCATGATTACTATAGGAACATTTAAAGAAAACAATATGAAATTTGTTTAAAAAATGAACACATTTTATGTTTAGAAAACATTACAAGAAATTTTCAGCTTTAAACTAGAGTGTCTTATTATCAGGGTAACAAAGACAAAAAATTTGGTAAAATTTATACATTGTAGTGCATAGTTCAGAAGCCGATATTCACTCTGAAAATCAAAATGCAGTGGGTTGCCAGACGAAAAAGTTTGTTCTCTTTTTGACAAGTTATGACATATCTGGCAATCGGATTTTAATTCAACTCATTCCAAGTTAGTTTTTGATCAGTTTCGGCCATTTTTGCCACGGTAGAACAATGGATTCGTAATCTACTCACTTTTCTTCAATTTCTATAAAAAAATTCATAATGATGTTCGATGGGGTCCAAAAATTGCAGTCGCCTCTCGGACTATAGGAGAGGCAGATTCCTACCTCTCTATGAGAGAAGGGGGAAACGAAAGCGTCAGAGCTGTGCCTGTCAGGCAGGTTGCGCCCGACGGAGGGTTAATTACATACACAATAATACTAGCAAAAAGTTATGCTTTTGAAATACGTTATATGAACCATTCGACTACACAATTACACTATTATTAAAATTGTTAACAATGTAAACAACCTAAAAATAACGAAAACATTTAGTTGCAAGAATAACTGAAATAGGATTATTCTGTTTACACATTAAAGTCAGGTTGACTTATGTTATCAAAACAAAAGTTATATCAAATCAAAATTCACTTATCTGGTAAAATCCGGGATTTGTTTGAAATGGAGAATCTTCCAAGAACCACTTATCCGTAAGGGTTGGATAATTTTTGGCTGAAAATGCAATTGAGCCTAACCCCAAATCGAACAATAAACACGTTCAAACACATTGGGCGCCAATTATGGTGAATGGGAGACTCAAAATAATATCCATCAACGGTGTTATGTTAAAAGTTTAATAAGATATAAACACAAAATAATTATTAACAAGTCACACACACACACCACAAAATAAACATTAATACGATTATACTGGGAACATATACAATTCTGGGGGGAATTATTAGCAAAGCATAACATTTATCATCGATTCTGTTGTCAACGTGTGCTTGATGTTTGTATCTAATTTCAAATAATAAAAACATCCTTAACAGCTAAATGTGCGGCGAAGTACGTTTCAAAATGTATTAAATAAAAATGAACATGAATTTATACATTCACGCCTAAATATCTTTTATTTATTCTTATTAAAGCAATTTTGGCTACAGGAAAGAGTTTCAGCAATGATCGGTTAATTCGTTCACTAACAGCGTTACTAAGCAAAGTTGAATTGACAGGACCACACTCCATAATGAATTTATGCATTCACATGTAATTATCTTTTATTTATTCTAATAAAAGTAATCTTGGCACCAGGAAATGTAACTTACAACCAGTGTTAGAAGTTTGGGTAAAAGCGGGGTGACGCGTCCCCACACTTTTCAAGAAAATAGCCATGCGTCCCCCCTCCCCCTAATTCTAAAAACACTAAAATCCATCATCCCACTTTTAAAAACTCTCAATCCGTCTAAAAACTACTAAAGAAAAAAAAACATTAACCTTTAAATGCAGTGACACTGAGTTGGTTGGTTGTTTTCAGATTATCTGGCGCCGTCAGCAACACGAGAGCGCAGTGACACTGAGAAAAACGATTTAAAGTTTAGTTTTCAATTGTTAATAATAATAATAATGTGTATATATATATAACACTATTACAAAAATGTATTGTACCACTTTGTATAAAGATATAAGTATTTCTATTAACCAATACTGTTACACTTGGTCAACTTTTAACTTTGCAGGAACTTTCTTTTAAGTTACATTTCTATTCTTGTTTCATATAAAGACAAGCTATTTTTTTTTTTTTTTTTTTTTTTTTTTTTTAAGAAAAAAGAAATTTAAAAAAAATTCGATTTCCCTATTAATTTAATTTTATGAAAGTATGCACATTTGGAAGCACTATTTAAATCTAAATAACCAGTAATGTATAAAATGTTGAATTATTACTTCATTTTATCTTTTACTTCCAAGTAAAAAAAACTAAGTCACAGAATATTCATTAAAATAACAATACATTTCGGATCTTTATTCAAGATTTGTGTTAAGAAGTACAAATTATTTTTTTTAATAGTTAATATACGAAACTATAACATTATCGTTGGGGGAGGTACACCTTTGGCAATCCCCCTACTTTTCTTTTCTCACTTCTACCACTGCCTACAACGTTACATAATGAGTCTGTGAGTGAGTGATTAAGGTAATTGTTACAGTAATTTTCGTGGAGTTTTTATTTCATACTGTAGAACTTTATTTTGAGTTCTGTTGCTCACATCTTACCTCCCAAGTACCTGAGGGCGCATGCTAGCGTAAATGGAAAAGAAGCCGTTTCCCTGTTGGTGTCGTAGTAACTGAGTGTGGCCACAAACAGTAGACCGGACGCCCTGGCCAGGCCGTACATAACGAAGTACATCAGTGAACAAGCCACGGCCACCACCCAACTGTACGGACTATCGAGCACGTCCACGGGCATCCTTCTTCCTTCAGATACTCTGTTGAAAGGAAAATCGTTCAAATGTAATGGTGCAGTGTATTTGGGATGTGAAAGAAAACTTGTCCTCTTTACCATATTCATAAAATTAACAGCATATTTGACGAGAGAGAAGTTTACACTTAAGAAGATTTCGATCTGGAATTTTTTTGTAGATGCTCAAAATTTCGAGATGTTTGGTTGTATTATGCACTTCAAATGTGGCAGAAATAGACAGTCGGAACTTGCAATCCAGACTTCAATATCAGCTAATAAAAAATAAAACTTTATTGTTTTGATTATTTCTTTTATTAGCATAATAAAATATTTCGATTTCATAACATACGGTTTCATTTCATAATGCGATAAAAAGCTTTAAAAAAAAATCTAGGAAAATGCGACAAATTTAGACTTTTTACTTTCAATGACCCATATGTACACTTAGGGTAATAAAAGTATAGCATTCGGTCAATAACAAAAAAAAATTTAAAAAAAAAAAAATTCATTTCTCCACGTTTTGGAACATTCTGATTTCAAAAGAGAGATCTAGAAAAATGTATGTCTGTGTGTATGTGGTCAGCATAACTCCCGAACAAATTGACCTACGATATTCAAATTTGGTGTGCGAGTTGTTGATGGCCATTGGACCTACCATTAAGCACTTAATTTAAAAAAGCAACATTTATCAAGTTTGTCGGGGGAAAGAAGTTTTCTTTACTTTTTAGCCCATTTTGAAGTTTATTTCATTGTTTCTATTTTTTTATTTATAGTGTATAGTGTTAGTTTATAGTGTACACACCCAAAATAGCACACTTGAAACTTTTCATGGAATTAGAATCAATATGGATTTGATTTACAAGCATTATACAGAAAATATCGTTTATATCAAATCATTGTCTCAAAACAATGAAATGCCCAAGTAAGTTACTACTAACATTCCTGAAAAGCTATTTAAAAAATCATTTATCAAGGGAAATCAATAGTATAATTTAAAAAAAAATACACAATTTTAATGGTTGGTTATCGTTATGATAATGTGCCTTTCTACTACATTTTCCGTAACATGTAAGCTTACTTTACAATATAGGATAATTTTATTTACGATTCAAAATTTTGAACATCATTTTGAGCATCATATTAACAACTTTTAAGAATAAATGTAACTATAAATAATCACACGCAGAGAGAGGAGGTTGGTCCAATGTGATGAGCCGTGATAAGGAGATGGGGGGGGGGGGGAAGAGAGGAAGGGGTAACCACTTGCATGACCTAACGATTTCACTTTTGTGGAAACAAAAAGTTAGTTTCAATCATTTGAATAGAGATTGACCAAGAATAACTTCAATAATAGCTAAATTTCAATGAGTCGGACTGTATTTTTTCTCATTTCCTACACTAAATTCACTACATTAAATTTGTATTTTTTTTTTATTTTTTTTTTTGAATTTTAGAAACAGAGAGAGGTGTTAAAATTAAGGAAATTATTTTATAGGAGGGGGGAGGCAGAAACGTGGCATAATTTCAGGGTAGAGGGGTTAATCAAACGGATATGAGCGAGACTTTGGGAGAAGAGGTGTCAAAAAAGACAGCATTTTGGGTGATGTAATTTATGCACACCCTCTAGAGGAGTAAAATATTTTTTAACCCCTCTCTCCCCAAAATGAAAGTCCCCGGTCTTGTTTTATTATAGAACTTAAAAATCACTTACAGTCATGTCACAGTTCTGAAGAACTCTCAAATCCATTGCAGAGTCGAATCTAGCATCAGTCCTGATTTGTCTTTAAGTAGTGGGACAATATTCAGAATGTGTTATTCCAATAAAAAAATATTTATTTAACCATAGCAAATCATAGCATTACGTATAATAAGATGGTATGATTCTGACAATTTTATATTATGATTAGAACTTAAAAAGTTCTTGAAAGTGATTTATATTTATCGATAGTAAAGCCTTGTCATTTATACGAGATATTAAAAAGACGAATCGTTTTAAATGTCAGAAATCATATAATTCCGATCATAAAATACTGATACCTGTAATTTTTGGGAGTTCAAAACTAAGGTGAAATTTCCTTATTTCATGTTCAAGACCATTCGGTTTAATGGAAACACCTGGCAGTAAAATGTTCCATTTTTTTCTTCTCCAGAATATCATTAATCGAAAGTTTTTCATTTTATGGGCGTATGTTTTGCGATCATACTTCAAAACGTTTACGTCATACGTTTTGCCAAACAACTTCTAATAGGATTACAGTCAATCAGGGTAACATTGAATCACATTTTCAGTTATTTTCTTCTTCCCCGCTTATGTTTTTATAGTATTTTCAGACTTAATGGCATAAAATGGAAGAATAAACCCTAAATTATATTTTAATTTACACAAATTAGTAAATGTTGATGATGAAAGCACCAAATAATAGGAAAGTAACCGGGTGCAAAGTTACCCTGGCATTTCGGGTAACTTTGAACCACTATAAGAAGTTTCATATAAAATACCTTT
This sequence comes from Linyphia triangularis, assembly GCA_963978545.1. Taxonomy (NCBI): domain Eukaryota; kingdom Metazoa; phylum Arthropoda; class Arachnida; order Araneae; family Linyphiidae; genus Linyphia; species Linyphia triangularis. The sequence continues at coordinate 56,588,015 of OZ021728.1, read as the reverse complement.
TTTTTATTCAGTCTAGGATTATTTAATATTTGAACAAATAAAATTAAGTTTCTAAATATTTGAAACATTATCAGCTGCAGTTTTCAACACCCTAAAATTTGTATATTTTAAATAACACCACAAAGAATATATTAGGTAGGAACAGTGGATGATGAATCACATGAATATATTGCACACACACACAAAACACGATTTATTGTTTAGTTTAAACATACAAATATAGTAAAATAACAATTTTCAGTTCATTCATTTAAATATAAACTCATTTTATCAATTGAAAATGTAAAAGATAAATAGAAAATAATAAAACTGATAGGCCGCCCTTATGCTCTTAGTTAAGTACTATGGTGTTTGCAAGTCACAATGTGGTACAAATACGAATATTCTATTCTTAATGTTAGAAATAGTATGACAATATGAAAACAAAGCTTAAACTTCATAAAATTTCACTTTGGCATTCTTCAGATTAATAGTTTTGCATCAAAGAAAGAAATATTGATTAGGAAAACATCTCGTCTTCTAGCTGGAATAATAATTTCTGGAGATAATTTTTTCAAACACGCCTAATTTTTCATACCACAGATCACCATTGATATTGGGCCATTTCCAATATGCACCAGATTTCTTCATGAACCACCAAATATCCTGCCTCTTAAGTCAATTTGGTCTGGGTACATTTCTCCATCGTATTGAATAATTACGTGGTCGTAAACTTTGCATATGCTTTAACCAAAATCTAAAACACTTGCATGCTTTGTGTATAAAATTCCTTTCTCATTGATGTGTTCAACAGCCACCACTTGAACAATCTCTGATTTTTCAGTAACATTCTCCACAACAATTTCAGCAGTATAAACCACTATCATGTCCTTATTGTCCAACTTTCATCTCCACCGAAAATGATAGAGTTGCCCATACACTGTCATCTGCATCATCTAGTTCAGGTTGATTGGTTTATACTCTCAACGACCTACAGCTTAACGTGGATTCCGAACTACAACGAACTTCCATGACTAACCCGGTATTCGAACCCAGAACCTTTGGCATGCGGGGCCTGAACTCTAGCCAAACAGCCATCAGATGGATCATCTGGTTTAGGACTTATACTCTTGCTGTTTACCAAGAGTTCATATAGTAGAGGATTTTGGACGATCCCCTCACTTCCTCGCTATACATATTCCTCTACCATTTATTTTTTGTGCATGGAAATTTTTCACTTCCTCAACTGAAACGCTTTTTACAGCCATCACAGGTAGGCAGATTTTTTTTTTTTTAGTTCTTTGAATTTTAGTTTGAAATTTTTAACAGAAGTAGTTTTGGCCTTCTAATTGTATTTAAAAACATAATGTTAAAATTTTATTACTTTTTAATTAATTTAATTTAACTAATTTATATTAATTAATTTATTTTATTTTATTTATTTTAATGAATTTATTTTAATTAATTTATTTTAATGAATTTATTTTAATTAATTTATTTTAATTTATTTATTTTAATTAATTTATTTTAATTTATTTATTTTAATTTATTTATTTTAATTAATTTATTTTAATTAATTTATTTTAATTAATTTATTTTAATTAATTTATTTTAATTAGTTTAAATTTTTTTACAAAGATACTGTAAATACGGTAACAGCTCTGAAATTTTCAACATAAATAGTTTAGGCCTTCTAATTGGACTTTTAAAAAACAGAATGTTAAAATTTTAATTAATTTTTTTTTACAAAACGACTTCTAATTGGCGTACAGCTGTGAAATTTTCAAGATAAGTAATTTTGGCCTTCTAATTGGACTTTGCTTCTTGGAGGCAAACACAATGTTAAAATATTCTCAGAGGGGTGAGGAGGGTTGTAATATTGTATTAACGAGGAAATTTTTTGTTTTTGTTTCTCGACTGCAGTGGTGGGTTTTAATATTAAGGGTTACTTAGCAATTAATATTTTAACGAGTGAAGCAAACTTATGCTTGCGCAGCAATCAACCTTTCATCGAACCAAGCGAGCCTGCAGCCTGTACTTACGTAGGGATGAATTTGTTGTGAATGAAGCGAGCTGTGTTTGAGTAACAATGAAAATTTTAGCGAGTGAAGTGAGCTTAGTTTTGTGTATCAATGAACCTGTCAGCGAGCGAAGCGCCAAAAGCTGGGACCTACACAGAAATGATGAGTTTCCGCAACACGGGCCACGCAGCTAGTAATAAATAATGAGAAATATACTTACTAGGAAGATTTTTAATGGTCCATTAGCTTTTCGTATGGAATTAAACTAGAAATTAGACAAAATTTGCAATATGTAAACATTCATAATTTCTATTCCTAGCGAGAAGTATTCACTCTATTGAGTGTGTTTGAATTTAGCAATCAATTTCACATCCAAATTTAATTATAATGGTATCACTTTCATACAGATGTAAGAGTTATACAAGAAAAATGTCTTAATAATAAAATAATGCTCTACTTTAAGTACAAGCAACCGTTTTGCCTTCAGCTTCTTAAATGTGGTAAAGACTACAAAAACCAATCAGGAATCGATCCCGAAGCGAGACATCAATCATGCTAGACCGAGGCCGTGCGCGAAAAACCAAGTATCTTGCTAGATGCTCGGTTTCACGAGCGGAGTGTAGTTGTATCAGGCCCGAAACAACCAGATCGTGACGTCACAGCGCAAACCCATCGCAAATCACTACTTAGGTAAGATTGTATACGAAGATGGACGAAGGCGCATCAAAGTTGGAATATTTACAATGCCTAACTACGTTATCTATTCTAAATTAAAGTATAGGAATAAATTTGAAATTCTTATAATTTTAGGGAATAAATTAAAAAAATTAATCTGTACAAAATTAATTTATTTAAAAGCTTGTTGTTTCAAAACTGATTGATGGCACTGAAATAATTTCAGTTTAATTTTTCTTAAAAACTAAAATACAAAAATATTATTATTTAAATAATCTTGTACTTCAATAAATAATCTTTTATTTAAAACCAGAAATTTCTTTACGAAGAAATTGAACTTGAGATTTCACTTTATCATTATGAATTTTGACTGATTTTTTAAATGTATGCTAATGCTAAACTTGAAATTTTCTAAAATAATTGCATTAGAAGAATCCTAAAAATCTTTTGGCTTGTTAAAATGATTAACGAAGTAATTTTAGAAAGGGCAGACATTACTTCAATCGAGGAAGAAATCGGTAAGAGAAGGTGCCGATGGACGGGTCAGGTATTAAGAATGCCAAAAGAGATTCTAACACGCGTTTCTCTCTCCTGGGCAAAAGGAAAAGAGGAAGAGGACAACTTGGCAAAGTCAAATGCAATCAGACCTAAAAAAGGATCGCTTAAATGGTCTATACTAAACTTCAACTTAACTAGACATCACTTAGACAGTAGATCGTCATAGTGCTCATGGGTATTTAATCCATTTTGGCGGCGTGAAAGCATAATGTTTGCCAAACCACAGCCCTGTACAGAACAAAAGACTATAAGGTTTGGCGAGAATTATGTCTTCACGCCGCCAAAATGGATTAAATACCTATGAGCACTATGACGATCTACAGTCTAAGTGATGTCTAGTTAAGTTGAAGTTTAGTATAGAAGAAACAAGATCCCTGATAAAAGATCGGAAGGTATGGAGAGGTAGGCTGGAAACCTTAAGAGTGTGAAGAGCCGAATTTAGTAAATAAGTAATGCTCACTGACAAATAAGATTTTATTCAAATTTTCACCTTCGTTCTACAATCACATTGTAGATCAGGAATGTCAAGAAGAAGATCCATCTTTTTCAAAACTAGTTCCTTCAAAAGTTGTTTCTAATTTTTGAATTTAAAAAAAATTTCTTCATGTTTAACTCCGATAACTTTTTGAAATTTCTAGAAAATATGAATAAAAACTAACCAGTATTCTTCAACATTTCTAAGGCTTTTAGAATATGCGAATACAAATCCTCATGCGTTTGGTTTCTTATAGATTTTTTTTTTTATTTAGTATTCGGTAATAATACTATCATTATACATACATTCAAAATTTATAGTACAGAATCACACCTTATTCTACAAGCCAACATTTAAGTGTAGTGATGGCTTAAACTTGTGATCCTCAGGATAAATGTAAATTTTAACTCTAGTTGCTTGACAAACACTGCCATACAATGTCAACAATCAGTACTGTTTTTTTAAGATTCAACGAAGCATTTAGTCAGACGTTGCTTAAACGGTAACGAAGATAAGTATCCATAGAAAGATCTCAAAACAATCCTTGGTACAGATGTAGTATAGTACATTTCTTTGGCGCAATTTTATTTGGCATTTTTTTCCCTTTCAGATAAATGTTGTTTTTGGTGACGGATTTTATTTTAAGTTATATTTTAATTCAGTTAATTATTCATATTTTAATCTTCTTTCAGTTACTGTGTTTTTAATTTTGGCGAATTTTCTAAACGCCAAAAGAAGGAAAAAAAATTCTAAATGTCATATACCACATCTGTTTTCAATCCTTACAAAAATGCACTTACATTAAGAATGTCATGAACAATAACTAGAAAATTACCCCAAAACTTGGTTAGATTCCTCAGTTCAAATATTGAAAATCATTAATAAATTGCTATCTAATGAAATCTGACAGGAAAACAGCTTAGGCTTAATATATACATATTTAATGCAGTATACGTTAAAGATTTCAAAGACCATTTTTTAGAAATGGCTTTTGAAATAGAATGCAACCGAATCACATTTGGTGCGTTATACTTTTATACTATTAACATTTTGAAAAAAATGTACTCACCGAAAATATTATAAATAATATTTAATATCCATAAGAAAAAAGTGAACCATTCACAAGTGCAAACAAAATCAACAGAACAACAACTCAAAATTTCATAGCTCTTTGCTGTGACGTCAAATTCGTTTAAAAATTGAGGATTATGGCCTTGTAGACTGAGCATCTAGAAAGATACTTGGTTTTTCGCGTACGGCCTCGGCTAGGCCCGAAACTTAAGCTGTTAGACAAAAGCGATTGATGTTGTCCAAGAGAAGTTTTGTGGGTTTGAAAAGATTACAACATGTTGTTTGCTATGGCAAGCCTTCAGTGCCTTATTTACTTTCATCTTGAAAACACACATTCCCCTCTAGGAAGTAACTGCGATGAAGTTGAAATGGCCAGCCCTATAGACAAGCACTGTGTTGTTTAATTATGAACTCAGATATCTAATAAATGGAGAGTTATCAAGAACTTGAGCCAAAATAAACTAATAGTGTGGAACTTTCAATGACACTTGACACTGATCACTGCATTTAAAATTTCTCATGAATTTGTGTAAGTTAACGTTTTCGTATTTTCATTAATTAAAAATGGGCAGCTTCGCGATAATTATTGCATGGGAGAGGGGGAATACGGTGAAATTGGCGATATGTTTTCCAATAAATATTATATTATCACTTTTACTTTCAATTACCAATATATTAACACAGTTATACAGTTATAGTAGAATAAAAATGTTTCATTCGGTTAAAAAAAAAAATCATTTCTACGCGTTTTGGAGCATGCTGAGATCAAAAAAGTAATATAGAAAAATGGCAATGTGTGTATCTGTCTATGGTCAGCATAACTTCCGAACAGTTTGACATACACTCATGACCAAATTTACCTTTACGTTCCCAAAAATAATGATATTCAATTAAATATACTATCAATGTGATCCATGTTTGCAGGGAAGGTGTGAAAAACAAGCCTAATTAGCATTATCCAATCAAAAATAATCAAACGGTTTCTGATATGCAAATCTAGTCTATGTCATCCGACATTGAATCAATCGCTTTGCGCAAAGTGAATTTCTGGGTGAATTTCTGCAGCGCAGTGTTCGATTTCAGTATGTAAGGACTTAAATTAGTTTGTTATGGCTTCGAAGTATCATTTGGAAGAATTTGTGGAATGTAGACTCATCGGCAGTCTAGGATCAAGGCAGCCAATGATGGAAGCAGCCAGATGTCTGAATATTTCAAGACAGACAATCTCTACGTTATGGAAACAATTTTAAAACGATGGAATTTTTGTAAAAAAGCCTGAACCAAGTCGTTAACGAATGATAACTGCTTCTCCGATACCTGGTAATTACTGACCGTCGTAACAGGAAATCTACTGCTCGCCAGTTAAGTTCAGAACTTGCACTGGAACTACTACATCATGTCAAACAGTATACAGAAGGAGTGATGAAAAAATCATTTATACCAGAAAGCTAAGTGTCTGTGTTTCACTGCCTTCACAAAAAAGAGGGATCGTTTTAATTGGTGCTAAAAACATCAGAAATGGAGTGGACACCTATGGTTCCATGTTCTCTTTACTGATGAGTCTAGGTTTAGTTTTTCAGGTGATTTTAAACGTGTTTACATCTGGAAGGAGTCAGGAACACGACCTTATCTCTCAAACACTGTGGAACGTGATCATTTCGGTTGTGGAGGTGTGATGGTATGGGGAAGAATAATGATCAATGGATGTACGCCCCAACATCTTTTCAACAGTGAACCTATGACCGGCCGGAGGTATCGAGATGAGGTCTTAGAGCCTTTTATATAAGACTTCGAAAAGGTGCAAATGGAACTGTTTTTTTTTTCTTTTTCTTTTTTATGGAATTCCTTGAAAGTGAAAACATTGAACAAATACCGTAGTCAGCGAAGTCTCCAGATCTTAATCCAATACAGAAATTATGATACTGGCTTGGAAAATTTTATTCTGATTAAAACAATTGATTTATTGAAACAGTTTTGGCAACAGGAAAGAGTTTCTTTAATGATTGGTTAAATACTATTTCAGCGCGAGATTGGATGACGGCAAGTTGGTTTATTAGTATTCCATAAAAGCTACCTTTCAGTGACAGTGACAGCCACCAAAATTTGATAGGATGCATTGTTATCGAAATCGAAACTATCAGTCAAGTTTCAACTCAATTGGATAACGCCAAGGAGGTTAATTAGGCCTCCGAAGATTTGTCCGCCATCGGCAAACACACAAATACGAAATTAATATAAAGGATTTTTAAAAAATCGCATTTTTTTTTTTACCGAATGCAATACTTTTATTTCTCTATATCAGTTGAAAGTAATAAAACCAATAAATCATACTAGGGGGCTTCGCCCCCTGCTCGCTGCTCGCCAACCCCCAAACACCTCGCTGCGCTCGGATTGAGCGGCTTTGCCGCTCGAATTTGTGGTTAAAACATCTTGCTGCGCTCAAACAGGTTTGCCAGCCATAAAAAAATGTAACCACATTTTTATAAATTTAATGTAAGGCCTAATAGAGAAAACACCCAAATTGCAAGTTTCATAATAGAAAGTTAAATATACTATCAGCCAACATTCTGACTTAAAACTTCATTAGCTATGCCCTTACATTGAAGTCCCAATATCTTTTATTTATTCTGATAAAAAACAACGCGAGCTACACTCGCCAACCCCTGAATGCCTCGCTTGGGTTGGGATACAAACGCCTCACTACGCTCGGAAAATTCAAGTTTACATAAACAGAATAATAAAATTTTAATTAAAGAGTAGTTGTATTAAGGATAGAGTGGATTTTTGTTTATCGACAGAGAAGGAAGTTATAATTCGCATGCTCTAATATTCTTTATAGATTTTGAACACAATTCTTTAGGATAACATTGTAATGTCCATTAATTCCTGAAATATAACCAATTAAATTTAATGGCATTTAAAAAATGTTAGTGTTTGCAAATTAGAACAATAAATGTAAATGTTTATAGATAAGGACCCAATTCCATCCAGGTACCCAAGCCTGACAGAGTCTAAATCAGTACAGCAATCATAAATTTCCAAGTAATATACATCTGTGACAAAACAAATAATTTTTACATTTTTATATATGCAAAACAATTAATGCACACTTCCTAAATATTCACGTCGCCCCTTTAGAGAACGACTTCCAATGCCGAGGCATTTTCTGGATAGAAATACTTCAAAATAATAATTACTCTAATACAAAAATGCTTCAGAAAAACAGAAAAAAATCAACTTTGAAACGAAAAGTTTAAAAAGAGCTTTAAAATTAGCAACGGGTTTGTTGTTCACGAACGTAAGGATGTTGCCATTCATATATTCAAAATCATTGAGGCTTTGTAGTAGCTTAATGATGAAAAATATTGAAATTTAACTAATTAATAAAGTGTTAATAAATTATTTTGGCACGTTTTGGCAAATCTACAGCTTATTTCCTTTAAAATGACACCTTGATCATTGAAATTGGTTGAGCAGTTTAGGCGGACGGACTAACCCCAAAAAACGTATTGCCTATTAAATCTTTAAAATGACACCTTGATCATTGAAATTGGTTGAGCAGTTTAGGCGGACGGACTAACCCCAAAAAACGTATTGCCTATTAAATATATAGATTTCTTATCAATCGTAATAAAACAATTTGCTGAAGATTTAAAATTGATTGTTTGGAAAGCCTCAATATCTTTGTTAGAAGTATACTTTTAATCACCGTGAAATAGGAATTTTTTTTTTTATTTAATAAATAAAGGTGACGTCAGTTTGACGTATATGAGGCTGACAAGGATACTTCCACCTGTCACCTCAGCTGGTTATAAAATATTTTACTAGTATAAAATGGTTATAAAATCTGGTCAGCTGGTTATAAAATACATTTCTGCAACATTAATGTAATTTAATGTTTCAGAAATGAAGAAATTAATTTTTGTGTTGGATAAATATATGCCCAAGAATTAAACAAAGGAAAAATACGCCAAATCGTAGTGACAAAAGTCTGATTGCTAGAATTGCTGTCGTGTTTTCTTCTTCAATTTTTTTTTTTAAACCAAAGTTTGAAGAGTAGCGACACAATGGGAAATTTAACAACTAAATGGGATAGAAATCGGGAATCAATTTTATGTGCAACCTGCGCATTTAAAACTGCTTAGAAAAATAACTTTTTCGGAAGTTCATCAGAGTATTATAATCTATTTCTGATAAAAGATTCCTTGGGTTTCTTAACAAGCTTAAATTGCGAATTTCTCTTTTCTAGAATGCTGCCATCGCCATATACAATCAAATCATCCTACACATTTTGGACTATTTCTTCTTTCCTAATTTCGAACACACAACACAATGAGCAGTTATTTTTTTTTTTTTTTTTTTTTTTTTTTTTTTTGTAAATTCAGAATTCTGAGGTCTTAGTTCAGGAGGTGGTAGACCACGACTCCGGAGTCGCGCAAGAGAGATACTTCGTACGCCTTCTAAACTTTTAATAAATGTTTGCAGCTTACAATCGAAATCTGCAAGTGATTTGACATGAAAAGCAAACTAAGCGTTTCCATCGCATAATGGACAATTCCCGCATTTTTTAAAAACGAGTGAAATTTATGAAGAATTTCTTTCTGATTCCAAATATTTAAACAAAAGTTCTCTTAAAAAAATTAGTTATTTAAATATTAAGAAAAGAAAATGCCCCCGAACCGAGCCAAAACCAGTCCAATCAAAACAGTCAACAAAGTCCTTGACGTAAAGAGTCCCTATCGTTTCTTTGGTTATTGTGAGGTTTCTGCCAAATAGTTGTCTCTGGTAGACCATTGCCACATTCCGTACAAGTTGGCTTTATTTGCGAGAAACTTTCAAATCTTTTTTCCGCTACTGCATTTCAAGCCAAGATGTTTGTGAAGCCGTGACGTCATATTCAATGTTAGCGAAATTAGCCGTTTTCTCGCCAACGTTTAACAAAGTAATTTTGATCGCAAATTAAACAAAACAATTAAACGCGCATTGAGCAGAAATTTTTGTGTTTATGGCCTTTTCGAAACCTTTAGAATTGAATAAAAAAATATAAAAAGAATGCGGGAATCGTCCACTCATTACACAGGCCAACTAATCACATTTAAGACATATATTTTGGCTTAGTGAGTATTGTAATTTTTTTTATTCACGTTTTTGATGATAAAACTACGAGAAAATCAAGGTGAAATGAGTTGATTTCGGCACGGAATTTGGATGGAATCCCTCCTTAAACTGGCCCCTCCTGTGTTACATCGAGCTTTTATTGACATTCGTTATTCCCTTGTCTCCGACTGAGATAGATAGCTCCTTATTTCGTTGTTAACTTTTCACGATTGCGCGCGATGTTAAAATTTATCGAGTCTTTGCCTCCACTTCGCCTAAAAAAAAAGGGGGGGGGGGGGGAGAAAAAAGGAAAATTGTGCATTTAAGAAAAGATTGAATTGCATGAGTTTATTCCAAATAAAAATGGATTACCGATTTGTCTCATCTGCTAGGATAAATTTGCAAGCAATAAAAAATCAAAATTGGAGAAACAGTTTTCTTCAAAGCATCACTAATGTTTGTAGTTAAAAACTCATATTGGTACTGCTTGTACTAATTCTGCGTCTTATAAAAAAAAATTGCGATTCTGACAATTGAATGTTTGGCTCTTAACGCAGAAATGTGTGCCGAACCTTTTCTTAGTCTATAAATTTGTTCTAGGTGGCTCGAACTCTTGCTGGTTGATAATCGCTATTCCCTAATGTCTCTGATTACCTATGTCGGTAAGTAAACACATTAAAACCCCGTTAACACAAAGTCGACGGGACCGCCAAAATTGTTCGAGTTAACCGAATTTCATGTTAAGCGAATAAATTAACGTTAAGTTTTAAGTACGGAGACCAGCTTTTCTTTCGCGTTAAACAGGATTTCATATTACGTGATTTCGCGTTAACTGGGTTTGACTGTATAATGAATACACATGTGATAAATCCGAAAGTTAAGTTACATCCTATTACTTTACCAAACACAATTCCAACAGCAGTTTCTTTAAAATAGAACCGTAAAATATACAACAAGTGCCCGAATGATGAGCATGAAGAATGTCTTTGTCCGTGTCTCAGAAACATCGCTCCAATGACTTGTAACCAAATTGTGTAAGATATTCTCTACTTACAATGGCGGTGATGATGAAATAAACCCGGTATTCGAAGGTCGAATCACATGACAGTCAATCTTACAAATAATATAAAATAAATGAGTGGTTATCAACATCTAAAAAATGCGGGTCAATTAGTTAGCAAGGTTCTGGCTGCCTATTCCTGCCATTATCAAGTGCTTAACAACGTTGACTGCCACGGAATTTTTCACGATTCCGCGGTACGACGATACGGCGCGAAACACGTTACTTCTGTCCAATCGGCCAAGAAAAGCCAGCACTTAGTGTGGAAGATTATTTTCAAAATTATCACAAAACATAAAAATTTATTTCCTTGTATAAACTTTTTATTTTTGTATAATTCTATTTTCAGTTCATTTAAGTCAAACCTGACTTTTTATTCCCTTTCTTGAGGCCATCTATTCATATCAACACTGTTATGCTACGAGTTTCCTCGTAGCTGTACAAATATGACAAGTAATGAAAGGACGAGATAACTCGTAGTAGGTGTCCTGGGCAAGTAAATAACCTACGAGATATCTCGTAATTGGTAGCCAATGTGTAAACACAGTCAAATATGTCTCGTAATTTTAAACAACTACAAACCTCTCTCTCCAACCCAAACACACCAACGAGAGGAGATTGAGGCCACGATCTTTTAAATGTGCACCAGCCCCCATTATCGTGCACACCGGTATTCGGAAGGCGAGAGCCGAAACCGCTATCTCCTGATCATGGACTCGGTGGCTTATGGTACTTACACAGTGGACTCAGGATGGGTGCGTACTCGCATATTTTCATAGTGCGGGGTAAAATAAAACCATGTTTCTCTATAGGGACGCACACAGTGGAAATTGGCCCGTTTACTGTTTAATTTTACCTGGCACTATGCGAGTTACCCATCCAGGGTCCACTGTGTAAGTACCCTTAGCCATCATGCTACCGAAGCTCAAAAAATGAGTGTCGTGTATGTTAAAGCTTGGCGTCCACTATCGCTGAGCAGAGTAGAGCAGAGCAGAGCTCAGGATGGGTGCGTACTCGCATATTTGCATAGTAGTCCGGGGAATAGAGACTGAAAAAGAGGTCTTGCCTTGCAAAAGGTTATGTAGTTCTGATTTTTTAATATGTTATAAAGGTCAGTCCCGTGGTTTAAAAACCAAGTTTTCGACCTCCTAACCCTTGTGCGTTCTCCGTGGTTCACCAAAAACTGAGCCGTTTTTTAGTTCATACATCATAACTTTTTGGTCAATGCATCTTAGAAACAAACATTATGTACAAAAGTTGTAGAAAATTAAATTTTCTATAACTTTTGTATACAAAGTTTTTTTGTAGACCAATTATGTAACTAATTATGTCGCATCAAAGTCAAAACTTTTTCGTAAAAATGCTACTTTTTTAAGATTTGTGTCAAGTGTTTTGATTGTATCTCCATAATGGTACGTCTTAGAGAAAAAGTTTATGAATAAAAGTTGTAGAGCAATCAATTTCCCACAAGTTTTATGCATTAACTTATTTTCTAGACCTAATAACAAAGGAGTTACTCTGCTTTGTGTATTTTCCCGTGGTGCACTAAAAAAATACGTTTTTCAGTTTATAGATCATAACTTATTTTCAATGCATTTTAAAAACAAACATTAAATTTAAAAGTTGTAGAATATTAAATTTTCTACAACTTTTGTGCACAATTTGCTTTTGTAAAGGTATTATGTAAAGAGTTACGTAGCATCAAAGTAAAAACTGTTTCATAAAAATGCTGCTTTTTTAAGTTTTTTGAGGAATTTTTCAATTATATCTTCATAAAAATAAGTCGCAGGGAAAAATATATTATACAAAAGTTGTAGATCTATAAATTTGCTAAAAGTTTTATACAAAAAGGTTACTATCTAGGACTAATAACTAAGGAGCTACTCTTTTTTGAAGGTTTACGAGATGATGAACTATAAAATTTTATATATAGGTAGGGTTTAGAAATAGCTTCTTACTGCATAGTCTAGCAATTTTAATAAAAAAATAAAACAATCAATATATATATATATATATATATATATGTAATACTGATGATAGTGTAAAATAAAAAGTGGAAATATATTAAAATATATTAATATATAAAGATATTATACATAAATAATATATATATCTATAGATAATAGTAATATAAAATTTACCATTTGGCCGTGATGCACAGAAAATTTCTGCATTCAGAAATAAAAATGAGAAATAGACTGCATTCAAGTGGCTAATTCTAAACTACATGGGGTACAGATCTTTTGAGATAGCATAGAAAAATCTCAAGTCGGGTGGCAAAGTGACATAAAAAGGAATTTGTTTAAAATCACAGATTCCATGAAAACACCATATACTGTTGATTGAGATTTGCCACAGCCGAATTCAAGGAAGATGATTAGAAGAACCGAAAAAACGTTTCTAGTGCTTTCTTTCTGACCCCTCCCCATCACTAACCATCCCGACAGAATATCAACCACTCCGTGTAGTTACTTAGTATTGGATTACATGTGTTGTAATGATGGCTGCTTCGTGGTATCCAATATTACAGGAATTTGCAAAGATCTTTCTAGATACTAATGCTAGGGTTTCAAGCATCATTGAAGCCGTATCAAGCATTCTTGTTGCTCTCTATGGTGGTGACAGGACAACATCTTTAGATGCTTTGCGTTTTAAGCAATTTTCCAAATCAACAACTGGCAGCAAGTTAAATATGTCAAAGCTACAACCGACACAAGAAGATGCTACGCACCATATCTTTCGCAGATACCATCAAGTAAAGACATGGATGGGCCAATCGAAAAATCCTATGGTCTGTGGGTGGAAGAAGGACAGTAAAGGACTTCTTCCTATTAGTCACCAGGGATTCAGCTACTCAATCAATTCTCACCAACATTTTCTGCCAGTGCAATATAGGATGCACTAATGCCTGCAGTTGTAGAAAGGCCGGTCTCAAGTGCTTCATAATATGTAAAAACTGTCATGGACAAAGCTGTGACAATATAGCGGACATCATAATTGATGACAACGATGAAGATGAAACAACAGAACTTGAAGGAGTAGCGGAGGAACCAGCCGAGCCTTCATGGCTAAACAAAACTAAATTTAGAAATTTATAAGTTTTCTAAATTGTAAGTTTTATTGATATTACTATTGTTAGATAGAGATATATACATTTTTATAATATTTATATTTTTTGTTTTATAACACTATTATTTTAATACCTATATTGTTTTATTTCTTATCAAATTTGTCAGGCTTTGCAGTAAGAAACTGTTTTTAATATTAGATCTTATCAAGTAGCTCTTTTGTTATTAGTCCTATAAAATAACTTTGTATATATAACGTAGCAAATTTAAGGTTCGACAATTTTTATGATATACTTTTATGGATATCATCTAAAAACTTATTTTAGATGATATCTATTTTCCCTACCACTATATATATATATATATATATATATATATATATATATATATATATATATATATATATATATATATATATATATATATATATATATATATATATATATATATATTCCACTTTTTATTTTACATTATCATTAGTATTATATATGTATTGTTTTATTTTTTTATTAAAATTGTCAGATTCTGCAGTAAGAAGCTATTTTTAAACACCTACTTATACATAAAATATTATAGGTTATCTCGTAAACCTTCAAAGAAGAGTAGGTCCTTAGTTATTAGTCCTAGATAGTTACTTTTAGTATAAAACTTATAGAAAATTTATAGATCTACAACTTTTGCGTAATATATTTTTCCCTACCACTTATTGTTATGAAGATATAATTGAAAAACTCGGCCAAAAACTTAAAAAAGCAGCATTTTAAGAAAAAGATTTTATTTTGATGCTACATAACTCTTTACATAATAACTTTACAAAAGCAAATTGTTCACAAAAGTTGTAGAAAATTTAATATTCTACAACTTTTGAATTTAATGTTTGTTATTAAAATGTATTGCGAAAGAGTTATGATCTATAAACTAAAAAACGTATTTTTTTGTGGTGCACCACGGAAAATACACAAAGCAGAGTAACTTCTTTGTTATTAGTCGTAGAAAATAAGTTTATATAGAAAACTTGTAGGAAATTTATTGCTCTACAACTTTTATTCACAAACTTTTTCTCTAAAACGTACCATTATGAAGATATAATTAAAAAACTTGACACAAATCTTAAAAAAGTATCATTTTTACGAAAGTTTTGACTTTGATGCGACATAACTATTTACATAATAGGTCTATAAAAAAACTTAGTATACAAATACAAAAGTTGTAGATAATTTAATATTCTACAACTTTTGAATATAATGTGTGTTTCTAAGATACATTGGCAAAGAGCTATGACGTATAAACTAAAAAACGGTTCAGTTTTTGGTGCACCACGGAGAACGCACAAGGGTTAGGAGGTCGATAACTTGGTTTATAAACCAAGGCACCAACCTTTATAACATATTAAAAAATCAGAACTACATAACCTTTTGCAAGGTAAGACCCCTTTTTCAGTCTCTAATCCCCGGACTACTCGGAATAACTACACCTGCAATCTCATCTTGATCTGTTGAACGGAACAGAAGCTAGAAGTCAATAAATAGGCAAAGTTTCTTTATGACAGTCTCGTCATAGTTAGTATTTGTTTAATATTAAAAATTGTTTCCTTAGAAGTCTGATAGTTTCAGCCAGCTGGTTGGAATGTGAAACATTTCTTTTACTTCTTCCCGTTTCTAATAAGTGTTATTACAATGCCGAATTTTGATGTTTATGTTTAACGTTGAGTCAAATACCTATCTATTTTGTTTATAATAAAATAGTTTACATTTCTTAACTGAACCTTACTTTGTTTGCTTCCACGCCTGGTTTTTTTTTTTTTTTTTTTTTTTTTTTTTTCTTTAAGGAAAACTTTCTAACTTTTGAACTCGTAACGCCGGGTTTCCATTAATTACTATTGTTTATTAATGGTTTTGACTAATTTAAATCTAAGGCGTTATACAATAATGTTTAAAATAACTTTGTTTTATAATATCTAACTGATGTGCCCGGTCATTACCAGCTACAACCCGGTTCAAAATATTCCGTCGGGTGCAAGTTTTGGGCTTCAGGGTAGTGCCGCTACGAAAAAAAAAAGAAAAAAAATCTCAGTACGCACGCTTGTCGATCGTGGCAATAATCCTCTCTATAGCCTAAAATTTTTTATTTACAAAATAAAAATTCACAATTCTTTTCATAACTTACCATATAAAAAGGCTAAATACTCTTAATTTACGTATTTATTTTATCACTAATTTATATCACAATACATGCATAAAGATTTATGAGTTACTAGCTAAATACCCGTGCTTCACAACGAAATTTTAACATGTGCAATATTTTAGCTAACTGTGAGGCCTCGCGTTGCAGAAATCTGTTATTCACGTAGGGGACCCAGTTTTTGGAGCTTCGCTAGCAGGAAGGTTCATCGCTACTCAAAATCGAGCTCGCTTCGTTCGCTGAAGTTCATGGGCACATAAACACAGGCTTATTTCACTCTTTAAAAGGTTCATTACTATGCAAGCATAGGCTCGTTTCGCTCGCTGAAAGGTTCATTGCTGCGTAAGCATAAGCTCGCTTCACTCACTAAAATCTAATTGCTACGTAAAGACTTAATATTGGAATCCTCTCCCTTGTCAAGAAAAAAAAAATTCCCCGTTAATACAATAATACAACACCCTTTTAAGATTATTTTAACACGTGTTTGTGGAAAGCAAAATTAGAGGCTAAAACTACTTATGTTGAAACTTTCAGAGATCTGGCCCAATTCGAAGTCGCTTTTTGTGAAAAAACTAATTGAAAAACAGCTTTTTGTCAGTCTAATTAGAAGGCCAAAACTACTTGTGTTGAAAATTTCAGAAATGTATCCCAATTACAAATCATTTTGTAAAATATTTATTAATTAATTAAAAAAAAAATAATAATAAATGCTAAATTCTGTTTTTTAAAAATCCAATTAGAAGGCCACAACTATTTATGTTGAAAATTTCAAAGCTGTAGCCCTATTTGAAATCGTTTTGTAATATATATATTAATTAATTAAAAAAATTAATTATTAACGAACTAAACAAAAATTTAAAATTCTGTTTTTCTAAAGTCCAATTAGAAGGCCAAAACTACTTATGTTGAAAATTTCAGAGCTGTAGCCCTATTAGTAGTCGTTTTGTAAAATGTTTATTAATTAATTAAAAAAGAACAAAATAAAAATTTAAAATTCTGTTAAAAGTCCAATTAAAAGGCTAAAACTTCTTAAGTTGAAAATTTCAGAGCTGAAGCCCTATTAGATATCGTTTTGTAACATATTTATTAATTAATTAAAAAAACTAATTAAAAAAGAACTAATTAAAATTTTAACATTCTGTTTGTGATGTATGCAATTAGAAGGCCAAAACTATTTATGCTGAAATTTTCAGAGCTCTACTCCAATTTTAAGTACGTTTCTATAGATCCACAGAGCCACAGACAAACAGACAGACACACAGCTTGTTTTATTATTATAGATTATCAATTAGTTATTATTAAAAAAAATTGTACAAAAATCAATCCATTGAAACTATTTAGGAGTAAATTTATTAAAATTTCCACAGAGGGTTTTCATTGACACGCGTTTGTTTGTCCGAAGCTGATCTCTGGTGTCTTTACCAGCTGATGACATATCATATTGGTTTGGTTTCACTTTTGTATAGATGGACCATTGATTTTAACCAACATAAGGTTTTCCACGTGAGAATTATTAGTCGCGATTATGATACAATAATGTTCATATGGCTGAAGCCAAGCTTGTAAGCGCTTACCGTAAGATTAGAGAAGTTTATCAATGGTATAAAATCTTTGGGACCACTTCGCCCGTCGTTGACCACAAAATATCGATATGCAAACAAATTTTTTGAAAATGGCAATCGTATTTCACATCTCACAGTGAATACGTTTGCCATTTTCAAAAACTGCACGTCGAACTTTGAAGAATCGTCTTCACAATGAACTGATCTCATACTCACCAAAACCTGAACGTATTTCACCTGTCCAGCTGTTTTGGCTCAAATAAGAAAGCTCAGAAACAATGTTCTCTTTGACAGTACATAGTAACAAAATTATTAATTTTCAAGCGACTCCTTTTATCAATCAATAAACCTTAAAAATGCTTCCTAAAAGTCTCCCAAAAAGTACTTTTTTGAGTAACAAACGATTATTGTAATTTATACATTTTATAAAGTGTACATAGGGTATACTTAACAACTTACGCTAAATTCATGCTTAGTTTTAACAATAAAATGTCAAAACAAAAGTGAAAAAAATCTTATTAAAATATTCGTATTTCTTTTCAAAAAAATTTAAATAAATCCTAACGAGGGCTTTGAACAATTATGTGATCATTTAATAACTGTAAAAGTAAAATGTAAGTTATGAATAAAAGTATTTGTTTATTAATATTAATTTTGAGTTACAAGCATTTGAAAGGAAATTATTAGGAAAGAAATGTCGATTATTCCATGCATTGAATTTGGTACTCGTAATTAGATAAGCCAGCAAGTTTATGGAACCTTCTGTTATATATTTGAAACTTGATGAAATCTTAGTTGAGGGTCTGAGCAGCAAAGGGTTTCTTATTTGTATTAAATTCTATGAAAACTAGAGATATCTTTGTTCCAGAGGTTAGTATTTGAACACCAAATAATTTTCATAAAATATTAATATAAATAAGAAACTTTAAAATGTATTTTCTCAAAAGTCAAGAAAGGTCACTTAACCCCTTTGCTTCTTAAACCAACAAATATGTGTTTTGCGCCTTTCGTGTATAATAATAAAACAAGCTGTCTGTGTGTCTGTTGATCTAAGGAAAGCTACTTAAAATTGGAGTAAAGCTCTGAAATAATTTTCAACATAAGAAGTTTAGACATTCTAATTTTACATATGTCAAACAGAATGTTAAACGCTTAATTAGTTCTTTTTTAATTAATACTTTAATTATTTTTTTTACAAAGTGACTTTAAATAGATATATATAGCTCTGAAATTTTCAACATAAGTACTTTTAGCCTTCTAATTGGACTTGTAAAAAACAGAATGTTAAAATTTTAGTTAGTTATTTGTTAAGTAATTTTCTTAATTAATTAACTTTTTTTTTTCTTTTTTTTTTTTTACAAAACGACTTCTAATAGGGTTACAGTTCTGAAATTTTCAAAATAAGTAATTTTGGCCTTCTTACCGAACTCTTGAAAAAAGAGTTTTAAATTTTTTGTTAGTTTTTGTTAATTAATTTTTTTAATTAATTAATAAATATTTTACAAAACAGTTTTTAAAAGGGCTACAACTCTAAAATTTTCAACATAAATAGTTTTAGCCTTCTAATTGGACTATTGACAAAAATAATGTTAAAATTTTAATTTGTTTTTTTAATTAATATTTCTTACAAAAAGCGACTTCTAATAACTCTTGAATTAATCAATATATTAGAGCAAAATCACTGCAGATAATTAGATATTGGCGTCTGAAATCGGACAATAAAATAATTAATTTCGAACATTGTGTCGCTCACCCGCTATTTGCAAAAGCCAATCCGACTAAAGTTGGAGAAATAGTAAACTATAAAATTAAGACTGTACTTCAGCTAGAATCACAATTTAAAAACATGTGCCGAAGCTACCCCCCCCCCCCTTCTCCCTAGATTTTGAAGATTAAAAATGATGTAAAAAAAATGGTACGATATAGGAAAGAATAGGTTATGGTGTAGGTTCAAAATATTCAATGGATAAGAAATTTAATACATAAATAACAATTAAAATTTCATTAAGATTTCAAATTGAAAAATCAAGGTTTACAAAATAATAACGAGCTCGCACAACCTTGGGTGCATTTTGCACCCTCCTGAAAAGAATTCTGCCGTCGCGTCTGTCTGTGGTCAGCATAACTCCCGAACAAAATGCCCTACGATGTTCAAATTTATTGTGAGGATTGTGACATTTTATTCAGATTCCGTTTTATCCATATTTTCTAGGTTACAAATTAATATTATAATATTTATTTTATTTAACTCAAGTTAGAGAAAGAGAAATATTTTATGTAAACAGACAAACACCAATATCAGGCTAATTTTACTATTTATTTATAGCAATTTAAATAATAGAGCATTTAAACACTATAGCAACATTTTAAAAATTTAACATACTTATTTTTGTATTGCTTTGAAACGACACTTTACATTAGATTTAAGTAGACAAAAAAATAATGCATAATGATTTTTTGATGCTAGGGGATCCTAAGAGGGGTCCTGACCCTAAATACCCTCCCTCTGGGTGCGCTCCTGTTCCAATCCAACTTGTTATTTTATTAATTTTATTACACGCCATGTAATTTTATATAATGATAGTATTGCAATGAAATTAAACAAAAATGGAAGGTAGGTGTGTTTTTTTGTGTGTGTGTTTTTTCCCCCCTTCTTCTTTTCCCGTTTTTCTTCTTTTTTCTTTTTTAAGATCTCGAAGTTTTGAAAGACGCAAAAAGCAGTAAAAAGAATTAAAAAAGATACAAAAAACTTATGTGCCAAATACGAATTTGTGAAGTCAGAGCAAAATTAACCAGCAAAGGACTAAACACTAACTCTATTTAAATGAGTACTTCCCTAAATCACATCAAATAATGTTTTTATTTTTAAATTCTGTTCACTATTTTTTGATTTTCTGCAAAGAAAATAACTACATGGAATTCGAAAAAGCTAAACACAGACAACAGAGCAAAAGCACTTGACATTCTGAATCAGTAAAGTCTGTAATCAGAGGGGTTTTTTGATTCTTTTATGAGTCCAACTTGATACATACAATACAATATGCATATCCATGTATATGCTCAACATCATTAATGGTAATTCTAAAATATTCATTTAAAACGAATGGCGTCTTTATTTGCCATTTAAACTATCAATCAACAGTGCGTATGTAAATATAGTCCCCATTAATCCAAGAAAGACATTTCTTTTAATGGCCATTATTTTCCATACAGTTAAGTTCATTTCCTTCAACACGGAAATCTGGAATCTTGTAATTGCGGTTAAAGAATTCTGAGTGGGAGCCTTCAGTACCATTGCTCGAGTTGCTATTTGTTGCGATGCTTCATTCACCAGGGAGGCTGATAGAGTCATGGCGAAAACTGACAGGCAAGTGGATGTGAAAAAACATAGTACAAATATCACCTGAATCCTTCCTATTATCTGTCCTGAATGAAAGAAGAATGATATTAAGGTATACATTGTTACAGAGCTAAAAACGGTGCTATAGAACACGAAGAAAGAAAGTTCGTCGTCGATACCTTCCACCATCGATACTATGCTGTTGTAAGATTCCAGTAACCTGTTGTAATCCATGTTTTCCTTCTTGTACATATGATTTAGAAATGCTTGGATTACCTGTTTTAAGTGGTGGCACACGTTTACGTAGAGTATAGGAAACACATGCAAGGGCAGTATGAAAAAGAGAAATTGGATTGTTGGATATGCCAATATGTATAGAGTGTGATGGGGCTCTTTTAACCGATATCCGAATTCAAGGTTTCCACCGACAATATACAATAGGGTAGCAAAATTAAAAACAAAATTGAATACTTGCATCACAACAGTTACAAAAGCAAAAACTACTATCCAAAGATTAGTTTCAAGTCTTATTTTTTTGGTGGCGATGAAGAAATCTGCGATTTCTTTCAAGCGATAAAATCTCAGAATGAGAAGCCATCGATGAGTAACTTGTATTATAGTTAAAATAAAGCTTGTGATCATCACAGGAACGGGCACGGATTTCGGTCCGAAGAACAACAGTGAGTATACATAAGTAGCAAGCAAACTTATTGAAATCATCGCCTCAAAAGCTATCACTATTAATTTTCTGGATGTTTTCTTTCTCAAATGACTATGAGGAGGAATAAAAATGGGATATATTAAGCTTATTTTAAACAAGAAAAATATTAACTTATATGGATATTTCATTCTTTTAAAATGTAAGAAAATATTAATATTTGCCACTAAATAAATTCAATCATAGAAATAAAATTTAGTGATTATACGAAGTTATAAAACATAATACAACTACTATTTTACGCATCATTTCTAAATTTGGAGATAAATGCACAGAATTTCATTAAATATATCCATAAAAAATATTTGAATCAAATCACATCGTCCATTTTCAGTGACATTCAATTTAAATCCAAAGTAACGAAAAACCAAACTCATTATTTAAGAAGGCAGAATGTACTTAATATTTTAGATATTTGAATAGTAGCTTGATAATTATACTAACTGTATTTAAAATAGCTCAAATTTGAGAATATTTAGATCTTTAAACTAGAAAGTGTGGCTTTCACATTTAAAATTACATAACAAATTATTTTCAGTAATTCAAATATCCAACTATTAACCAGAATGGCATACTTATTGTTATAATAATTATTCACTAGGGAAATTTCATCCGATTGTTCCTATTATCAGACTTTATTCATATAGTTCTTGCAAAAGTAAGACTTTTGAAGAATTATCATACGAATCACCTAGCACATCGTTTTTTTCGTCATCTCAAATTTGAAGACATATAAATTGTTTTGACGTTAATAAATAAAATCTTATGTTATACGAATAGTTTTGTCCTTTTTGATAAGTGCACTGATAAAAAGTATTCTTAAACACAATTAAAAACGAAAAATGTTATTAATTTTCAGCACTCCTTGAAAAAAAATTCATTTTATATATTTTTTTCGTTTTCTAAGGTAAACTTCTTTTTAAATATTCATAATTTTCCATATTGTTCTTACAAAAGTTTGAAAATCGTCTCGCTATCAACGATGATAAAATATGGCAATTCTTCAGGTAAATTAGCACTGTAAGGAAGCATTGTTAAACTGACCATAAAAATCATACCTAATTGCTTAAATTCAAAGACATTGTTTGAAGTATTTTCACATACATAAATAGATGGAAAAATGCAAAGTATTACAAATATGTATTATATACATATTTGTATTATATATATTACAAATATGTATATACCAATAAAGTTATGTATTCAGAAAAAGGGATTTTGGTAACACTGATATCCAAAAATATTTCTTGCTTTGATGTCGGCCAAACGAACAATCAACCATATAAGTTGTATTAGGTTATCTGAGGGCGCCAAATACACTTTTAAAAATCAAACGAGTATTGATTTCAATTTTATAATGGAGCCATTGTTCCTTAGTCTCACTAACGTCATTAAACTGATTGAAAAAAACATAAAGGTTTTAATATGCCATTATTATATAAAAAGATGGATACTTTCCTTTGATGAAATCAATATTTCCATGCTAATTAGCAAAGTGAATTGTGTCTCGCATCAATACAATACAGGGACGCAACCTGGAAACTTCTCCGAGAAATGTTTCAATAAAAAAGTTTGCTCCTGGTTTTTACACCATAAACAACGCCTATGCAAAACTTTCACATCTCATATTTTTCACACGTTATCAATATTTTTGAATTTTTTTTTTTTTTTTAACTTTCTGATTAAATTACTAATTTTTGCTCAGTATTCGAGCTATATAAATCACTTCAAAATGGGACTCTATATTATCTGGATCCTTTGTTACGTAGATTAAACGTCAATCTGAAATTTGTGTTGTTTGTATAATATTTTTTGTAATATATTTAGGCACATATGCGAACACCATCATTATATCAGATTGATTTTATTAGATGTGTATGGCGTTTGAAATACTACAAGGACAATGTAGTACTCAAACGCTATTACTACAATTGGAAAATGAAAACAGCCATATTTTTAAATCCTTTATATTGTTGAAGTTGTATTTATAAGAAAAATAATAGTGTAATTGTTTTGTAATGTGGCAACACTTCTGAATATCTTTGGATTCAAAATTGATAGAAGCTCAGTCGAGCGGAATTGTTTTACTTGAAATAAAGTTCATGGAAAACGTACTTCACAATTTAGCAAGCTTTTATATTTAATATATACTTTAATCTTAAAAATTAACAGGTTATGGGATCACAGTCACGCTAAATGCGCTGTTATGATTAAAGTAATGCTTGAATTTGCTGAAGTTTCAGAAGTTAGCAGGATAGTTTTTCACTAACGGCAAGAACTGTAAGTTTTTTTTTCTAATTATTCAAGTCCTGAAATCACTTTTGTTTAAAGACAACTCTTGAGGGAATTATATGATTGAAGTGGACTGGTTATTGAAGTGTTTAAAAGATTACTATATCGTAAAGTGAAACACTAATTATGGAGATAGGAAAGTTACAGACTAAACCTTTATGTGGAGAAGCTGACTGGCCGATGTGGAAGTATAGAATAAAATTTGCTTTAAATTATTATGCCGATGCCTTAGAAGTTATCGAAGGAAAAATAATTAAACCAAATCAGCCGTTAAAAGGAGCTGATGAAGCAATTTTGAAGAAATACGAAGAAGATCTTTCACGATATAAAAAGGCTAACACTTGTGCCATGATGGTAATAACAAATTCCATGGCTGAAGAAACCATGAAGAAAATCATGAGGTTTGATAATGCTAGAGAAGTATGGTTAGAGCTTCATAAGTTATTTGAAGCAACATCTGACAACCAACTGTATAACATTTGTCTACAATTTTTCCAGTGTAAGTGGACAATGAACGACAGTATGGCTGCTCATTTATCAAAATTAAAGAACCTCTGGAGTGAATTAAATTTAGGTCTTGAAAGAAAAGCAAGAAACTAAATTGCCTCAGATGTTATTAATTTGCAAGATTTTAGACACACTACCTCAAAAGTATCGTTCTTTCAAGTCAAGTTGGCTACTTTTGAATGAAGATAAAAGAACAATTGATGAGTTGACTACTCAGTTATGTTCTCAAGAAAGAGAATTTAAAGAAGAAAAGTCAAAAGGTGATGTGCAAAATCAAGATGCATTAGAAGCTAAAGCAAGTAGAATGATGATAGCTTTCAAGAGCAAAAAGCAGATAGGAAAATGCAATTATTGTCATCAGGTTGGACACTGGGTAAAATTCTGTCGAAAATGGATAGCTGATGGAAGACCAGCAAAGCCTAATAAGAATGATAAAGTCTCAAGAAAAGATGATGTCATAGCAAGTGTATCCATGTTAGCTCTAGACGAAGAAGTATTTTCATCTAAAGAAAACTGTTATAACTGGTTTGTGGATAACGGAGCATCAAAACATATCACCAATAATAGTAGTTACTTCACAGAATTTGAAAAATTTGACACCCCACATGGAGTTACTGCTGCAAATGGCGAAGTACTACCAGCTGTAGGTAAAGGAACTTTGAAAATTGTGACAAGAGTAAAAGAAGAGAAGCAATTCAAAGAACTTAAAGAAGTCTGGTTTGTTCCAGGTATTAGTAAGAACCTATTCTCAGTACTGGCAGCTCAAGATAAGAATAGAAACAGTAGATTTGAGTCAACCGCAAAAGAGTGTTGGTTGAAAATCAACAACAAGGCTGTACTCTATGGTACAAGAAGCATAAGGGGTGGTCTATATAAAGTTCACATGGAAGTACTTATTCCGAAGAATCCAGTAGAAGTAAATACAGCTATTACAGGCGATTCTGTTCTTCAATTATACCACGAGCGTTGGGGTCACCAAGACAAAAGGCATATTAAGAATGTTCTAGAAAAACAAATGAATCTCAAAGTTGAGTTAGACAATCAGCTATGTGAAGCATGTATATACGGCAAAGCACATCGTTTGAAATTTGGTACTAGACAGAAGACCACAAGACCTGGAGAACTTATCTCAGCAGATGTTTGTGGACCGTTTGATGAATCTTTTAGAAGATATCGTTACTTTGTAGTCTTTAAAGATCATTTCACTAAATTTAGATATGTATTTTTCCTACGTCAAAAATCAGAAGTTGCAGAAGCTATTGAAAATATGATCTCCCATGCTAAAAATTTAGGACACAACATCAAAGAGTTCTTAAGTGACAATGGCGGGGAATTTGATAATGAAAATGTTAGAAGTATCCTGAAGAAAAGTGGAATAGTTCAAAGATTAACTGCCCCCTACACTCCACAGCAAAATGGTGGAAGTGAGCGTGAAAACAGAACTTTGGTAGAAATGGCAAGGACTTTGAAAAATTCAAATTCAGACATTAACTTTCCTTCGTCATTATGGGCAGAGCTTATTAGTACATCAGTGTATATTTTGAACAGAACAGGAAAGAGTTCTTTTTCAAATGTAAGTCCTTATGAAGCTTGTATAGGACAAAAACCTCGAGTAAAACATATGCGTATAGTCGGATCACTATGTTATGCTCACATACCTGATCAGAAACGCAGGAAAATGGATAAGAAAGCAATAAAGGGTTACCTAATAGGATGTGATGGAGATGAAAGATATCGTATCTGGATAAGAGAAATAAACACAGTTATCTGCTCTCGAGATGTGGTATTTCAAGAGAAACCACTGAAAAACTGTGAAAATCCGATAGAAATACCTTTGCTTGAACAGTTACCTGAATCCGAAAATGAGGAAAAGCATGAACAAGAAGATTCAGAAGATCAAACTAGTTCAGAGAATGAAAACGAAGATGAAAAGGAATCGTATACTATGGAGTTAAGAAAACGCAGTGAATTAAAGAAGCCTAAACGTTTTGAAGATTATATGATGGCATCTGAAGTTTTCATATGTGATGTGAATGAACCACAGTCATATGAAGAAGCTATTATTTGCAAAGAACAAAAATTCTGGGAAAAGGCCATGGAATCTGAAAT
Source organism: Linyphia triangularis (assembly GCA_963978545.1). NCBI lineage: Eukaryota > Metazoa > Arthropoda > Arachnida > Araneae > Linyphiidae > Linyphia > Linyphia triangularis. The sequence goes on along the minus strand of OZ021728.1, from coordinate 56,561,302 downwards.
TAGTTCCTTAAAGGAAAATGACACATGGCATTAGAAACACTTCCAGATAAAGCAAAAGCTCTTCCTTGCAAATGGGTTTTTAGAATTAAGAAAAATCCGGATGGCACCATCGATAAATACAAGGCGAGACTTGTGATTAAAGGGTTCAAACAGAGACATGGTATTGATTATGATCAGACCTTCAGTCCAGTCACAAAGCTAGGAACTGTGCGTTCACTCATAAGCATTGCAGCCAGTGAGAAGATGCATACTCGACCTGGCATACTCGATTAGTGTTTTATCACGCAAATTAGAAAATCCCTCTAAAGAAGACTGGATAAAGGTAAAGCGAGTTTTTAGGTATATTGCAAGCACTAAGCAAAAATGCATCAACTATAAGTCAAACTACAGACCAGGAGTTTTAGAATGCTTCAGTGATGCTGACTTTGGAGGTTGCATGCAGACAGGCAGATCAACAAGTGGAGTTATATCTCTATATGCAGGAGGTGCAATATCTTGGTTAAGTCAACGTCAAGCTATGGTAGCAACATCAACGACTGAAGCTGAGATAGTTGCAGCAAACGAAGCTGCAAAAGAGTTGATTTGGCTGAAGAGACTCATCAGTGGAGTTTCCTCCCTGAAAGAAGTGCCGACAATTTTTGTTGATAACAATGCTACAGTTAGACTGGCTCAGAATCCTGAATTTCATCGCAGAACGAAGCACATCAGCTTAAAGCATTTCTTCATTCGTGAAAAAGTATTGGAAGGAGAAATTAATGTACAGCAGCTTTCAACAGAAATACAAGTTGCTGATTGAATGACAAAGCCCCTTGTCAAACCAAGACTGTTGATGCTGTGTGAAAAGATGGGACTTGTGTAAAATTCAGAAGTGTAACTTAGGACTCTTAATTTAAAAGCGTAATTTTTTTCTCTTTTAAATAAGGGGAAGTGTTGAAGTTGTATTTATAAGAAAAATAATAGTGTAATTGTTTTTTGTAATGTGGCAACACTTCTGAATATCTTTGGATTCAAAATTGATAGAAGCTCAGTCGAGCGGAATTGTTTTACTTGAAATAAAGTTCAATGAAAACGTACTTCACAATTTAGCAAGCTTTTATATTTAATACATACTTTAATCTTAAAAATTAACATATATAAACTTCAATTTTGTTTGTCGATGACGGAGGAATCGGCGGGGGCCTAATTAAATCCCTTACCGTCATCCAATCGGGCTAAAACTTGGCAGATATGTTCGATGACAATGTATTCTATGAAATTTTGGGACTGTTACTATCACTAAAAGGTCTCTTTTACGGAATGCTAATGAACTAACTTGCCGTCATTCAATCGCATTAAAATGGGATTTAACCGACCATAATTGAAACTCTTTCCTCGGTTACCAATATTTTTTTAATAAATAAATAATAAAATTATTTCAATCAGAATAAATAAATGATATTTGTGTGACTTTCACGTTCATTTTTAATAAATAAATTTTGAAACATAGTTTGCTGCACATTTTGCTGATAGAAATGTTTTTAATATCGGCGATGTGTTAATGAATATAAAAATTTACAATGCATAAAAAGGATTTTTTAAAAACTCTGTTTTTATGGAATATATTGTTGCACAAATTGTCTGTATATAGTGTAAATAGTGACGTATTATTTTAAAATTCTATTGTAATTTATTTTTATCTTATTTTATTTATTAACAGCGATTATACAGGTTAGAAAAAGGTGGCAACACCTAAAGCAATCGAGAAATTTCGAGATGTTTCTTTTTTTCGATGAATTGGCTGGAAATTTCGGGAATCTTCTCACGTGTCTGCTATATAAAGACCGGAGATCGGGAAAGTTTTCAGATTGATTTCGGACTTCGATGTGAGCTGATCGCTTTGTTTACCTACTAGTGTGAACTTGTATAATCGCTGTATTCGAAGTTGTTCTTACTGAAGCTTGTGTTGAAGCTTGCGGGTGATTAAACTGCTGTCTGTGAGTAAATTTTGTGCCTTTGAAGAGTGAATAAATATTAGTTTTTATTTTAAAAAACTGTGCCATCATTGCCTCATCGGAAAATTCATAACAGTGGTGTCAGAAATGGGGTCTCGTAATTCTGAATCCCGACAACTAGAGGAATGATGGAAGATCAAATGAAGCAATTAATGGAAATGATTGCCGGAATTAAAACATGCCAAGAAACCACCGTCGCTACCATTGCCGCCGGTCAAGCCCGTCAAGAATCAACGAACGCTGAACTCGCCGCTGCAATCGCCACCAGCCAAGAATCTGTGGCTACGGAAATGAAAGCCTGCCGAGAATCCACATCAGCAGCTATAATTGGGATTAAAGAAGAAATGCAATCCGAGCTGGCTACAATGGTGGAATCTACGATAATAGAGACTACTACAAGTGTTCTACAATCGGTAAAAGAAGAGGTTCTGAATGAAGTAAGAAAGGAAATCAGTGAGAATTTTGAGGCGGTTAATTGGAAAGTTGCCTGCTTGGGAGAAAAGGTTTCTACAGTGAAAGAAGATATTGTGACTGTGAGAAACGAAATTGAAGAAAAGGTTTCCATCGTGAGGAAGGAAGTTAACGGGAAATTTGACTGCTTGGAGGAAAGAATTAGGTTTATCGAAAATAGAAGATCTGAAGCAGCAACAGTTTTGCTCCCGGGAGAGGTTTCCGTTCCCGTTATTGCACCACGTCCCAACATCAAGGTTTCAACTTTCGATGGGAAGTCGGCTTGGAGCGTCTATCGAACTCAGTTCGATATGATAGCTACTGCTAATGGATGGGATGACCTCACAAAAGCATTTCATCTCGCAGCATCTCTTCGGGGTGAAGCTGCTGACATTTTACAGACACTACCTGAGGAGAAGCGGGGAGAATTCGTGTCGCTGGCAAGTGCGTTGTAGTTAAGGTTTGGGGAGCAGCATCTAAAGGATTACAACAGACTGCAATTGAAAGTGAGACTGCAGAACTCAGGTGAAACACTTCAAGTATTAGCCTCAGTTGTAGAAAGACTGTCGCTCCTTGCGTTTCCCGACTGTCCCCCGGATGTGCGAGGCGATCTTTCACTGCAATATTTCATCGACGCTATTCAAGATCCCGATATCCCGATGTGCAGCAGGCGGTAAGGTTATCCCAAAACAAAAACCTGAAGTCTGCCCTCGTGTACGCCATGAGAGTGGAAGCCACGCAGCTAGCTTCTGGAAAAGACCGACGATATGTGTGTGGTGCATTAGCCAAGGATTCTTCTGACTTTGTCACCAGTAAGCTTCGAGAACTGGAGAGCAAAATTGATAGAATGATGAGAAGCTATCCGGGAGCCAGGGATCGTAGGATCAGTCATTTTATGGCACTGCAAACGGGAAGGGTATCTACGACGTAACTGCCTTGATTTGGAAAAGAGAAGGGATAACACCACCACGGAATCTCAACAACTGAATCTAAGAAGATGCCATCTCGCAGGGCAGAAGCTTCAATGTAGAACAGGTGAAGCCCCGACCAGTCGTTTCCACGTTTCATCCAGACAAGGAGGAAACCAGGGTTTATTCGTGAAGGGGGAGATCAACGGAACTCCATGTCGTCTAATCATCGATTCGGGAGCGAACGTAACGATCGTAAGGACGGGCGTGGCTCGTCGTCTGAACAGCCGACTCCTCTACACAGCGCCCTCTGTCTCGCTACAAACTGTGTCTGGTGGTAATATCTCTGTGCATGGTAAATTGGAAGTGGACAATGCCCTTGGATTTAACACCTACAAGCACACCGTTTATGTTGCCGAAATTGTAGATCCGTGCATTCTCGGACTAGACTTTTTGAAGAAAAATGGAATTACGCTGAATTTTGAGAAAAGCAAGCTGCAAACATGGAGAGGCGAAGTTCCTTTGCACGATCTAGACATGAAAGAGCTGTGCGTATATCGGATTATGGCTTATGAAGAAAATGTCATAGAGAATGCTGAAGAGTCCACATCTATGAAAAGTACCTCTCCAACCCCGGAAAGAGAACTGAAGAAAGCAACGTTGATGAAACCCTCCCAGGAAGTGGTTCGTGTTGGAATGGACAAAGTTAGTGAAGAGGGAAACGACATCCGTGCTCCTGTTACAAATATCGAACGGAGGTCCCGGGATCTATCAGCTACACCCGGGATGATTCGGACGCAATCACAGAAAATCTTACTGAAGATGATGTTCGGTTAAATGGGAATGGGAATGCTCTTTCAGGAAGTTCATGTCCGGAGAGCAGACGACGTTCATCTAAAGCGGAGTTCAAATCTGGAATACCGGCGTTCTCTCATCAACAACCAATCTCAAAATCATGTAACCAGCAAGATGGGGATCAGAAACTTTTCATCGCTTCTGTCGGCATACGAGAGTGCAACTCACGAGACCACCGGATTTTCTCCATCTCTAACGATATTTGGAAGAGACCTTAGGCTTCCCTGCAATCTCCTCTTTGGACGACCACCCGACACTCCTTCCTCGCCTTTCCAGTATCTAGATGATCTCCAGGCAAGTTTGGAAGCCGTACATCGGTTCGCCAGAGAGAGAATCAACATCATGACGGAGCGCATGAAGATCCGGTACGATGCCAAGGCCACGGACCGTTCATTCCAGGAAGGTGACAAGGTGTGGTTATGCAACCCTAAAAGTCGGAAAGTACTCTCCCCTAGGCTCCAGACGAACTGGGAAGGGCCATATGGGGTCCTTAAGAAGATCAACGACGTCGTGGTGAGGATTCAACGGACACCTTCCTGTAAACCTAGAGTTGTACACTACAATAGGCTAGCCCCATATTATGGTAGAAATCATTGCTTAAGGACTTCACTGCCCGGGACGTGCAGTCTTTAAGAAGGGGGAAATGTTGCACAAATTGTCTGTATATAGTGTAAATAGTGACGTATTATTTTAAAATTTTATTGTAATTTATTTTTATCTTATTTTATTTATTAACAGCGATTATACAGGTTAGAAAAAGGTGGCAACACCTAAAGCAATCGAGAAATTTTGAGATGTTTCTTTTTTTCGATGAATTGGCTGGAAATTTCGGGAATCTTCTCACGTGCCTGCTATATAAAGACCGGAGATCGGGAAAGTTTTCAGATTGATTTCGGACTTCGATGTGAGCTGATCGCTTTGTTTACCTACTAGAGTGAACTTGTATAATCGCTGTATTCGAAGTTGTTCTTACTGAAGCTTGTGTTGAAGCTTGCGGGTGATTAAACTGCTGTCTGTGAATAAATTTTGTGCCTTTGAAGCGAGTAAATAAATATTAGCTTTTATTTTAAAAAAACTGTGCCCTCATTGCCTCAGCGGAAAAATTCATAACAATATTATTACATATTTTAAATAGCAGTTTATATTAGACCCAAGTAGACTAAGAATAATGCATAACGATTTTTTGATGCTATAAGAATTACAAATCCTTTCTACATTTCAAAATTATTGGACATGTATATTGTATAAGCTTCTTATTCATTAACATAGCACCATCTACATATTCATTAACATAGCACCATCTACATATTCATTAACATAGCGCCGATTCTATTGACAGCGTGTGCTTGTTTTTTGCATCTAATTTTAAATATAAAAAAACATCTCTTACAGCAAAACATGTAGCAAACTACGTTTTAAAATTTATTTATTACAAGTAGATGTGAATTTATGCATTCACACAAACCACTTATCTTTTATTTATTCTGATTAAAACAATTTTGGCAAAAGGAGTCTGAACAATTCAGAAGATCATTTAAATTTGATTTATAAGTATTCCAAAGCGATTATAGAAACATGAGTAAAATTAATCTTTAAGAGACAGTGACAGTCCTCCAAATTTGATAGAATGCATTGTTATTGGCATCGAATCTATCCGCCAAGTTTTAGCCCGATTGGATGAAAACAAGGGACTTAATCAGGCCTCCGCATATTTTCCCGGCCTGCACATACATATACACCCCCGCACACACAAAATCGAAGTTAATATAAAGGATTTAAAAAAAGTTGTTCCAGATAGAAATAAGATTTTTTTTGTCAGTTGGTCATACGAAATACGAATTGTTGATACAATGTGTATGAAGCCATACATGTTGTGTATTTTTGAAAATCAACTTCTACTTTAATTCGTTAACAAACACAACTAATCAAAAAAAAAAAAATAATAATAATAATAATAATAAACTTGCTTTTTAAAAAAAAAAATATGAAATCACAATTTATAAACATGTGCTGAAGCTAGTTTATTTCCCCCCAATCGATATCCATGGGCACCACCAGGGGGAGCAAAGGGATACTCTAACGGCCCCTAACTTTTGAAAATTAGAAATGATACGAAAAAAAGTGATATGATACAGGGTAGAATAGATTATAGTATAACTTTCAAAATATTCAATGGATAAGAAATGTAAATCATAAATACTATTGAAAATTTCAGTAAGATTTCAAATTGAAATATCAAGGTTAAAACAAAATAATGATTTAACAGCTTAGCACACTCTTGAGTGAAATTGCACCCTCTTGAAAAGTGAAATGATTACGTCATGCGAACGATCTCCTCCTCTCCCTCCCTTTTATGTATAACGTAATTTACTTACGCCTCCACACAAAAATGGAAAAGTTAAGAAAACCCAACCAGTCAATTCCCATTGTTTTATGAAGTTCGAAATTATATGCTCGAGTAGGTTAATGTATGGGGACAGACCTAAATTACATCACGGGAGAGGGGGGGGGGATCCAATGTGATGCACCTTGACATGGAGAGGGAGTGGGAGGTAATCGCTTGCGTGATGTAACAATTTCACTTTTGCTGAAAAAATTCAATCAGCACTTTTTTTATTTTTTCAATTTAAAGTTTTAAACACTTAGCTTTAATCATTCGAGAATTTTACCCATGAAATATTAACTAAATTAATTTTTTAGGAGGCTGGGGGGGGGGGGGGTGTAAAAAAAGGTAAAAATTTTACGTTACGTAGATTATGTACTTATATCCCTTATGGAAAATATTGGGGGGGGAGAGAGATGAGAACTATAAGCCCTTCCCTTGGAAATGGCCTTAGTGCCACTAAATGGCTTGAAGTTCCCGGCAGCTTAGAGGGATAGCTAAAATTCCACAGCTTGCACAGTGTGTCGCCTAATACAAGCTAGATGGACAAATACATTTTATTCTACGATTTTATTGATCTGGTTATGATGAATAATATTTGATTTATCATTGAACAACTAAGCATTTTTTGATAAATTAGAACTTCGGGGAATATTTACATAAAAAACAAGTACGGAGTAAAAAATGTATTTAAAAAAAATCGATGTTATTATAACAAGAAAATTATGTACACTATTCAACACACAGCAAAAATTATACAGTAAAATTTATGCATGCTACTTGTAATTTAGATTACAGAAACAGACAACATTAAATTAATTTAGCAAATAATGCTCAAGTCAAGACTAATAATTATCATCACATAACTCTATCTCCTAATCAGACTTCATCATCTTCGTTGTCATACTTCATCGTCATACGGATGAACAATACTTGCTACCTGATTTATTGGTATTGAAGACTGGACAATTAAGTTCAGAACTTTCTCCTGTAATTTCTCAGTTCTCTTTCTAGGCCTTCTTACAGTATCGGACGTTATCAGAAGCATATTCAGTAAATCTATATTCGTGGAAATACGTGACTGTTTTCTTATATAGTGCTCCGGTGATTCTTCAACAATTTTTATATCAGGCCTCTTGAGATTCTTGCGAGAGTTGCCCTTCTAGAAGAAGGCGTATTTTAATAACCTCAGTACTATGCACCAGAGTTTTGTGCATAAACAGGCATATAGTACCACAATTTATGATTAAGATACAGGATTCTGATTTCTGAATAAAAAATTTCAAATTCGATAAAATATGTCATACTCGGAGGACAGAGTTCTTAATAAAATATTAATTTTTTTAATTATATTAACATCCAATCCTGTAATCTCACTACTCTGCTTCGATTTCATAAAGAAGCTGCAAGTTGTGTTCGCATAACCAGATTTTGGTTTGCGTACAATAAATCAAATGTGGATTTTAAACTTTTGCTTGTATTGTTCTGAATTTTGTCGCACACTAGATTCATCGTCATCACCTCTAGCCTGCCGATTTTTTATTTTTAAACCAAAAAAAATAGCTAATGTATAACATGCACTCAATGGAGTGAATCTACGTATACAAAGTAGACAAACCGAAACCGTAATGTTCAATTTCCACAATTACGTCTTTTAATTCATCATTTTGGTAGTAGCACCACAGATGGAAATTTTTTGTGGAGAACGTGTATCAGTCAAAGCATTGTACACTTCCCATCTGTCATTGTGAGTAAAAGGTCGGGTTTCACAGTAATTTGAGATTTGCCAACACTACAAGATGTTGAGATATTTCTTCTAAAACTTGATTAGTTCATTTGTTTCTTTTGAAAAATAAATTTAATTAATAAACGACAATAGAGTGTGGATGAGGGTCACGGATTTTGCCAAAAAATATTTTGGCTGTCACTCAACCTCAATGGAACAAATGCAAATACATACAGAAACTCATAAGTAGCATTGAAGTTCTCAAATATCTGTTTATACGTGCTATGACCAGTGCTCCTGTCAGAGCCACATTCCTATTTGCTAATTAATGGTACATTTAGAGGTAATTAGAAAGTACATTTTTTAGAGTTTCACTTTTTTCTAATCAAAGTATAGCTTCTTTTCTGCAATACGACAAACGATTTCCTATTTAAACAGTTGTGGTCAACTCAATGGCACTTCGTGATTGTGCAAAGTCTTCAGCCCTACGTGTCTTAATTTTGAAAGAAGAGTCTTCCAAGTTCTTTTTGGGTCGACCTTGAGGTCAAAACTTCCAGATGATAAGGAATAGGTTGGATCAAAAAAAAACTTTTTTTCCTAATTCCAATCAGCAGGGGGTGCAAAAGTTGTATTTTGGATTCATTATACTATCGTAAAAGTTTGATCAAAATCCGTTAATATCTTTCGGTGCTCCAAGCCCTCTGAAAATTTGCTGAAAAGGGATTTTTTAGCAAAGAGTACCCTATGGGAAACATTTCGAGAAAAAAATTACAAAATTGGCAGAATAATTTAATAGTATATTTTAGATGTATTTAAATATAGAAAAAAGTATTTTAAATTTTCTTCATATTTTGATGTACCCCAAGCCTTCTGAAATCGAGTCAAAAATCAAATTAAAAAAAAAAAGTAGTTCCAAGTTCGAAAAATATAATATTAAAATCTAAGTTTATGTAAATAGTCCGGGGAATAGAGACTTAAAAAGGGGTCTTACCTTACAAAAGGTTATGTAGTTCTGATTTTTTAATATGTTATAAAGGTCGGTCCAGTGGTTTATAAACCAAGTTTTTGACCTCCTAACCCTTGTGCGTTCTCCGTGGTGCACCAAAAACTGAGCCGTTTTTCAGTTTATAAGTCATAACTCTTTGCCAATTCATCTTAGAAACAAACATTATATTCAAAAGTTGTAGAATATTAAATTATCTACAACTTTTGCATTAAGTTTTTTTTGTAGACCTATTATGTAAATAGTTATGTCGCATCAAAGTCAAACCTTTTTCGTAAAAATGCTACTTTTTTAAGTTGTGTCAAGTGTTTTGATTATATCTTCATAATGGTAAGTTTTAGAGAAAAAGTTTGTGAATAAAAGTTGTAGAACAATAAATTTCCTACAAGTTTTCTATATAAACTTATTTTCTAGGACTAATAACAAAGGAGTTACTCTGCTTTGTGTATTTTCCGTGGTGCACCACAAAAAAATACGTTTTTCAGTTTATAGATCATAACTCTTTTGCAATGCATTTTAAAAACAAACATTAAGTTTAAAGTTGTAAAATATTAAATTTTCTACAACTTTTGTGAACAATTTGCTTTTGTAAAGCTATTATGTAAAGAGTTACGTAGCATCAAAGTAAACACTTTTTCGTAAAAATGCTGCTTTTTTAAGTTTTTTACCGAGTTTTTCAATTATATCTTCATAACAATAAGTCGTAAGGAAAAATATATGATACAAAAGTTGTAGATCTATAAATTTGCTATAAGTTTTATACAAAAAAGTTACTATCTAGGACTAATAACTAAGGAGCTACTCTTCTTTGAAGGTTTACGAGATGATAACCTATAATATTTTTTGTATAGGTAGGGGTTTAAAAATAGCTTCTCACTGCATAGTCTGTCAATTTTAATTAAAAACTAAAACAATATATATATAATACTAATGATAATGTAAAATAAAAAGTGGAAATATATTAAATAATGTATAAATCTATAGATAATAATAGTAATATAAAATTTACCATTTTGCCGTGATGCACCAAAAATTTCTCCATTCGGAAATAAAAATGAGAAATAGACTGCATTCAAGTGGCTGATTCTAAACTACGTGGGGTACAGATCTTTTGAGATAGAATAGAAAAATCACAAGTCGGTTAGCATTAGTGACATGTAAAGGAATTCTTTTAAGGACACAGTTTCCGCGAAAACACCATATACTGTTGATTGAGATTTGCCACTGCCGAATTCAGGGTAGAAGATTAGAAGAACCGAAAAACCATTCTCAACCCTCCCTTCCACTAACCATCAAGGCAGAATATCAACCATTCAGTGTAGTTACTTAATATTGGAATACATGCGTTGTAATGTTGGCTGCTTCATCATATCCAATATTACAGGAATTTGCAAAGATCTTCCTAGATCCTAATGCCAGTGTTGCAAGCTTCACCGAAGCAGTATCAAGCATTCTTGTTGCTCTCTTTGGTGGTCACAGGGCAACAACTTGAAATGCTTTGCATTTTAAGCAATTTTCCAAATCAACAACTGGGAGCAAGTTAAATCTGTCAAAGCTACCTCCGACCCAAGAAGCTGCTACGCACCATGTCTTTCGCACATACCATCAAGTAAAGACATGGATGGGCCAATTGAAAAATCTTCTGGTCTGTAGGTGGAAGATGGACAGTAAAGGACTTCTTCCTATTACAACCACCAGGGATTCAGCTCCTCAATCAATTCTGACCTGCATTTTCTGCCAGCGCAACATAGGATGCACTAAGGCCTGCGGTTGTAGAAAGGCCGGTCTCAAGTGCTCCATAATATGTAAAAACTGTCATGGACAAACCTGTGACAATACAGCGAACATCATAATTGATGACAACGATGAAGACGACCCAACAGAACTCTTAATTCAAGAAGTAGCGGAGGAACTAGCCGAGCCTTCGTGGCTAAACGAAACTCAATTTAAGAATTTATAAGTTTTCTAAATTGTAAGTTTTATTGATATTACTATTATTATACATATATACATTTTTATAATATTTATATTTTTTGATTTATAATACTATTATTTTAATACATATATTGTTTTATTTTTTATTAAACTTGTCAGGCTTTGCAGTAAGAAACTGTTTTTAATATTAGATCTTACCAAGTAGCTCTTTTGTTATTAGTCCTATAAAATAACTTTGTATATAAAACGTAGCAAATTTAGGGTTCTACAATTTTTATGATATACTTTCATGGATATCATCTAAAAACTCGACAAGAATCTTAAAATGGTACTTTTACGAAAGAGTTTTTGCTTTGATGCTTTTCATACAATTTGTTTTTCATACAATAGTTCTACAAAACAAACTTTGTACATACATAAGTTGTAGAAAATTTAATACTCTACCAACTAAAATATAATATTTTTCCTATAAAATGCAGTGGGAAAAGGATATGATCGGTATACTGAAAAAAATCCAAAATTTCAGAATTCAGAAGGTGTTTGGTGCACCATGGCGAAAATGGTAAATTGATATTACCGTTATTGTATATAGATATATACATTATTTAATATATTTCCGCTTTTTATTTTACATTATCATTAGTATTAAGTAAATATGGTTTTATTTTTTTATTAAAATTGTCAGGCTATGCAGTAAGAAGCTATTTTTAAACCCCTACCTATACATAATATATTATAGGTTATCATCTCGTAAACCTTCAAAGAAGAGTAGATCCTTAGTTATTAGCCCTAGATAGTAACTTTTTGTATAAAACTTAGAGCAAATTTATAGATCTACATTTTTTGTTTAATATATTTTTCCCTACGACTTATTGTTAACTTATTGTTATGAAGATATAATTGAACAACTCGGCAAAAACTCTAAAAAGCAGCATTTTTACGAAAAAGTTTTTACTTTGATACGACGTAACTCTTTATATAATAGCTTTACAAAAGCAAATTGTTCACAAAAGTTGTAGAAAATTTAATATTCTACAACTTTTAAACTTAATGTTTGTTTTTAAAATGCATTGCGAAAGAGTTATGATCTATAAACTGAAAAACGTATTTTTTTGTGGTGCACCACGGAAAATACACAAGGCAGAGTAACTCCTTTGTTATTAGTCCTAGAAAATAAGTTTGTATAGAAGACTTGTAGGAAATTTATTGCTCTACAACTCTTATTCACAAACTTTTTCTCTAAAACGTACCATTATGAAGATATAATTAAAAAACTTGACACAAATCTTAAAAAAGTAGCATTTTTACGAAAAAGTTTTGACTTTTATGCGACATAACTATTTACATAATAGGTCTACAAAAAAATTTAGTATTCAAAAGTTGTAGATAATTTAATATTCTACAGCTTTTGAATATAATGTGTGTTTCTAAGATACATTGGCAAAGAGCTATGACGTATAAACTGAAAAACGGCTCAGTTTTTGGTGCACCACGGAGAACGCACAAGGGTTAGGAGGTCGAAAACTTGGTTTATAAACCACGAGACCAACCTTTATAACATATTAAAAAATCAGAACTGCATAACCTTTTGCAAGGCAAAATGTCTCTATTCCCTGGACTAAAAAGTAAACTTACCAGATTTTATTATAGCAATCCATCTGTGAAAGATATTTACATTTCCAACATGTTTATAAGGTGATTAATCATTTACTTTAGTTCTACTTTAGCTTGTTACCATCATCATTAATGAAAGATTCATTACTATTTAATTGAAATTAAAGTTCATTTGAAATCTTTTATTCTGACTTAGTGTTGAGACTTTTTACTAAAGACCTTGATTTTAGTCTATTTAATATGAAACCATGACGCTTCATTTCTCAGCATACACTATCCGATTCTTCATAGACAAGTCGGACTCCACGTTCAACAAGGATATGTCGCCCATTTCACTGCTTTCCAGCTATTTATTGCACTCTCAATTTCATCTGTTGGGATATTACTCATTATAGGAAGATCATAGGGAGCAACTGTTTGACACTTAATAAGTTCAGTGTAATCCTCTGATTTGAAGTTAAGTTTTGGCACTTTAAAATTTCTAATGTTTGCGGTTTCTTTCTTTTGATTTCTAGCAAATAATTTTCGGAATAGCAAAAAAAAAAAAAAAAAAAAAAAAAAAAAAAAAAAAAAAAAAAACCCTGTTTCGCTGAATAAAATCACCAACTATAGCTTGGATATCCGGTGCCATACAACGAGAAAATGATATAAGTATCCATCCATATATGACGTGCTCCTTCTGTAAACGAGCTATTTCTTTTTACATGAAACCATAAAGGTGCATATACTTTCATAATATACGTGGTAAGCTATAACACATTTTTTGATGGAGTTTCTGTACCTGCATACAATCTCAAAATACGGTTTACAGTTGGTAGCCATCTTGAGTGTGCAACAAGACCAGGTTTATTCAATGATAGATCGTAAGAACATGCACCATATGATACAGCTAAGCAAATGTCATATAAATATTTCTGGTCATTACTGAGAACCAAACTTTCTATACTCGGCATATTCTCTAAACTTATTGAGAAAAATTTCTTTATAGTGAGATTCTCGCAGGTTTTAATGATTTTGCCAAATGGCCTGGAAAATGCTTCGGGACCAACTGTAGCACCATCCAGTGCACATAAGGGCAGTTCGTTGGTATGGATCAAGCAAATGCACCATTGTAATGGTCTCCCAAGATCCAACTCCAGCAAACTAATTATTTCTCCTTTGTGATGGAACAAACGTCATTGACGTTTGTTCCATCACATTCAATTACACTAAGTTCATTCAGATCTATTCCATTTCCAGAAATTGTACTATGGGCTCTTTTAGTTTTTGCTTCTCCAGTATTCATAGTAACATGGCCGATATATTGCGAGCCTGGTTCCTGGTGAATTGTAAAATGCTCTTCTTTTTTCAGTACTTGGATACTATTTCAATTACTTCTTGAATGTAGTACATATTTTTAATCCATTGTGCAAGGTCAAATTATGGGAATATCTGACTTAGAGAAACAGGGGTGATAGTATTTCATTTTGAATGGTTTAGAATGAAAACTTACGTTTTTGGAAAAATTTAACTTACCCCCATGTGCCACTTTATATACATGCAGTGAATTAAAATTATGTTTAGGAAACTCATAGCGTATAAAATGCACATATTGTTACTTTTTTTTTACACTATATATGTTAGTCGGTTTATTTAGGGGCAAAATTTACATAAATTTGATTTTTGGACAGTTTTCAGGAGTTTTGGGGCACCAGAAGATATTATTTAAAACTGAAATAATTTAGCATGTGTATTAACAAACTTAAATTATATGTTTTACACTCCTTGTCGATATTTTGTTTTTGCTAGTTACTTTTTAAGCTTTCAAATAAAATTTGACGAAAAATGTCAATTTTCTGAGACTTTAAGTGCCTTGGGGCACCGGAACATATCACTTAAAATTAAAATAAGTCGGTGCTGTGTTTATCTAAAAATGCAAAATACAACTTTTGCACCCCTTGCCGAATCATTTTTCCGACTTTCTAATTTATCGCTAAACCCTAATGAGCAAGTACACGGTTGATGCATACTTATTATAAATTTCATATTTGGGCCCTCTGACCACCTTCTATTGTTATTTAAAAAACGGTTCATCATCCTATTTGCTACATTCCACTTTTGAGATAATTTTGACAAATACCATTAAATTTTTAACTGTAAAAACTTCTCTGAATTAAGACTCGTATCTGTAATACTAATTTTTTGCAGAATAATATCCATTACATGATAATTTTGTTCTTTTTTATACTTCCGCCATTCTTCAAGCAAAACCATTTTGGAAAAAGAACACACTCGATTTAAAAAAAAAAAAAAAAATTATGAGCAGTTTAATTTTACATCATTGTATAGCTTAGAATTATAATTTTACAATATTAAAAAATTAGCCTGGTGATACCTGGGGATAAAAAAAAAAGCACTTCTTGAAAAATTAAAAACAATTTTTTAAATTTGTCTTACAATTTTGCGTAGTTTTATTTAAAACCTTATATAACCCATATAGTTGTTAATTTAAAACAAATTTTGAATGAAATAAAGAACTACTAACCCTATAAAGCAAAATTCATCACAGCAACAGTAACATTCTCTTTTTGAAATCATGTAAGACATTTTTTAAATCACTACAAAATCGAAACTGAATTGTTAACATAAATGGAATTACCTCATCTCTTCACTTCAGTCGCTCACTCAATTACTCTTTTAACAAGGAATATTTGCCAGTAACTATTATTTCAAATTTTGATCTATGAGGTGTTGTTATTCTCATGGTATCAACAAGTAATCGATTATTTTGAATTGACTTTTTACCACCTAGCTTGTACTAAGCGACTCACTGTGGCTTGCTTTAAAATTTGATTGGAGAAATGCTTCCACATACAATTAAACCCCGTAAACTTGAAATCGTTTAACATGAAATTCCATTTAACGCGAAGTTGTTGTTGTTGTTGTTTCTTATCCTCCACCTGTCTGACGAAGTCAGACAAGATCCAACAAATTGTTGACCCTCAAAAAGTAGATGACAAGAAGTAGTGTAGCGTATAAGTCCTCTTTGGAAAGACCCAAGCAGTCCAGGATATGTTCGGCAGAGGCCTGCTGGGCTTCACATTTGGAGCAGACAGGGTAAGTTTTTCTACCCTCAGAGTACAAGAGACTCTTCGTGTGTCCACTTGCAAATCTGGAAATTGCCGTTCGAGACGCTCTATCACCAATAGATACAAGTGAAGAGCCCGGTTTCTTGGCTGCATACCAGTGATGAGAGGGAGGGGTGAGGGGTCTTCCACTTTTTTGAGAGATGACTTTTGATTTTGGACTGATGCTCCGAGTATGAAAGAGCTGAAGAGGAAGGTGTTGAGTGACTGCAATCCTCCTTTAGCTAAGTGGTCCGCTTGCTCATTTCCAAAGATGTCAACGTGGGATGGTACACTGAAAATGAACGTCGTGGCGCTTTGAAATAAGTTGAAGTTTAAGAAGGATGGAGATGCTTGTTTTGTCTCCAACTTTAGTCCAATTGTGTAGATGTTGAAGGGAGCTGCGACTGTCCGAAAGGATCCAGAGATCTCCAAAGTCACGCTCGTTGATTATAGCTTCAATGTCCTGTTCAATTGCGATTAATTCACTTTTAAAGACTGAAGTGAAGTCAGAGTTACGGAGACAGATGGAAAGATTTTGCCCACGTTTTTCAATGAAGACACCACTACCAGCTAGGTCTCCCAGTCCACTACCGTCTGTGTAAATTTTTATGGCGTCACTGGGAATCTCTCCCATAATTTCCAAAGCCAGCTGCCTGAGATTAGCTGGAATAAGATTTTTCTTCGTGACCGGAGCAGAAAAGCCGAAGTGGAAATGGACTCTGGGGATTCCCTCTGAGGGATTCAGACAAGATTTTAAGGAGTGGGGCTCAACGTCTTCAGAAGGCAGATGCAGAAGTTCGGCATGACTGAATGGGCTGTCTTTCTTCTGTCGCTGATTATTGCGCCAATTGTTAACGCAAAGTAAAAGCAGTTACTCGTACTTAAAACTTAATGTTAATTTATTCGTTTAATAAGAAAATCGGTTAACGTGAACAATATCAACGGTTCCATCGACTTCGCGTTCACAGGATTTGAATGTATATAGTAACTACATTGGAAATTCACCTTTTTGCTGCAAACAGAGATATGATTGGAACTTGCGTATTCGGTGACAAGTTTTCCGGCAAACTTTTCGATATTTGTATTTTTAAAAAAACTCCAAAATAACTGAGTTTCTGTTGTGATGTGTCAACAATCTTAACTGGAGGAGGTTTCAATCATTAGATGTAGCAAAATTATGCGTGATTGTACCCTAAATATGATGCACTATGATACAAACGTGTGTTAAAGCGGATTTTGAGTGAGTATTCCAATACAACTTGTTATTTTCAATTACACTTTATGTAATTTTAAATAATGATAACATTGAATTGAAAGAAAAATATCGAAGGTTTTTTTTTTTAATAAGATTTTGACGTTTTGAAAGAAGATGCAAAAAGTACTAAATAGAATTGAAAAAAAAAAACTTTTACTTCAAATACGAATTTATGAAGTCTGGGCAAAATTAAGGGATCAAAGGATAAAACACTATTTAGAATGAGCCTTTCCCATAAAATCATTTCAAATGTTTTTTTGTTTTTTTATTTTCAAATTATACTCACTAGTTTTTGATTTTCTACGAAGAGAATAATTACATAGAATTCAAAAAAATCTAGACACATACAACAGATCATAAGCACTTAACATTCTGATCTATAATTGGATGGGGTATTCATATTCTTTTAATAGTCCAACTCGGAACATACGATACAATATGCATATCCAGTTATTCAACATCATTAATGGTAATTCTAAAATATCCATCTTATATATAAACGAAGGACGTCTAACTTAATTCGTCATTCAAGCTATGAACCAAGAGTGCGTATGTAAATATAGTCCCCATTAATCCAAAAAAGACATTTCTTTTGATGGCCATTATTTTCCATACAGTTAAGTTCATTTCCTTCAACGCGGAAATATGGAATCTTGTAATTGCGGCTAAAGAATTCTGACTGGAAGCCTTCAGTATCATTGCTCGAGTTGATATCTCTTGCGACGCTTCGTTCACCAGGGAGGCTGATAGAGTCATGGCGAAAACTGACAGGCAAGTGATCGTGAAGAAACATAGTAAAAATATAACCTGAAACATTCCCATTATCTGTTCTGGATGAAAAAAGAATGATATTAAAGTATACATTATTAGGGAGCTAAAAACGATACTTAGGAGCACGAAGAAAGAAAGTTCGCTGTCGATACCTTCCACCATCGATACTATGCTGCTGTAAGATTCAAGTAACCTGTTGTAATCAACGTTTTCTTTCATGTACATATGATTAAGAAATGCTTGTATTATCTGTTTTATGTGGTGACACACGTTTACGTAGAATATTGGAAAAATATTCAAAGGCAGTAAGAAAAAGAGAAACTGGATCGTTGAATATACCAATACGAATGCAGTGTAGTACGGCTGTTTTAACTGATATCCGAAAGTAAATTTCTCACCGGCGTTATACAATAAGGTGCTTGTGTGAATAACAAAATTGGTTATTTGCATCAAAATATTTACAAAAGCAAATACTGCTATGCAAAGAGTAGTTTTCATTCTTATTTTTTTCGTGGCGATGAAGAAATCTGCGATTTCTTTAAACCGATGTAATCTCAGAATAAGAAGCCATCTATAAATAAATTGCATTATAGTTCCAATAATGGTTGTGATTATCACAAGTATAGACATTGATTTCTGTCCGTATGTAAAGAATACCAACGAGTATCCATAAGTTGCAAGGAAACCTATTGAAATAATTGCCTCAAATGCTATTACTATGAATTTTCTGGTTGTATTCTTTCTCAAATGTCCATACGGTGGAGTAAAAATGGGATAGATTAAGCTTACTTTAAACAAGAAAAATATAAAATTATATGGATTTTTCATTCTTTTGAAATGCAACAAAATATTAATATTTACCACTAAATAAATTCAAACATAGAAGTCAAATTATATAAGTATAAATACTCGAATAAGTATTCGTAGTAATAAAATATAATACAACTACGATTTTACGTATCATTTGTAAATTTGGAGATCAATGCACAGAATTTCATCAAATATGTCCATAAAAAAATATTTGAATCAAATCACACCGTCCATTTTCAGTGACATTCAATTTAAAATCTAAAGTAACGAAAAATCAAACTCGTTATTTTAGAAGGAAAAATATACTTAGTATTTTGTATATTTGAATAGTAGCTTGATAATTATACTAACTGTATTTAAAATAGTTAAAATTTGAGAATATTTAGATTTTAAAATCGAAGGTCTTGCTTTCACATATTAAATTAGAAAATAAATATTTTCAGTAATTCAAATGTCCAACTATTAACCAGAAAGGCACACCAGATAATAGTAGTAATTATTCACTGCTGAAACGTCATGAGATTGTTTCTAATGTAAATCTTTGTTCTTATAGTTTTGTCAAAAAGAAGACTTTTAAGGAATCATTATACAAATCACGTGGCACATCGATTGATTTTTTTTCTCCACCATCTAAAATTCGAAGAAATGTTTTGTCTTCAATAAATACAATCTGATGTTATATAAATAGTTTTGTCCTTTTCGATAATCACACTGATAAAAAATATTCTTACAAATAATTGAAAATGAACAATGTTTTTAATTATTTGTACTTATTGAAAAAAAAAAAAAATTTCGTTCACTAAGGCAAACTTCTTTGTTGAATTTTCATAATTTTCCATAAGGTTCTTTCAAAATTTTACAGTTGTCATGAAATCAATGATGATGAAATAAGGCAACTTCAGAAAATTAGCACTGTTAGGAAACATTGTTAAGCCGACAATTCAAAAAAATCACATATAATTGCTTACGTTCAAAGCATACTTAAATAGGTGGAACAGTAAAAGTATTACCAAAATATCTTAAAAATATACCAATAAAGTTGTATATTTAAAAGAAGTGATGTTGGTAACACTGATATCCGCAAATCTTTCTTGCTTCGATATCGACCAAACGTACAATCAACCATAAAAATTGGACTAGGTTCAAATTATCTAGCGCCGCTCTCTTTTATATCGCTTTTAAAAATCAGATAAGTATTGATTTTAATATTTATAATGGAATCATTATTACTACCTCAGTCTCTCTAACTGCATCAATATTGATTGAAAAAACATTAAAGGTGTTATTATGCTCTTTATTTTATCAAGAGATCGATACTTCCTTTGATGAAATTATCATTATTCAAGAATTGCCTATACACACCAAATTTAACGTACAATGCTACTTAAAAAAAATCTTTTTTTTTTCATTTTTTTTTTTTTTTTCATTCTAATTAAGGAAGTGGATTGCTTCTACCCTCAATTCAATACAAAAGGTGCAAACAGAAAATTCTTCTGAGAGAAGTTTCAATGAAGAAGTTTGTTTCTGTATTTTCTACACAAAAAACAACTGTTATATAGAACTTTTTTACACATTTTTAATATTTTTGCAGTTTTTTTCAAACTCTGCTAATTACCAACTTTTGCTCAGTATTTGTGCTATACAAAACACCACAACTTGGGATCCTATTTTATCTGGATTCCTTATATGTAGATTAAAGGTTAAACGGAAATTTTTGTTGTTTACTTTTTTAGACTAACAGACAAACACAAGTATTATATAAGATTATTTTTATTAGATACTAGCTGAATACCCGTGCTTCTTAACAATATTTTAAATTATTTTAATTATATTTTAAGGAAATTTTAACAATATTTTAGCTAGCTGGGAGGCGTCGCGTTGCGGAATTCTGTCATTCGTGTATAGGACCCAGTTTTTGGTGCTTCGCTCGCTGGAAAGTTCATCGCTAAGCAAAATTGAGCTCGCTTCGTTCGCTGAAAAGTTCATTGACACATAAACACAGGCTTACTTCACTCGCTGAAAGGTTCATTGCTATGCAAGCATAGGCTCGCTTCGTTCACTGAAAGGTTCATTGCTGCGTAAACATAAGCTCGCTTCACTCGCTAAAATCTAACTACTACGTAAAGCCTTGATATTGAAATCGAGAAAAAAATCCCCGTTAATACAATACTACAACACCCCTTTAAGATTATTTTAACACGTGTTTGTGAAAAGCAAAATTAGAAGGCCAAAACTACTTGTGTTGAAAATTTCAAAGCTGTAGCCCTATTTGAAATCGTTTTGTAAAATACATATTAATTAATTAGAAAAATTAATTAATAACGGACTAACCAAAAATTTAAAATTCTGTTTTTCTTAAGTCCAATTAGATGGCCAAAACTACTTATGTTGAAAATTTTAGAGCTGTAGCCCTATTAAAAATCGTTTTGTAAAATATTAATTAATTAATTATTATAATTAATTAATTAATATAATTAATATATTAATTAAAAAATTGATTAAAAAAGAACAAAATAAAAATTTTAAATTCTGTTTTTCAAAAGTCCAATTCAAAGGCCAAAACTACTTATGTTGAAAATTTCAGAGCTGTTGCCCTATTAGAAGTCGTTTTGTAAAAAAAAATTAATTAATTAAGAAAATTAATTAAAAAACTCATCAAAATTTTAACCTTCTGTTTGATTTTTAAGTGTACTATCACATTTGACATAATTTGAAGATGAATATAATATACAAAAATAGTATGTTATTTCTAAATTTTTTTTACAAAGAAATTTTTCTAAAAATTCAAAAAGTTAGAATAATTTTCACAATGATTAAAAAAAAATTAGAATAACATTAAAAAAAAATAGTATAATTGACTTAAACTTGGTTATTATCCATTATTTTTTAATTAAGTGGTTAACCCAGGTCCCAGCGAATTGCAGTGCAGCCGCATTCTACTGCAATTCGCTATGTCATCGAAATTTTCTTGTACAGCCGGCTGTCAAATACTAAAAAAAATATTGCGGAGTACGTTATAGCGAAGAGAATGATTAAGGCAGAAATATATCTAATGTGTTTACTTTTCACTTTAATTTAGTGTTGATTTCCATTCGAAGTTGTCGTTGATCATTGTTTATAATATGGCGAGAATTAATGAAGTAGTTGCCGGAAATAATTATTTAATTGGTTCAGCACTAGATGACAGGTAGAAATTAGAAAGTATTTGTTGTAAAATAAGACCAAAGTCTTGTTTTACAACAATTGGAACTGTGAAGCTGATTATCAGAATAAGTACGAAACTATTCGTGCGAGTGCTTAATATTGTGCCGGCTCGTGAGGTACAGCCGGGCTGTACCTAAATTTAATAGTTTAAAGTAAAATTATATATTTTACTAACTTCCTTAAATAAAAATTAGAATTGAAAACGAAGATAGAATTTCATGCTAAGTGAACAAAACTTCAATGAGTAACAAACTTGTTGCTTCTACACACAAAAGATTTGAATATTAGTAATATTGAAAAAATCTAGTTATAATTTCAAGAATTTGCCGCAGTGCTTTAATTTAAATTCCACTCTCGGTGCTTTTACTTCATGAAATTAAATTCTGTATCTGAATATTCTACAATTAAACACCTTAACGTATTAAAACATTTAATAACTCACTACATAATATTTTATAGAAATTACCAGAGATGTTTCATTACATCTGTGGATTACGTACTACGGTAGACGGCCTTCGTGTTTTCATCCATCGCTTAGCGTGACGTCATCAAACTTAGTACCGGTCCCTATACAGAGTAAAGAGTCTGTTTGCAGTGTCTGTTTGATTCGTTGCGGTCCCGGTTCTGTCCCACTTGCAATATTCAAATGAAGAGCTTTTGAGTTTTGATTACAACAATAACTGCAATACTAAAACACAATAGAAATTTAGAGCTAGAAAGCTTTGGGACTGAGAGAACTTTTGTTGTTCATCTTAGTGAAGTTACTAAAATTTTGAGAAGTTCCCTTAATTTAACATTAACATCTTAGTTTTTCATAATTCAGAGAATCCCAATTTTATAATATACTTAGTTGGTTAGTTTGTACGCTCACCGACCTATTTTTATGCGCTATGACGACTAATCAGGTCGGGAACTACAGCTTAACGTGGAATATGAATCCCAACGAGCATCCCTGGATAGCCTGGGATTTGAATCCGGCTTTTTGGCATGCGAGACCAGAGCCCTAACTACTTAGCCATCAGGTAGGCTATAATACAGTTAGAAAAACGTAACTACTTACCTGATAATATAGTTAATTTTGTAAAAGTAACAAGCTTTATCCGATAACACTTGCTATATAAGATTTTCTCCCATGCTAAATTATTTCGTTTCACTTTCAAAAAGAAGACCCTTAGTGTTGCGATGTTCTTGTTATGCAAATTTCTAAAGTTTCTGAGAGAAATAAAAGGAAGCACCGTTTATGAAGTTGTCAGTTTTTGCAGCAAGGCAGTCAGCCATAATGTCGACAGTAAATCTTCGGTTGTTTACTTGCATTTTTATTATTTGTTATAAATTGAATTAAATTTACATGAAAGGATTCCTAAACAGCTTAACTTATAAACTTTTTCATACATAACAAAACAAAAAAGTACTGAAGATTCTTACTGACTATGAGTGACTGCTGCACAGAGAAAATTGACAATTTCATAAACAATGCCTCCTTTTATTATTCTCAGCAACTCATGAAATTTGCATAACAAGAACATCACAACGCTAAGGTTTTCCGCGAGCTGTGAAAGTCCATTCTGAAGGCAGTATGCCACTGATATATTGGAGGAAAGAAATATATGCTTAATATTACCAACATCTTAGTTTTTTTAGCTTTTAAAATGCAGATTTTATTGTTTTTCTACACTTTATTTTTTGTTAATTATAGTAGAGGTTTAAAATTGGATGTATGAACATTCTAGAAAAATGTGAACAATTGTTTTATTGCACACAAAAAAAAGTTTCTATTTTTGATAATGCATGTACAGTGTCCCACTATATTTTCTATAACCTAAACAACAGAAACTGAATTTCACTTAAATATAAGACGGTTGGCAGCTGTGTTACATTCATAGGGAATGACCCATTTACAGTTGAGAAAGACCAAATTTTCCAGTTGACAATTTTGTCCCCACCCTAGAAGGGACACTTTCTATATGCTTCAATTGAAATGGGGGGGGGGGGGAATGAAATTTATCGGCATTTTAAAAGAGAACAAGATGTTTCAAACAGGAAGGATTTCATTCTAACTTCTTACCATTAAAAAAAATCTCTTACAACAAAATATGCGGCAAACTAAATTTAAAATTTTATTCATTACAAATAAATGTGAATTTATGCATTCACTCAAGTCCATTTATCTTTTATTTATTCTGATTAAAACAATTTTGGCAATAGGAGTTTCAACAGTTGAACAATGATCAGTTAAATGGGATTTATTAGTATTCCAAAGCAATTATAGAAACGTGTGTAAAAACAATCTTTTATAGACAATGACAGCCCCCATATTTGATAGAATGCATTGCCATTGACATCAAATCTATCTGCCAAGTTTCAGCCCAACTGGGGGACGACAAGTGGCTTAATCAGGCTTCCACATATTTTCCCGGCAGGCACAAACATATACACCCCTGCACACACAAAATTGAAGTTAAAATAAAGGATTTAAAAAAAAAGCTGCTCTTGATCGAAGCAAAAAAAAAATTTGTCAGTTGGTCAGATGAATTGTTGACACAATGTGTATCAAAACATACATGTTATATATTTCCGAATATCAACTTCAGCTTTAATTCATTACCAAACACAACTTATCAGGAAAAAAAAATAAACTTACTTTAAAAAAAAATCTTAAATAGAGTTCTTTGATAAACCAAGATAATTTTAATCAACGACCTTGATATTCACACGAGAATAATTCGGAAGGTTTTTTTACTGTACACTCGAAACTTCTATTGAAGTTTTTCAACTGTTCTGTAAATTACGCTTGAATTGAATTAATCAGTATATATTAGAGTAAAATCCCTACAGATAATTTGCTACTGGCACGTTGAATCCGACGATACCAAAAACTTAATTTCGAACATTGCGTCGCTCACCCACTATTTACAAAAAACCGCGCCACAAAAGTTAGAGAAATAGTAAACTACAAAATTAAGACTATATTTCGGCTGAAATCACAATTTATAAACATGTGCCGAAGCTACGCTATTTCCCTCCAAATTGTCGACCTCCATGGGCACCACCAGGGGGGAGCAAGGGGATTCTCTAACCTTAGATTTTGAAAACTAAAAATTATGGTATAAGTTTCAAAATATTTAATGGATAAGAAAAGTAATTCATCAATAGTATTAAAAATTTCAGTAAGATTTCCTATTGAAATATCAAGGTTCAAACAAAATAATGCTTGAGTGCCATTTGCACCCTCCTGAAAAGAACTCTGCCGCCGTCCATGCCACCATAGTTCACGTAATGTGGCGCTGAACAGTTGAACAAAAAAAAATTATAATCTTTGTGATCTGTTACAAACTTAATTACACTCTTTTAGAAATTTTTTATAAAATGATATAGTACTTACATTCCTTTGTTCTCAGAAACAACACTCATATCATCCATCTTTTATATTACTCGTTTTTCCCCCAAAGATTATAGCAAGATATTTCTCACATTAAATTTCAAAAATCACCATGGTATTACAGAAGTCTACACACTAGCAAACTAGAAGCTAACGAAATCTATTTCTAGATTTTATTAGCAAAGAAATAGCCAGAAGTTATCGTACGGCAGGAATAATTTGTCATTCACTTTTCCGCCACTTGTTATGTGAATACAAAAATTAGATTTATTAAAAGATTCTGTGAAAGCTCCGAAATTGCACACACATATAATTCCTAACGCAACAAATAAATATAAGTTGCGTAATGCATGACAACTGTTTTAATGAATATTTTCTTTTGTACTGCTCATTTTAGCTTCTACACTACATTAATTTTGTTCGAAGAAGTTTATACAAAAGCTCTGTTATAGTGTCCCAGACAAAGCTACAAATTCACAAACACTTGCGATAAGTTAATCAAATGAAAGGTCAGAGACGAGTTTTCATGCCAAAATTCCATCGGAAATGGTGACCGAAAGTCGATTTGCGGGTCCTTAAACTTTGTTAAAGACATGTGCCATACAAGACCGTAACAAGACTTTCATTTCGGGGAGGAAGAAAAAATATTTTTACTCATCTGGGGACTAATATAAATTACGCCACGTTGTTTCCATCACTTGCCTTCCCAAAAAATGAATATTACCTTTTGTAGTTAAATCAGAATAAACTCAACTTTTTGAAGATTAACTTTGATTATTGTAATTCTTGATGATAAAATTTTGTAAATAATGTTTTTTTAAACTTAAAAAAAAAAATATATATATATTACATTTACCCCTAAAAAGTGAAATGATTACGTCACGCGAAGGATCTCCTCTTTCCCTTTTATGTGTAACGTAATTTATTAACGCCTCTAGACAAAAATGAAAAAGTTAAGAAAACTCAACCAGTCAATTCCTATTGTCTTAAGAAGATCGAAATTATATGCTCGAGTAGTTTAATGTATGGGGACATAAGTAGTTAGAATATGGGGCTCCGAAGCCATAAGGTGGAGCTGTGGAGCAACATTGATCGAATGAGACCCCAGTTGTGGCCATTTCGCGTTAAAATGCTTGCTTGCGATTGGTCGGATTTAAACACGTGACTAAATAGACGCTTGTGATTGGCTACAAAGTTTAGTAAGATAGTTTTCTGCAAAATTTAAGGTAGTGGCGCCATCTAGGGGGGAATTTAAGAGTCATTTACATTAAATTTCTAAGTTCAGAGACATATGCAAATAAAAAAATCTTAACACGACTTTTAAGTTTAATACAAGTGAAGGCATTTTGCTAAGGGTCTAAAGAACCCTAACCCCGAGCTACACGTGACATTTCAATATTTTACCAAACAATTGTTAAAATATCGACTATCGGACGTTGCCTTCATGGGAACTCATCTACCCTCCCCCCCCCCCCCCTTCCCTAACCAATTTTGAATAAGCTAATTTGAAATACTTTAGAAAATGTTAATTATTTTTAAGCTAAATTTTAAAAGTGAGGACCCACCTCCGGCCCGATACCTCTTTTAGGAAGAATCGATACCGCCTCACTCCTCCCTATAAAAAGAAAAAAAACTTATTCCAAAGAACGTATATTTCTTTGAAATATGAGGTCACTAACCAACTATCCAATACTGAATTTCATAAAAATTTTAGTCTGTCTAAACATTTTTTCATGAAAATTTTAGTTTTGAAACAAATTATTTAAACACTAATGTAAAAAAAAAATATTTTTAATAGAAATTTTTACTAATATCTAGTTGTATGTAGCTTTTTCCGAAAAAACTTAATGAATTTCACGGAAAATTTTAACGTACCCTTAACAGTTTTCATGAAAATTGTAATTTTGATACAAACAAATTTAACTTTAGTGTTACAGTTTACTATTCATACAAATGTGCAGAAATATCTTAATTTTTTTAACTAGCATATCTTTCTTTATGATGTTATTATCAATGACACCCAACGGCTCCCAATTGGCTCTCAATGGCTCCCAATACATGTTAAATGCTCTCAATACCTGTTAAATGCTCCTTAAATGCTCTCAATACCTGCTAAATGCTCCCTAACTGCTCCCAATACCCGCTAAATGTTCCCAATACCCGCTAAATTCTCCCTAACTGCTCTCAATACCTGCTAAATGCTCCCTAAATGCTCCAAATACCTGCTAAATGCTCCCTAACTGCTCCCAATACCTGTTAAATGCTCCCTAACTGCTCCCAACACCTGCTAAATGCTCCCTAACTGCTCCCAATACCCGCTAAATGCTCCCTAACTGCTCCCAATACCTGTTAAATGCTTCCTAACTGCTCCCAATACATGTTAATGCTCCCTAAATGCTCCCAATACCTGCTAAATGCTCTCAGTACCTGCTAAATGCTCCCTAACTACTCCCAGTGGCTCTTGAGTCCCGATAGTTGAGCTTTACCCCAATAAACTTGTTAGAAATTAATCTGTCTATGTTAGTTATATTAATCAAGATAGTTTGTATTGTACAATGATACTTACTTAAGTTGATGAATAGCAACACAGAACTAGCTGCTAATGCTGAATAGAGATCTGATAACTGATTTTGGATACTCTAATGCCTAAATAAGAGAGAAAAAGTAACATACTTGAGCATCTTACAACTAAGAATTCAAAAGTGAACGTGAAAATTTACTTTACGAATAAACATCATGTCTTTAAAATGTGTACGAATATCACTAAATAAGTTAAAAAAGTAACATACTTAAACTCTCTACGATAAAAAACTTTAACTTTAACGTAAAAAGTTTACTTTACACATAAAAATCACTTTAAAATGTGTAAAAATATCGCTAAATAAGAGAAAAAATAACTTACTTAAAATTTCTAAGATAAATATTTAACCTGTACGCGAAAATTCCCTTCATATATAAAAATCACGACTTTAAAATATGACATGCAAGAGAAAAGTATAATACTTAAACTTTCTACAACTAATAACTTTAACATTTACGTAAAATTTTACTTTACACTTAAAAATCCCGACTTTAAAATATGTAGAAATATCGCTAAATAAAAGAAAAAAATTTACATACTTAAACTTGGTACGACAAATAACTTTGATATTAACGTAAAAATTTACTTCACATATAAAAATCCCGACTTTAAAATGTGACGTGTAAGAAAAATTAGCATACTTAAAATTTCTACGACAAATAACTTTAATCTTTAAGCAAAAATTTACTACATACATAAAAATCATGTATTTTAAAATATGTAAAAATATTGCTGAACAAAAGGAAAAAGTAACATACTTAAACTTTGTACGACAAATAACTTTAACATTAACGTAAAAATTTACTTCACATATAAAAATCACGACATTAAAATGTGACATGTAAGAAAAATAAGCATACTTAAAATTTCTACGATAAATAATTTTAACATTTGCGTGAAAATTTACTACATATATAAAAATCATGTCTTTAAAATATCGCTAAATAAAAGAAAAAAGTAACATATTTAAACTTTCTACGACAAATAACTTTAACATTAACGCAAAAATTTACTTTACACATAAAAATCACTACTTTAAATTTGACATGTAGGAGGAAAGTATAACATACCTATAATTTCTACGACAAAGAATTCAAACATTGCCATTCATGTCTTTAAAATGGAAAATGACAACTCTAACTTTTAGAAAAAAGAAACACTAAAAATTTACAAGGCAAAGAATTTAAAATTGAACGTGAAAATTAACTTTACATGTACAATCATACTCTTATATCAACGATAAATAAGATAAAAAAGAAACTCTAAAAATTTATAAGGCAAAGAATTTAAATAATACGCGAAAATTTACCTCACATATAAAAAATATGTCTTTCAAATGTGTAAGAATAACGCTAATTAGAGAAAAAGAAATACTATATATTTATAATTTAAGGAATTGAAACAATACGCGAAAATTTATTTCACACATAACATTTTTATCTTTTAAATGTAATGTTTTATCTTTTTAATGTTTTTAAAAATAATGCTAAATTAGTGAAGAAAAAAAAAATAACATACTTAAACTTTCTTCGACAAAAATTTAAAAATTACGCGAAATTTTAATACACAATTATTTTCTTAGGTTAATGTTAAATAATGGGAAATTTAACAGAATAAAAATTTCAAAGATAAAGAATTTTAACCTTTACATGAAAATTTACTTCACATATAAATATCATGTCTTTAAATTTTAACGTGACAATTTACTTCTCAAATACAATTAAACTCTTAGGTTAATGTTAAATAAAAGAAAAAGTAACATACTCAAAAATTTCTAAGATAAGCATAACGTAAAAATTTCGTATCATGTGTTTGAATGTAACATATAAGAGAAAAAAAACCTAACATACTTGAACTTTCTATAGCAAAGAATTTAAGCGTTAGCGTAAAAATTTACTTTACATATACAATTCACGTCTTTAAACGGGATGATAAGCATGTGACGGTAATTAGCCAATCAGGTTAGCGGTAGGTGATACGCCACTCGCCGGCATTTTTAGACCGGAGGATGAGTCACGCTAAAACTTGTTCAAACAGGTCGGGAGACTTGTACAGCAAGAACAGCAGCATCGACGCGCAAGCAGCGGGTGATGCTGTGGTGTGTCAGCAGGTCTTTGAGATTATCGTTTTCCTACTTTGCCTTTTTCATAATGAAATGTTTAAGAAAACTTGGAATGAATGAAGTGGATTTCAAAGACACATTAGTAAGTGAAGGTAGAATTCGCATGGACTTTCTTCCAAAAAGTATGATTCACTTAGAGAATTTAAGATCATTTCTACTTGAAAACTTTTCTATTATCTAAAACATTGAATATTGTTCAAACTCAGTGGGATTATATGCTACAATAAGGGTAAAACTTAACAAAATTGTTACATAGAAGAAAAATAGTAAGAGATTTAAAATAAATACTAGTTATAGATACTCCAAAGAAAAAATTTCACCTACTTTTCAATCGGAAAATCAATACAAGTTGGAAATTTATGTTACTTCAAGAAAGACTTAGACAATTTACTTTGTAATAATATACGTTAAGGTGTCGTATTAACTCGTGCAATACATGCTGACTAAGGTTTATTTTACTTATCAATCTAAGAAAGGTGAATTGGGGGGAAATATTAAATAAATTGTAGATATTAAATACATTGTAGATATGCATTCAAGTTTTGAAAATCGCCTGCAAGACTTTTAAAACATCTTAAGATAATTTGAAAGAAACTTGCGAATTATAAGTAAACTACATAACTTTTTATACTCTGAAAGGAAATCACAAGTAATTTAGTTAACTTTTTTTTTCATGGTAACACTCATATTCAATGACATGTTTTTAAAATTTAACCTTCTTTACATGATAATAGTTATAAATTTTTTCAATCTCAGATGCGATATACTATTATTTCTAACATATATGTTACGAATTGTGTAAAGTTCTTAAAAGAGTATATGCAAATCTCCAATCAGAAACATAAAAATCTAACATCATTCAAACAAACTAAAATAATAAGATATTTTCCTTAGCGGAAATAGTTAACTACTCATGTGATGGAATATACTTAGAAAATTTAAATACTGAAAAAAGTTTGCTAGGCAAACTTAAAGAATATTTTTTTTTCTTGTGAGAAACTAGCATAAATTTGAAAAATGTAGAGTTTGTTACTACGTAAAATTGAACATCATTTGGACAAACTAAATTATACGTGAATTTTTTTTTTTATTTGAGAGGTGCTGACAATATATCATTAATATAGAGATTTTTAACTTCCACCCATAATTTCTAAATAACTTATACATAAATTTCAGAAAACTGAAACGGAATGTGTTTTACAAGACGCTTATTTTGTAAGATGAATATTCAATATTAATATAACTGGAGCAAAGTTCATTCCGGAAAAAACTTGTAAAAGATACTTATATTTTGAAAATAGTTTGAAATATCCTTTTAAATTTATGAATGCTCGCTTTCGAAAGACACAAATAAAACTGATATTACTCAGGATAATTAATACATGCATAACTTTAGTCAAACAAAGTGAAATTTTTATTTCTTGTGACCGATAACTTTTTCAGTGAAGCAGAACTTACATAGGAAATTTGTGCAAACTTTTTCAACTTTTAAACCAAGTATCATGTAAAATTATAAATTACGATAGGAAATAACATACTTCATAATCGGAACAAGTCTTGTAGTTAAGCTAAATTTATTTCTCAAGGAATTGAAAGCATACCAGAGAAGTCCTTATTATTTCGCATCTTTTCTCATGTTGCAAGAAAACATACTTTGTAAAGATCGTCGTAGCACTTAACAAAAATCAGTAAAAATAAATATATTTTCTATGGCAAAGATAAAACTTCACGACTTAATTACTGAAATTTAGCTAAGTTGCATATGGTTTATTCACATAACTCGCATATGCTTCGAATGTTGAAATATATTTGTCAGTTGAAATCAAACTCATCGAAAATAAATGCTATCTACATTTTCAAATCGGAAATTACTATTAAATAAACGTTACATGTAAAACATTGGCATGTTAAAAAGAAAAATATACAAAAATGTAAATGATAATTTTACTGTTGGTACATAAATGATGAATAATTTATGATTTTATTCTAGGCAAACGTTTTATTGTCTAACAGAGAACCTAAACTTTAGCAGAAAAACAAAAAAAAATACAATTTTTATATCCTATCATGCTTATAGAAAATTGAATTTATTAGCTGTTGTAATAGATTTTTATTGTCCAAATTTCTATAGTTTTTCTTCCCAGTGCAATTAAATTAAGTTCATGAGTAATGAGTAGTTTTTTTTTTTTATGAATCTTATAAATTTAATGAAATTATTATGACCTAAGAGATTGAGTGAACTGAATAAATCAATGATGTAAATTTAAACAGTGACTTGAACTGATACATACTATAACTGTAAAGAAGTATGACAAAGTGATAGATGAAGTGAAAATAGAAGTTGAGTGAAATGTGTTGAAAAAAGTTGAAGACGACAAGAAATTCGTAAATGAGAATTATCATTGACTTATATTAACTTCGTTTTTCTTGCTTATGACAAGAAAATACACTCTTTCTTATTAAGAACCAACTTGATATCTTATCATAGAATGACAATGATGAAATATCTATACATTAAAAAAAAAAAAATACCAAACTAAGACATAGCAAATTTCTTGAAATTCATGTATAATGTGAGAAGTTTTACTGGAAATATAGAAGATACAACATTGAAAGATGTGAATGTTTCGAAGTACTATATCAGAATTAAAAAAAAATAAAAAAAGGCGCTGATGTCCGCTATAAAAAATTTTAGGAGAAAGTTTAAACAAAATTTAAAATCAAACATGCTTTTAAGTGGGAACACATACATTAAAACTATGCACATTAAACAATTTATATTATGTCATCTCAGTTATATCAAACTGAATAACATGAAAAACAACCACAAACTGAATAAACATGAAAATTATCAATATATGTGGAAAAGTTTCCTTTTTTCACATATAAAAAAAATAACACATTGACATACGTTAAGATCACGAAACATGCGTAATCATATACCGATAAGAGCAACCAATGTTGCGGGGAGATATTCACGTGATGGTCAATATCCCATGAATAAATTGATTGATTTAATTTCTAATGCTAATTCCAATAGTATTCCACGTAACTTCAACTTTATATGTTACACTATAGATATATTTATTTTTCAAATATATTGACTTTCGAAAAATCATCCTTCAATATAAGAATGATCATAGTAAGAATAAAAGAAAAGATACTAAGCATTGATTTAAAGTGTATTTATTTCAACTTAGCAACAAATCATATGCGTGAAACGAAAATTGCTTCGAACCAAAGTATAACTATCCAATTTCATTGATTCCTACAAGAAATTTTTTCTCATCTAGTAATTGAATTTTTTTTTCTCATACACATTATAAGTGTTGTCCAATCAGGTGTAGAATAGTTGAAGATATCCGACCTCTTTCTAAATATTAATAAGTCACTGTTGAAAAACTTATAAAAATTTCCATTTAAACTTAAAGTTTTTTATATATATATATATCAAAGAATGTTTTCAAGTCAATATATATATACTTAAATACGAAAATTTATTCACTTCAATAAATATATGTTTAAGTTATAAAACTTGTCGTATGTATTGAAAAATTGTAACTTTTCGTCTTATTCGTATAAATCGATAACTTATACCACTAGTTCTTCATCAATTAATCTCCTAAGTAAATCTTTCAAAGGTAAAAACATACTTATAGCTTTGCATTTGTAACATGTTAGATTTTACATGCTTCTCTTGAAATTAAAATTTTATTTCCATGCATTTATTCATTTAACATTTAAACATTTATTTTCATGGAAAACATACAAAATTTTAATTTCACGAGAAACATGTAAAATCTAACATGTTACAAATGCAAAGCTATAAGTATGTTTTTACCTTTGAAAGATTTACTTAGTAGATTAATTGATGAAGAACTAGTGTATAAGTTATCGATTTATACGAATAAGACGAAAAGTTACAATTTTTCAATACAAACAACAAGTTTTATAACTTAAACACACATTTATTGAAGTGAATAAATTTTAATTTCACGAGAAACATGTAAAATCTAACATGTTACAAATGCAAAGCTATAAGTATGTTTTTACCTTTGAAAGATTTACTTAGTAGATTAATTGATGAAGAACTAGTGTATAAGTTATCGATTTATACGAATAAGACGAAAAGTTACAATTTTTCAATACAAACAACAAGTTTTATAACTTAAACACACATTTATTGAAGTGAATAAATTTCCGTATTTAAATATATATATTGACTTGAAAAAATTCTTTGAAATATATATATATAAAAATAAAAAAAATAAAACTTTAAGTGTGAATTTAAATTTTTATAAGTTTTTCAACAGTGACTTATTAATATTTAGAAAGAGGTCGGATATCTTCAACTATTCTTCACCTGATTGGACAACACTAATAGTGTGTATGAGGAAAAAAAATTCAATTACTAGATGAGAAAAATTTCCTTGTAGGAATCAATGAAATTGGATAGTTATACTTTGGTTCGAAGCAATTTTCGTTTCAAGCATATGATTTGTTGCTAACTCAATGCTTAGTATCTTTTCTTTTATTCTTACTATGATCATTCTTATATTGAAGGATGATTTTTCGAAAGTCAATATATTTGAAAAATAAATATAGCTATAGTGTAACATATAAAGTTGAAGTTACGGGGAATACTATTGGAATTAGCATTAGAAATTCAATCAATCAATTTATTCATGGGATATTGACCATCACGTGAATATCTCCCCGCAACATTGGTTGCTCTTATCGGTATATGATTACGCATGTTTCGTGATCTTAACGTATGTCAATGTGTTATTTTTTTTATATGTGAAAAAAGGAAACTTTTCCACATATATTGATAATTTTCATGTTTATTCAGTTTGTGGTTGTTTTTCATGTTATTCAGTTTGATATAACTGAGATGACATAATATAAATTGTTTAATGTGCATAGTTTTAATATATGTGTTCCCACTTAAAAGCATGTTTGATTTTAAATTTTGTTTAAACTTTCTCCTAAAATTTTTTATAGCGGACATCAGCGCCTTTTTTTATTTTTTTTTAATTCTGATATAGTACTTCGAAACATTCACATCTTTCAATGTTGTATCTTCTATATTTCCAGTAAAACTTCTCACATTATACATGAATTTCAAGAAATTTGCTATGTCTTAGTTTGGTTTTTTTTTTTTTTAATGTATAGATATTTCATCATTGTCATTCTATGATAAGATATCAAGTTGGTTCTTAATAAGAAAGAGTGTATTTTCTTGTCATAAGCAAGAAAAACGAAGTTAATATAAGTCAATGATAATTCTCATTTACGAATTTCTTGTCGTCTTCAACTTTTTTCAACACATTTCACTCAACTTCTATTTTCACTTCATCTATCACTTTGTCATACTTCTTTACAGTTATAGTATGTATCAGTTCAAGTCACTGTTTAAATTTACATCATTGATTTATTCAGTTCACTCAATCTCTTAGGTCATAATAATTACATTAAATTTATAAGATTCATAAAAAAAAAAACTACTCATTACTCATGAACTTAATTTAATTGCACTGGGAAGAAAAACTATAGAAATTTGGACAATAAAAATCTATTACAACAGCTAATAAATTCAATTTTCTATAAGCATGATAGGATATAAAAATTGTATTTTTTTTGGTTTTTCTGCTAAAGTTTAGGTTCTCTGTTAGACAATAAAACGTTTGCCTAGAATAAAATCATAAATTATTCATCATTTATGTACCAACAGTAAAATTATCATTTACATTTTTGTATATTTTTCTTTTTAACATGACAATGTTTTACATGTAACGTTTATTTAATAGTAATTTCCGACTTGAAAATGTAGATAGCATTTATTTTCGATGAGTTTGATTTCAACTGACAAATATATTTCAACATTCGAAGCATATGCGAGTTATGTGAATAAACCATATGCAACTTAGCTAAATTTCAGTAATTAAGTCGTGAAGTTTTATCTTTGCCATAGAAAATATATTTATTTTTACTGATTTTTGTTAAGTGCTACGACGATCTTTACAAAGTATGTTTTCTTGCAACATGAGAAAAGATGCGAAATAATAAGGACTTCTCTGGTATGCTTTCAATTCCTTGAGAAATAAATTTAGCTTAACTACAAGACTTGTTCCGATTATGAAGTATGTTATTTCCTATCGTAATTTATAATTTTACATGATACTTGGTTTAAAAGTTGAAAAAGTTTGCACAAATTTCCTATGTAAGTTCTGCTTCACTGAAAAAGTTATCGGTCACAAGAAATAAAAATTTCACTTTGTTTGACTAAAGTTATGCATGTATTAATTATCCTGAGTAATATCAGTTTTATTTGTGTCTTTCGAAAGCGAGCATTCATAAATTTAAAAGGATATTTCAAACTATTTTCAAAATATAAGTATCTTTTACAAGTTTTTTCCGGAATGAACTTTGCTCCAGTTATATTAATATTGAATATTCATCTTACAAAATAAGCGTCTTGTAAAACACATTCCGTTTCAGTTTTCTGAAATTTATGTATAAGTTATTTAGAAATTATGGGTGGAAGTTAAAAATCTCTATATTAATGATATATTGTCAGCACCTCTCAAATAAAAAAAAAAATTCACGTATAATTTAGTTTGTCCAAATGATGTTCAATTTTACGTAGTAACAAACTCTACATTTTTCAAATTTATGCTAGTTTCTCACAAGAAAAAAAAATATTCTTTAAGTTTGCCTAGCAAACTTTTTTCAGTATTTAAATTTTCTAAGTATATTCCATCACATGAGTAGTTAACTATTTCCGCTAAGGAAAATATCTTATTATTTTAGTTTGTTTGAATGATGTTAGATTTTTATGTTTCTGATTGGAGATTTGCATATACTCTTTTAAGAACTTTACACAATTCGTAACATATATGTTAGAAATAATAGTATATCGCATCTGAGATTGAAAAAATTTATAACTATTATCATGTAAAGAAGGTTAAATTTTAAAAACATGTCATTGAATATGAGTGTTACCATGAAAAAAAAAGTTAACTAAATTACTTGTGATTTCCTTTCAGAGTATAAAAAGTTATGTAGTTTACTTATAATTCGCAAGTTTCTTTCAAATTATCTTAAGATGTTTTAAAAGTCTTGCAGGCGATTTTCAAAACTTGAATGCATATCTACAATGTATTTAATATCTACAATTTATTTAATATTTCCCCCCAATTCACCTTTCTCAGATTGATAAGTAAAATAAACCTTAGTCAGCATGTATTGCACGAGTTAATACGACACCTTAACGTATATTATTACAAAGTAAATTGTCTAAGTCTTTCTTGAAGTAACATAAATTTCCAACTTGTATTGATTTTCCGATTGAAAAGTAGGTGAAATTTTTTCTTTATAGTATCTATAACTAGTATTTATTTTAAATCTCTTACTATTTTTCTTCTATGTAACAATTTTGTTAAGTTTTACCCTTATTGTAGCATATAATCCCACTGAGTTTGAACAATATTCAATGTTTTAGATAATAGAAAAGTTTTCAAGTAGAAATGATCTTAAATTCTCTAAGTGAATCATACTTTTTGGAAGAAAGTCCATGCGAATTCTACCTTCACTTACTAATGTGTCTTTGAAATCCACTTCATTCATTCCAAGTTTTCTTAAACATTTCATTATGAAAAAGGCAAAGTAGGAAAACGATAATCTCAAAGACCTGCTGACACACCACAGCATCACCCGCTGCTTGCGCGTCGATGCTGCTGTTCTTGCTGTACAAGTCTCCCGACCTGTTTGAACAAGTTTTAGCGTGACTCATCCTCCGGTCTAAAAATGCCGGCGAGTGGCGTATCACCTACCGCTAACCTGATTGGCTAATTACCGTCACATGCTTATCATCCCGTTTAAAGACGTGAATTGTATATGTAAAGTAAATTTTTACGCTAACGCTTAAATTCTTTGCTATAGAAAGTTCAAGTATGTTAGGTTTTTTTTCTCTTATATGTTACATTCAAACACATGATACGAAATTTTTACGTTATGCTTATCTTAGAAATTTTTGAGTATGTTACTTTTTCTTTTATTTAACATTAACCTAAGAGTTTAATTGTATTTGAGAAGTAAATTGTCACGTTAAAATTTAAAGACATGATATTTATATGTGAAGTAAATTTTCATGTAAAGGTTAAAATTCTTTATCTTTGAAATTTTTATTCTGTTAAATTTCCCATTATTTAACATTAACCTAAGAAAATAATTGTGTATTAAAATTTCGCGTAATTTTTAAATTTTTGTCGAAGAAAGTTTAAGTATGTTATTTTTTTTTTCTTCACTAATTTAGCATTATTTTTAAAAACATTAAAAAGATAAAACATTACATTTAAAAGATAAAAATGTTATGTGTGAAATAAATTTTCGCGTATTGTTTCAATTCCTTAAATTATAAATATATAGTATTTCTTTTTCTCTAATTAGCGTTATTCTTACACATTTGAAAGACATATTTTTTATATGTGAGGTAAATTTTCGCGTATTATTTAAATTCTTTGCCTTATAAATTTTTAGAGTTTCTTTTTTATCTTATTTATCGTTGATATAAGAGTATGATTGTACATGTAAAGTTAATTTTCACGTTCAATTTTAAATTCTTTGCCTTGTAAATTTTTAGTGTTTCTTTTTTCTAAAAGTTAGAGTTGTCATTTTCCATTTTAAAGACATGAATGGCAATGTTTGAATTCTTTGTCGTAGAAATTATAGGTATGTTATACTTTCCTCCTACATGTCAAATTTAAAGTAGTGATTTTTATGTGTAAAGTAAATTTTTGCGTTAATGTTAAAGTTATTTGTCGTAGAAAGTTTAAATATGTTACTTTTTTCTTTTATTTAGCGATATTTTAAAGACATGATTTTTATATATGTAGTAAATTTTCACGCAAATGTTAAAATTATTTATCGTAGAAATTTTAAGTATGCTTATTTTTCTTACATGTCACATTTTAATGTCGTGATTTTTATATGTGAAGTAAATTTTTACGTTAATGTTAAAGTTATTTGTCGTACAAAGTTTAAGTATGTTACTTTTTCCTTTTGTTCAGCAATATTTTTACATATTTTAAAATACATGATTTTTATGTATGTAGTAAATTTTTGCTTAAAGATTAAAGTTATTTGTCGTAGAAATTTTAAGTATGCTAATTTTTCTTACACGTCACATTTTAAAGTCGGGATTTTTATATGTGAAGTAAATTTTTACGTTAATATCAAAGTTATTTGTCGTACCAAGTTTAAGTATGTAAATTTTTTTCTTTTATTTAGCAATATTTCTACATATTTTAAAGTCGGGATTTTTAAGTGTAAAGTAAAATTTTACGTAAATGTTAAAGTTATTAGTTGTAGAAAGTTTAAGTATTATACTTTTCTCTTGCATGTCATATTTTAAAGTCGTGATTTTTATATATGAAGGGAATTTTCGCGTACAGGTTAAATATTTATCTTAGAAATTTTAAGTAAGTTATTTTTTCTCTTATTTAGCGATATTTTTACACATTTTAAAGTGATTTTTATGTGTAAAGTAAACTTTTTACGTTAAAGTTAAAGTTTTTTATCGTAGAGAGTTTAAGTATGTTACTTTTTTAACTTATTTAGTGATATTCGTACACATTTTAAAGACATGATGTTTATTCGTAAAGTAAATTTTCACGTTCACTTTTGAATTCTTAGTTGTAAGATGCTCAAGTATGTTACTTTTTCTCTCTTATTTAGGCATTAGAGTATCCAAAATCAGTTATCAGATCTCTATTCAGCATTAGCAGCTAGTTCTGTGTTGCTATTCATCAACTTAAGTAAGTATCATTGTACAATACAAACTATCTTGATTAATATAACTAACATAGACAGATTAATTTCTAACAAGTTTATTGGGGTAAAGCTCAACTATCGGGACTCAAGAGCCACTGGGAGTAGTTAGGGAGCATTTAGCAGGTACTGGGAGCATTTAGCAGGTATTGGGAGCATTTAGGGAGCA
The DNA here is from genome assembly GCA_963978545.1 of Linyphia triangularis. Classification (NCBI taxonomy): domain Eukaryota; kingdom Metazoa; phylum Arthropoda; class Arachnida; order Araneae; family Linyphiidae; genus Linyphia; species Linyphia triangularis. The sequence goes on along the minus strand of OZ021728.1, from coordinate 56,521,208 downwards.
TTTAACATGTATTGGGAGCAGTTAGGAAGCATTTAACAGGTATTGGGAGCAGTTAGGGAGCATTTAGCGGGTATTGGGAGCAGTTAGGGAGCATTTAGCAGGTGTTGGGAGCAGTTAGGGAGCATTTAACAGGTATTGGGAGCAGTTAGGGAGCATTTAGCAGGTATTTGGAGCATTTAGGAAGCATTTAGCAGGTATTGGGAGCATTTAGGGAGCATTTAGCAGGTATTGAGAGCAGTTAGGGAGAATTTAGCGGGTATTGGGAACATTTAGCGGGTATTGGGAGCAGTTAGGGAGCATTTAGCAGGTATTGAGAGCATTTAAGGAGCATTTAACAGGTATTGAGAGCATTTAACATGTATTGGGAGCCATTGAGAGCCAATTGGGAGCCGTTGGGTGTCATTGATAATAACATCATAAAGAAAGATATGCTAGTTAAAAAAATTAAGATATTTCTGCACATTTGTATGAATAGTAAACTGTAACACTAAAGTTAAATTTGTTTGTATCAAAATTACAATTTTCATGAAAACTGTTAAGGGTACGTTAAAATTTTCCGTGAAATTCATTAAGTTTTTTCGGAAAAAGCTACATACAATTAGATATTAGTAAAAATTTCTATTAAAAATATTTTTTTCTTACATTAGTGTTTAAATAATTTGTTTCAAAACTAAAATTTTCATGAAAAAATGTTTAGACAGACTAAAATTTTTATGAAATTCAGTATTGGATAGTTGGTTAGTGACCTCATATTTCAAAGAAATATACGTTCTTTGGAATAAGTTTTTTTTCTTTTTATAGGGAGGAGTGAGGCGGTATCGATTCTTCCTAAAAGAGGTATCGGGCCGGAGGTGGGTCCTCACTTTTAAAATTTAGCTTAAAAATAATTAACATTTTCTAAAGTATTTCAAATTAGCTTATTCAAAATTGGTTAGGGAAGGGGGGGGGGGAGGGTAGATGAGTTCCCATGAAGGCAACGTCCGATAGTCGATATTTTAACAATTGTTTGGTAAAATATTGAAATGTCACGTTTAGCTCGGGGTTAGGGTTCTTTAGACCCTTAGCAAAATGCCTTCACTTGTATTAAACTTAAAAGTCGTGTTAAGATTTTTTTATTTGCATATGTCTCTGAACTTAGAAATTTAATGTAAATGACTCTTAAATTCCCCCCTAGATGGCGCCACTACCTTAAATTTTGCAGAAAACTATCTTACTAAACTTTGTAGCCAATCACAAGCGTCTATTTAGTCACGTGTTTAAATACGACCAATCGCAAGCAAGCATTTTATCGCGAAATGGCCACAACTGGGGTCTCATTCCATCAATGTTGCTCCACAGCTCCACCTTATGGCTTCGGAGCCCCATATTCTACTGACATACATAAATTACATCACGAGAAGAGGGGGGGAGGGGGAGTGATCCTGTGTTATGCACCTTGACGTGGAGAGGCAGGTAATCGTTTGTGTGATGTACCAATTAACTTTTGCTGAAAAAATTTAATCAGCACTCTTTTTTTCAAATTAAAGTTGTTTGAAGTTGTTTGAAGTACTTAACTTTAATCATTCGATAAAATTTTGCCCATGAAAAATTAACTAAATAAATTTTTTAAGAGGGGGTAAGGGGTAAAAAAAATGTCACAATTTTGCGTTATCTATATTATATGCTTATATCCCTTATGGGAAATATTGGGGGGAGGGGGATGAGAACTATAAACCCTTCCCTTAGATATTGCCTTAGTGCCACAAAACGGCGTGAAGTTCCCCGGAGCTTAGTGGGATAATTAAAATTCCACCTCTTGCACAGTGTGTCGCCTAATACAAGCTAGATGGACAAATACATTTTATTCTACGATTTTATTGATCTGGTTATGATGAATAATATTTGATTTATCATTGAACAACTAAGCATTTTTTGATAAATTAGAACTTCGGGGAATATTTACATAAAAAACAAGTACGGAGTAAAAAATGTATTTAAAAAAAATCGATGTTATTATAACAAGAAAATTATGTACACTATTTAACACACAGCATAAATTATATAATAAAATTTACTCATACTACTTGCAATTTAGATTACAGAAACAGACAACATTAAATTATATTAGCAAATAATACGCAATCTTCTAATCAGACTTCATCATCTTCTTTGTCATACTTCATCGTCATACGGATGAACAATACTTGCTACCTGATTTATTGGTATTGAAGACTGGACAATTAAGTTCAGAGCTTCCTCCTGTAATTTCTCGGTTCTCTTTCTAGGCCTTCTTACAGTATCGGACGTTATCAGAAGCATATTCAGTAAATCTATATTCAAACGGAAATACGTGACTGTTTTCTTATATAGTGCTCCGGTGATTCTTCAACAATTTTTATATCAGGCCTCTTGAGATTCTTGCGAGAGTTGCCCTTCTAGAAGAAGGTGTATTTTAATAACCTCAGTACTATGCACCAGATTTTGTGCATAAGCAGGCATATATAGTACCACAAATTCTGATTAAAATACGGGGTTCTGATTTCAGAATAAAAAATTTCAAATTCGATAAAATATGTCATATTCGAAGGTCAGAGTTCTTAATAAAATGTTAAACTTTTTAATTATATTAACATCCAATCCTGTTATCTCACTACTCAGTTTCGATTTCATAAAGAAGCTGCGAGTTGTTCCCATAACCAGATTTTGGTTTGTGTTCAATAAGTCAAATGTGGATTTTAAACTTTTGCTTGTATTGTTCTGAATTTCATATTTGCTAATCATCATATTTGCTACATTCCACTTTTAAGATAATTTTTATAAATACCATGAATTTTTTAACTGTAAAAACTTCTCTGAATCAAGACTCTTACCTGCAATACTAATTTTTTGCAGAATAATATTCATTACATGATAATTTTGTTTTTTATTATATTTCCACCATTCTTCAAACGACTCCACATTTTGAAAAAAAAAAAAAAAAAAAGAATTTAAAAAAAAAAAAAAAAAAAAGAAAGAAAAAAAAGACAGGACAAATATGGGCAGTTCAATTTTATATCATTGTATATCTTAGACTTATAATTTTATAATATTAAAAATTAGCCTGGGGATATCTGGGAATAAAAAAAAAACTGTACTCCTTGAAAAATTATTATTATTTTTTTTTTTTTTTTTTAAACAATTTTGCGCAGTTTTTTTTTTAAACCTATTGTAACCCATATTGCTTCTAATTTAAAACAAATTTGGAATGAATTAAAGAAATGCTAGCCCTGTAAAGCAAAATTCATCACAGCAACAGTAATTTTTTTTTTTTTTTTTTTTAAAAAAGATCATGTAAGACATTTTTGAAATCACTGCAAAACCGAAACTGAATTGTTAACATAAATAGAATTGCCTCATCCCTTCACTTCAATCGCTTACTCAATTACTCATCGAACAAGGAATATTTGCCAATAAGTATTATTTCAAATTTTAATTTTTGAGGTGTTGTTATTCTCATGCTATCAACAATTAATCGATTCTTTTAATTGACTTTTGACCACCTAGCTTGTACTAAGCGACCCATTGTGGCTTGCTTTAAAATTGTATTCAAGAAGTGCTTCCACATACAATTAAACCCAGTAAACGTGAAATTGCTTAACATGAAAACCCATTTTAAGCGAAGTAAAAGCAGTTACCCGTATTTAAAAGTTAATGTTAATTTATTCGTTTAATATGAAATTCGGTTAACGTGAACAATAACGTTTGAATGTATATAATAACTACAGTGGAAATTCACCTTTTTGCTGCTAACAGAGATCTGATACGAAATTGAGTATTCGGTGACAAGTTTTCAGGTAAACTTTTCGACATTTTTATTTTTAAAAAAACTCCAAAATGACTGAGTTTCTGTTGTGATGTGTTACCAATCTTAACTGTAGGAGATTTCAGTCATTAGAAGTAGCAAAATTATGCCTGATTGTACTCTAAATATGATGCACCATGATACAAACGTGTTAGAGCAGATTTTGAGTAAACATTCCAATCCAGTTTGTTATTTTCAATTACACGTTAAGTAATTTTAAATGATGATAACATTGAATTGAATCGAAGGTGTGTGTGTGTTTTTTTTATTTTATTTAATATATATTTTTTTTAATGTAAGATTTCGACGTTCTGAAAGAAGACGCGAAAAGTACAAAAAAGAATTAAAAAAACTTTTATGCCAAATGCGAATTTATGAAGTCTGAGCAAAATTAAGGGAGCAAAGGATAAACACTATTTAGAATGAGCATTTCCCTTAAAAAAAAAAAAATTTTTTAATTATATTCACTAGTTCTTAATTTTATGCGAAGAGAAAAATTATATAGAATTAAAAAAAAAAATCTAGACACGTACAACAGATCATAAGCACTTAACATTCTGATATATAATCGTATGGGGTATTCATATTCTTTTAAGAGTCCAACTCGGAACATATGCATATCCAGTTATTCAACATCATTAATGGTAATTCGAAAATATCCATCTTATATGTAAACGAATGACGTTTTACTTTAATTGTCATTCAAGCTATGAACCAAGAGTGCGTATGTAAATATAGTCCCCATTAATCCAAAAAAGACATTTCTTTTGATGGCCATTATTTTCCATACAGTTAAGTTCATTTCCTTCAACACAGAAATCTGGAATCTTGTAATTGCGGCTAAAGAATTCTGACTGGAAGCCTTCAGTATCATTGCTCGAGTTGCTATTTGTTGCGATGCTTCGTTCACCAGTGAGGCTGTTAAAGTCATGGCGAAAACTGACAGGCAAGTGGTAGCGAAGAAACATATTAAAAATATAATCTGAAGCAGTCCTATTATTTGCTCTGGATGAAAGAGAAATGATATTAAGGTATACATTATTATAGAGCTAAAAACGGTGCTGTAGAACACGAAGAAAGAAAGTTCGTTGTCGATACCTTCCACCATCGATACTATGCTGCTGTAAGATTCGAGTAACCTGTTGTAATCCAAGTTTTCTGTCTTGTTCATATGGTTCAGAAATGATTGGATTACCTGTTTTATGTGGTGACACACGTTCACGTAAAATATTGGGAAAATATTCAAGGGCAGTATGAAAGAGACAAATTGGATCGTTGAATATGCCAATATGAATGCAGTGTAATACGGCTGTTTAAACTGATATCCGAATGTAAGGTTTCCACCGATACTATACAATAAGGTGCCTGTGTGAATAACAAAATTGATTATTTGCATCACTAAAGTTACAAAACCAAAAACTGCTATCCAAATATTAGTTTTAAGTCTAATATTTTTCGAGGCGATGAAGAAATCTGCGATTTCTTTCAAGCGATGTGATCTTGAAATAAGAAGCCATCGATGAGTAACTTGCATTATAGTTCCAATAGAACTTGTGATCATCATGAGTACTGGCACTGATTTCTTCCTGTCTGTAACGAAGAACAACGAGTATCCATAAATTGCAAGCGAACTTATTGAAATAATTGCCTCAAATGCTATTACTAAGAATTTTCTGGTTGTATTCTTTCTCAAATGTCCATACGGTGGAGTAAAAATGGGATAGATAAAGCTAACTTTAAACAAGAAAAATAAAAAATTGTATGGATTTTTCATTCTTTTGAAATGTAACAAAATATTAATATTTACCACTATATAAATTCAAACATAGAAGTAAAATTTAGTAGTAATATTATACAAGTATAAATATTCGAATAAATATTCGTAGTAATAAAATATAATACAACTACGATTTTACGCATCATTTGTAAATTTGAAGATCAATACACAGAATTTCATCAAATATGTCCAGAAAAAAATATTTGAATCAAATCACACCGTCCACTTTCAGTGACATTCAATTTAAAATCTAAAGTAACGAAAAATCAAACTCGTTATTTTAGAAGGCAAAATATACTTAGTATTTTGTATATTTGAATAATAGCTTAAAAATTATACTAACTATTTAAAATAGTTCAAATTTGAGAATATTCAGATTTTAAAATCGAAGGTCTTTCTTACATATATCAAATTAGAAAATAAAATATTTTCAGTAATTCATATGTCCAACTATTAACCAGAAAGGCACACCAAATAATAATAGTAATTATTCACTGCTGAAACTTCATGCGATTGTTTCTAATGTAAATCTTTATACTTATAGTTTTGTCAAAATGAAGATTTTTAAGGAATCATTATACAAATCACTTGGCGCATCGATTGATTTTTTTTCTCCGTCATCTAAAATTCGAAGAAATACTTTGGCTTCAATAAATACAATCTGATGTTATATAAGTAGTTTTGTGCTTTTCGATAATCACACTGATAAAAAAAATTCTTACACATTATTGAAAATAAACAATGTTTTTAATTATCAGTACTTATTAAAAAAAAAATTTTTGTTCACTAAGGCAAACTTCTTAGTTAAATTTTCATAATTTTCCATATTGTTCTTTTAAAATTTTACAATTGTCACGATATCAATGATGATGAAATAAGGCAACTTCAGAAAATTAGCACTGTATGGAAACATTGTTAAGCTGACAATAAAAAAATCACCTTAAGTTCAAAGCATACTTAAATAGGTGGAACAGAAAAAAGTATTACAAAAATATCTGTAAAATATACCAATAAAATTGTATATTTCGAAAAAGTAATGTTGGTAACACTGATATCCAAAAAAATTTCTTGATTTGATATCGACCAAACGTACAATCAACCATAAAAATTGGACTAAGTTCAAATTATCTAGGACACTCTCTTTTATATCTCTTTTAAAAATCAGATAAGCATTGATTTTAATATTTATAATGTAATCAATATTACTACCTCAGCCTCACTAACTGCATTAATATAGATTGAAAAAACATAAAAGGTATTATTATGTTCTTTATTATATCAAAAGATCGATACTTCCTTTGATGAAATAATCATTATTCAAGAATTGCCTATACATAACAAATTTAACATACAATGCTACTTGAAAAACTCTATTTCTCTTTTCATTTTTTTTTTTCATGTTAATAAAGAATGTGAATCGTGTCTACCATCAATACAATACAATACGAAGGGTGTAAACAGAAAATTCTTCTGAGAGAGGTTTCAATAAAGAAGTTTGCTTCGGTATTTTCTACACAAAATACAAAGCTTATGCAGAACTTTTTTACACAATTTTAATATTTTTGCAGTTTTTTTCAAACTCTCTGCTAATTACCAACTTTTGCTCAGTATTTGTGCTATACAAAACACTACAACTTGGGATCCTATTTTATCTGGATTCCTTATTAAGTAGATTAAATGTTAAGCTGAAATTTATGTTGCTTACTTTTTTTAGGCGAACAGACAAACACCAGTATTATATCAGATTGCTTTTATTTAGATATGTATGGCGTTTGAAATAAAAGTCCAATTCCGAATAATGAAAATGCCGACCAAACGGTATAGTGGTTAGCGTACTAGCTTCAAGACCGCGAGGTTGTGGGTTCAAGTCTTGTGTTAGGCATGGATGTTTGTAAATGTGTGTTGGCTTGTCAAAAGACGAATGTTTCGGCGCATTATAGCCCTCGTGTTACTGACTGCACCAGATAATCTGAAAACAACCGAATAATGAAAAATAAAGCCTAGAGTGTTTTAAGATTTTCAGTTACTTCAGTAGAAATTAAAACTGGAAAATTTTAAGTGTACTATCACATTTGACATAATATGAAAATGAATATAATATACAAAAATAGTATGTTATTTCAATGCTTTTTTACGAAGAAATTTTTCTAAAAATTCAAAAAGTTAGAATAATTTTCACAATGGTTAAAAAAAAATTAGAATAACATTAAAAAGAATAGTATAATTGACTTAAACTCGGTCATTAACCATTTTTTTTTTAATTAAATGGTTAACCCGTGCCGCAACGAACTTGCAGCCGCATTCTACTGCAATTCGCTATATCATCGAAAATTTCCCTTCTACTTTTCTTAAACACACAGCCGGCTGACAAATACTAAAAAAATTATTGCAGAATAGCACAACCAACTCAGAAAGGAGTTTTAAGAGGAGTGTTATTTGAGTACGTTATAGCGAAGAGAATGATTAAGGCAGAAATGTATCTAATGTGTTACCTTTTCACTTTAATTTAATGTTGATTTCCATTCGAAGTTGTCGTTGATCATTGTTTATAATATGGCGAGAATTAGTGAAGTAGTTGCCGGAAATAATTATTTAATTGGTTCAGCACTAGATGACAGGTAGAAATTAGAAAGTATTTGTTGTAAAATAAGACCAAAGTCTTGTTTTACAACAATTGAACTGTGAAGCTGATTATCAGAATAAGTACGAAACTATTCGTGCGAGTGCCGGCTCGTGGGGTACAGCCGGGCTGCATCTAAATTTAATAGCTTAAAAGTAAAATTATTTATTTTACTAACTTCCTTTAAAAAAATTAGAATTGATAACGAAGATGGAATTTCACGCTAAGTGAACAAAACTTCAATGAATAGCAAACTTGTTGCTTCTGCACACATTTTAAGAGAAAGAAAAGAAAAAACTTCAAATAAATCCATCCGGTGACCTCCAAGCAAACTACAACCGACCAAACGGTATAGTGGTTAGCGTACTAGCATCTAGACCGCGAGGTTGAGGGTTCGAGTCCCGTGTAAGACATGGGTGTTTGTAAATGTATGTTGGCTTATCAAATGACGAATGTTTCGGCGCATTATAGCCCTCGTGTTGCTGACGGCACCAGATAATCTGAAAACAACCAACTAAGTACGCCACCTAGAGAGTATCTTTCTAAGCGTTGACACAGCCAGTCCCTGAAACTACGATTTGGCTGAGTTCGTTGCTATGGCAACCGTTTCTACTATGAACTTATTCCCTCCACATTTTTTAATACGGCGTTATTTCGCGGCTTAGCCGAGAGAGGAATTTTACAATTTCGGTTGTGCTTAGAAATTCGAAGAACTGATTAGCTACGTGAATCGGTGAGGGCGGGCGACATAGACACTTTTAAAAATCTCTTCAAAACAGAAATAATTTTCGTGATGTTTACACGTAAGTTGCCTCGTAATTTCTTAAGTTAAGTATTTTGAAACAAAAAGTTCGTTATGATCAAGTGTGCGTCTTGCTTGAAACTCATTTTAGAAGATAGACTGACATTTAGAAGAAGATAGACTGACATCCAAACTGTGCATTCATAAAAAATAAAAAAAGGGGGCGGGATACGTCTCAGCATGGTCGTAAGTTCAGTTATCTTAGTATGTGCTTTTTTTTAGTTGAGGTTATGTGGTTCAGTTCAGTTCAGATATATTTGCTAGCTCGTGGTGGGCTGCTTGATCTCTATGATCCAGGGTTAGGGAAAAATTTAAAGGGGATTAACTTCCGCTTAAAATAGCATTAGTGTCCAGCTATAAGATTGGATCTCGTGAGTTATAGTTCTTTAGACTTTGATGAGATCTAGGATGACCTTAGTTTTTGATTTTGCCATATCTGCCAGGTTGAAAATCCATGAGTATGAAAGGGGGGGGGGAGGGGTAATGTGGTAGTTTTTACTTGCAAAAAAAAAAAATGCTTTGTTGACCATGTTTGATAGTCAGAATTAAAAAGGGCGTTCGGAATGGTGCTGGATATGGTGGATTAACCACTATTTAAAGCACACGAAGCATTTCTGCAGCACATCCATTGGTTGTTTGAAAATCAACTAACCCAAGTAACAAGAAGTCCGGACACAGAAATCTTTAAAACACTGAGGATGTAATTGAACTTTATCAATAAAGAGAATTTTCATTAGGTGTCAGGATGGGAGAAGGTATTTACATGGTGATTTCAGCGATAAAGAAACTAAAAAAATGGTGACTGCATTTTTAGAAAGAATAAAGAGAAAGAACTTAATAAACTAAGGGTGTGGAACATCGCGCAACTTTGAATTACACTCGTCACTGCTTTTAGATTTGACGTGAATTGGTGTTATTTTTTCTTTTCATAATTTTTAAAAAATATTGCCAATTTGGCTATATTTTTTACGGTAGTTCTTATATTGGCAAAAAATTGGCCAAAATGGCGATATAATTTTCAATAATGGGCAATTCCTGCAATTTTTTTTTTTTTTTTTTTTTTTTTTAATTCAATTCTAAATGTTTCGAAAAGGCCATAAACACGAAAATTTCTGCTAACTGCGCTTTTTATTTTTTTTAATTTGCAACCTAAAATCGCTGGTTTATTTTGGCGGGGAAAACGACTCATTCGGACTGAAGCTAATGTGACTTCACTAGTTCTGGACTGGGCTTGAAATGCATCTGCGGAAACCAGTTTTTCAAGTTTCTCGAAAATTGCACTAACCGGCCCGAGCACCAACTATTTGGCAGAAACCTCACGTTAACCATAGAAATGGAAGAAAGTTTTGACGTCACAGAACAAAATGTAGTGATTTTATAGGACTGTAATCTAATGGGGTTTTCGGGCATTTTCTTTTCTTATTATTTAAATAACTAATTTTTTTAAAAAATAATTTATGTTTGAATATTTGGAATCAAAAAGAAATTCTTCATAAATATAAACTAATTTCACTTGTTTTTAAAAAATGCGGGAATTGTCTATTCTTCCATTATCCATACTTGTAAGTGAAACAGAGGAGAAAGAAAAATAATCGTTGACGAACGATGCTCAATGGAAGAGCACTCTGTGTTAAACACATTCGTTTCTCAACATTGTATGCTTTTATCGCATTTCAACGAGAAAACGGACTATGTTTTTAGCAATTGCTCAAAAAAATTGCTCTTTAGCAATTGCTCAAAAACATGATTTTTTTTAATGGCCTTACACGCAATTTGGACGAAAATTTAATGACAAGTCCCATGGCTACCAGTAATTCGTACACAAAATTCGAACATCCTAGTCAATACATACGGGAGTTATGCTGACCACTGACAGACACTTTTTCTAGACCACTTTTTTTAACTCAGTACGTACCAAGACATGAAAAATTACGCCACGTTGCTTCCATCACTTGCCTTCCCAAAAAATGAATATTATCTTTTGTAATTAAATCAGAATAAACTCAACTTTTTGAAGATTAACTTTAATTAATATGATTCTTGATAATAAAATTTTGTAAGTAATATTTTTCTAAACTTAAAAAAAAAATGTATATTACATTTTCCCCGAAAAAATTAAATGATTACGTCACGCGAAGGATCTCCTCCTCCCCCCCCCCCCCCTCTTTTATGTGTAACGTAATTTATTTACGCCTCTACACAAAAAGAAAAAACTTAAGGAAACCCAACCAGTCAATTCCCATTGTTTTAAGAAGTTCGAAATTATATCCTCGAGTAGTTTAATGTATGGGTACATACATAAATTACGTCACGGGCAGAGGGGGCTTATCCAATGTGATGCACCTTGATATGGTGAGGGAGAGGGGGGTAATCACTTGCATGATGTAACAATTTCACTTTTGCGGGAAAAACCTCATCAGCACTTCTTTTTTTTTCAATTTAAAGATTTAAAAAATTAGCTTTTATCATTCGAGAAAATTTCACACATGAAAAATTAACTAAATTAATTTTTCAGGAGGGCGAAGGGGGGGAGGGTGTAAAAAAAGAAGTCAAAATTTTGCTTATCGCATATTATGTACATCCCCTATAGAATATAAAATTGAAATTTTTTTTTTTTTTTTTTTTTTTTTTTTTTAGGGAGTGGGGGGTGGGGGACTATAGACCCTTCCTTTAGGTATGACCTTGGTGCCATACAACAGTGTGAAGTTCGCGGCAGCTTAGTGGGATAATTAAAATTCCATCGCTTGCTTTAAAATTTGATTAGAGAAGTGCTTCCACATATATAGTAACTAGCTGAATACCGGTGCTTCGCTACGAAATTTTACCATGTGCATTTTAGAAATCAAAAGACATTCAAGTATTCCATATTTCAGACGTTTGATCCCGAAAAATTGATTTATCAAAATTGGCATACCTTACATTATCGATGCTTGCCTTTGTTCTAAGATTTATAATTATGAATATATTGGAAATAAGACATTTGAATATCTCTCGTTTCGAACTTTAAACCCCCTTTTGACCCTTTTAAATTAGTTAATCGAGATTGTAGTAGTTTATTGTGTTTATGTTTACTTTTAGTTCTAATTTTCAAATTTGTAATTGTATAATTGAAGTGAAACATTAAAATATTCCACGTATAGTTTGAACGTTGCGTCGACTTTTTATCCCTTAAAAATTCATTAATAGATATTAGAAAAACGTTTTTTATAATTTCTCTTCTTAACATTTCCACCAAATATCAAAGTTGTGAATACATTGGAAGTGAGACTTATGAAATATCTCTCATTTGGAACATTTACCCCTTATCTGATCCCTTAAAGTGGCTTAATCGAGATCGAAATAGATTGCTTTTTCTATGTTTGTCTTTGCTGACATTTGAAACAAATATCAGAGTTGTGACTAGATTGGAAGTGGGACATTCGAATGTCTCTCGTTTGGAACGTTTAACCCTTTTTCCACCCCCTTAAAGTGGGTTAATTGAGATCGGAATAGCTTACTTTTTCTATGTTTGCCATTGTTGATATTTGTACCAATTTTCAGAGTTGTGACCATATGGGAAGTGGGAGAATTAGTGATGAGTGAGTAAGGGATTTGCTTTATATATAGAGAGAGACTAGATTGGAAATTCATCTCTAGGCTGCAAACAGAGATATGATTGGAACTTGAGTATTCGGTGGCAAGTTTTCCGGCAAACTTTTTGACATTTTTGTTTATATAAATATATATATATATATATATATATATATATATATATATATATATATATATATATATATATATATATATATATATATATATATATATATATATATATATATATATATATATATATATATATATATATATATATATATAATCTCCAAAATGACCGAGTTGTAATGTGTCACCAACCTTAACCCTTAACAGGAGATTTCAGTCATTAGATGTCGCAAAATTATACATGATTGTACCCAAATATGATGTACCATGATACAAACGTGTGTTAAAGCGGATTTTTAATGAGCGTTCCAATTCAACTTTTTATTTTCAACTACACGTTATGTAATTTTAAACGATGATAGCATTGCATCATTGAAAGAAAAATCTGAAGTTTTTTCCCCCTTTATTAAGATTTCGACGTTTTGAAAAAAGACACAAAAACTATTAAAAAAAACAAAAACTTTTACTTCAAATCCGAATTTATGAAGTCGGTGCAAACTTAAGGGACCGAAGGATAAAACACTATGTAGATTGAGTACTTCCATTTATAAAAAAAAAAATCCTACTGAATATTTTTTTTTTTTTTTTATTATTATTATTATTTTCAAATTATATTCACTAGTTTTTGATTTTCTGCGAAGAGAATAATTACATAGAATTCAAAAAAATCTAGACACATACAACAGATCATAAGCACTTAACATTCTAATCTATATTCGGATGGGGTATTCATATTCTTTTAAGAGTCCAACTCGGAACATACAATACAATATGCGTATCCATGTATATGTTCAACATCATTAATGTAATTCGAAAATTTCCATCTTATATATAAACGAATGAAGTCTTACTTTATTTGTCATTCAAGCTATGAACCAAGAGGGCGTACGTAAATATAGTCCCCATTAATCCAAAAAAGACATTTCTTTTGATGGCCATTATTTTCCAAACAGTTAAGTTCATTTCCTTCAACACAGAAATCTGGAATCTTGTCATTGCGGTTAGAGAATTCTGACTGGAAGTCTTCAGCATCATTGCTCGAGTTGCTATTTGTTGCGATGCTTCGTTCACCAATGAGGCTGTTAAAGTCATGGCGAAAAATGACAGGCAAGTGGTAGCGAAGAAACATATTAAAAATATAATCTGAAGCAGTCCTATTATTTGCTCTGGATGAAAGAAAAATGATATTAAGTTATACATTATTATAGAGCTAAAAACGGTGCTGTAGAACACGAAGAAAGAAAGTTCGTTGTCGATACCTTCCACCATCGATGCTATGCTGCTGTAAGATTCCAATAACCTGTTGTAATCCAAGTTTTCTGTCTTGTTCATATGGTTCAGAAATGCTTGGATTACCTGTTTTATGTGGTCGCACACGTTTACGTAGAATATTGGGAAAATATACATGGGTAGTATGAAAGAGACAAATTGGATCGTTGAATATGCCAATATGAATGCAGTGTAATACGGCTGTTTTAACTGATATCCGAATGTAAGGTTTCCACCGATACTATACAATAAGGTACCTGTGTGAATAACAAAATTGATTATTTGCATCACTAAAGTTACAAAACCAAAAACTGCTATCCAAATATTAGTTTTAAGTCTAATATTTTTCGAGGCGATGAAGAAATCTGCGATTTCTTTCAAGCGATGTGATCTTGAAATAAGAAGCCATCGATGAGTAATTTGCATTATAGTTCCAATAGAACTTGTGATCATCACGAGTACTGGCACTGATTTCTTCCTGTCTGTAAAGAAGAACAACGAGTATCCAAAAATTACAAGCATACCTACTGAAATGATCGACTCAAATGCTATCTCTATTATTTTTCTGGTTGTATTCTTTCTCACATGTCCATGCGGTGGAGTAATTATGGGATATATTAAGCTTGCTTTAAACAAGAAAAATATTAAATTATATGGATATTTCATTCTTTCATTTACTTGAAATGTAACAAAATATTGATATTAGCACTAAATAAATTCAAACATAGAAGTAAAGTGTAGTGATTTTTCGTTGTAATAAAACATAATACAACTACGATGTTATGCATCATTTGTAAATATGGAGATAAATACACAAAATTTCATCAAATATTAAAAAAATATTTGAATCACATCATCCGTTTTCAAAATCACACCTTAAAAAATATTTGAATCAAATTAGAATTTCAGTGACATTCAATTTAAAATCCGAAGTAGAGAAAAAACCAGCCTCATTATTGTAAAAGGCAGAATATACTTAGTATTTTGTACATATAAATAGTAGTTTGATAATTATTCTAACTGTATTTAAAGTAGTTAAAACTTGAGAATATTTAGATTTTAAACTCGAGAAAGTCTTGCTTTCATCTAATAACAAAATAAAATATTTTCAGCAGTTCAAATGACCAACAATTAACCAGAATGGCATACTAAATAATAGTAATTATCCACTGTTTTTATGCGATTGTTCCTAATTTCAATCTTTATACAGATAGTTCTTGCAAAAAGACTTTTAAAAATCATTATACGAATCACATGGCACGACGATTGATTTTCTTTTTCGTCATCTAAAATTTTAAGAATTGTTTTGGCATCAAATAAATAAAATCTGCTGTTATATAACTAGTTTTGTTCTTTTCGATAATCACATTGATAAAAAGTATTCTTATACATACTTGAAAATGAACAACGTTTTTAATCATCAATATTCATAGAAAAAAAAAAAATTTTTTTCGTTCACTATGGTAAACTTCTTTGTCAAATTTTCATAATTTTCCATACGGTCCTTTAAAAAATTTAACCATTGTCAAGCAATCAATGATAAGACAATCTCAGGAAAATTGGCGCTTATGAAACACTGTTGGACTGACAATAAAAAAAAATCACAATTAATTGCTTTACTTCAAATACATTGTGTAAAGACGTTTGTAGAATTTTTGCATACATAAATAAGTGGAGTAATGAAAAGTATTATAAAAATATCTAAAAAATATACCAATAAAGTTATATATTTAGAAAAAGGGAAATTGGTAACACTGATATCCAAAAATCTTTCTTGCTTTGATGTCGACCAAACGTACAATCAACCAGACAAGTTGGGCAACATTCAGATTACCTGACACAGTCCAAATATCTTAAAAATCAGATAAGTATTGATTTTAATTTTTATAATGGATGCATTGTAATATGCTCTTTATTGTATCAAAAATAGATAATTGCCTTTAATGAAATCAATATTATTCAAGAATTGCCTATACTTACCAAATTTAATATACAATGTGACTTAAAAAACCTCGATTTTTTTTTTCATACTAATTAAGATATTGAATTGTGTCTGCCATCAGTACAATACAGGGTTGCAACCAGAAAATTTCTCTGATAGAGGTTTCAAAAAAAAAAAAAAAAAAAAAATTTGCTTCTGTTTTTTCTACACAAGAAACAAAGGCGGAACATTTATATCTCATATTTTTTTACACGTTTTTAATATATATATATATATATATATATATTTTTTTTTTTTTTTTTTTTTTTTTTAACTTTCTGCTTGGATTACTAATTTTTGCTCAGTATTATATTCAAGTTAGACAAAATATCTCACCATGAATTCTATTTTAACTAGATCATTTATTATGTAGATTAAATGTTAATCTGAAATATTTGTTGTCTGTTTAAATTAAATTAGAGAGGTAATAAATTTAGGCGAACAAACACCAGTATTATATCAGATTGATTTTTTAGGTATGTATCGCGTTTGAAATACAACTCCAATTCAGAATATAAGAATAATGAAAAATAGTCCTAAGTGTTTTGAGATGTGCAGTCATTTCAGTAGAAGTTAATGTTGGAGAATTTTTAATTGCACTATCACATTTTACATAATTTGAAGATGAATATAACATATAAAAATAGAATGATATTTCAAAGGTTTTTCTACAAAGAATTTTTTCTAAGAATTCAAAAAATTAGAATAATTCTCGCAATTGTTAAAAAAATTAGAATAAACTCCGAAAAATTTACTATTTTGTTGCCATTTGTATTAGATAATATTCCGCTTCTGGCAAGAAGTGAAGAGTATGTAAATGTTGACGTCATGATTGGTTGTCTTCAGAATTCGCCAAAACGCGCGAAACCTGGGTAAATAAGCTTTGAAAATCAGCCCCCCCCCCTCTTGGAAATAACCTCATGCGTGAATTCACGCATCGGCATATCATGGTCAAATTTTTAAAAATAATTCTCCATTTTATAAAATCGTGGTTCCATCCTAGACGTTTTTCGAAGGGCGGCGCTACCTCCTTGCCACTTTCTTTTTTTAAATAGTGTCTTCTTCTGAAAAAAATGTCTTTTATTTTCCAAAGGTATCCAATATCCTCTAGAGAACTGAGCTTGCAAAGAGATTTTTTTTTTTTCAAATTTTTTTCGGGGGGATCAAGTAACATAAAAATAATCGACCTTAAAAAAAAATTATTGTGCAAAAAATTCATAAGTGTTTCCATTTAAGAGGACGCACGGTCTCTAGAGGATATACGAATCACCATTCCGAAATCGGCCGTTTTCACCGACTTTTTGCCATGCCTTCTTGCACAAAATAAAGAAAAAAAGTATCCTTATGCGTGAAATCATGTCATGTAAAACGACACTGTCCTCCCATACGCCTAATCGGATTTTTTTTTTTTTTTTTTTTTTTTTTTTTTGCGCCGGTAGGAATGGTTTAGAAGTTCAGATCATTTCGCCTATGTCTATCGCCGGCTTTTGTCGGGGCCATTGTGAAACCGCTATTTCCCTCTTTAGTTGATCGAGGCAGGCCACAGCAATAGTTTTCGCAGATGACGTCTCACTTTCAACTCCACCAGGCTTGATTTGATTCTTCCTTCAAGGACTTTTAGCCAACAAAAAATGCATTGCATAAAAACTCTTGCACATAATATAAAAATTATTATAAGCTTTATCCACCACTGTAATAATCCTATTTAAATTTTTATACTGGTGGATTAATAAGTTTTATATTATTTGCAAGAGTTTTTTTTAGAAATTTAATGATTGATGACTATAAAGGTAATGATACGTATGTTAAAGTTCATTCGACCAAAAAAAAATTGGATAACAGGATTTTGGCTTTTGCAAAAAAAAAAAAAAAAATTAAGTAGATTTCATGCATGAAATATCCTTATCTTTTTCCCTCAGTTAAATTTCATGAATCTGCTTTGAAATTTCATTTCGTAACATGCTCTACAAATTGTTACAATGATTATCTAAGAATTTTTTTCTTTTAGATTTTTAAAAATTGTTTTGGACAAGGTAAAAATGTTTAAAAATCATTTCTTGATTAAAAATAATGAGGTTTTGGATTTTATTAATAATAACAAAATTGAGTTTGTTCATACATTTGATTTCGAGAATTTATTCACCAGTATACCACATGATGATTTAATTAATATTTGCTCTGATATTTTTCTTAAAGACCCTGATTTAAATAAGATAGAATTGTTAGTTTTGAAAATTTAATAGTTTTGAAAATAATTTATTTAATGGAAATAATTTTTAGGAACAAACTAAAGGAATTCCTAAGTGGAAATAGCTTTTCTAGCTACTTTGCCGATTATTATTTACTCGAAAGGAGATTTCTAGAATATAATAATATTGAAGCTTTTATATACATTGATGACTTAATTATTTTTAATTTCAATGATTTGGACAAAATTATAGAGATTTACTTAAAGGATTTGATTAAAAAAAATAATAATAATTACAAGAGCGCTCAGGATCTCGATTTAAATTTAAAGATAATTCAATAAAGATTGGGGTTTATGACAAAAGACAGGATTTTAAATTTCAAGTTATTTGTCTATCGAATTTTAATAGCAATTTAAATTTCAAGATTTTTAGAAGTATTTATTATACACAACTAAATAAAATTAAGAGTATTTGCAATAATGCTACAGACTTTAATTTGGCTTTTGGAATTTTTAGGGACAATTTAAGAAAAAATGGATTTACTAAATATTTTTCAATTTTCGTCTTTTTTTCCCCCCGATTCCGTTCTTCGGGTGATATTGAAATCCAGTTAAACAGCCCTAACTGGTTTAAATATTTTATTATAAATTTTTTTCATTTTTTCGGGGAACATAGATGGCAGTGCTTTTTTAAATGTTTTATGCGGGGCAATTTTGGGAATTATGTTTTTCCAATACTTAAAACTCTTGGTGCTGGACTGGGTGCATTTCGAATCAACGTGGGCATTAAACTTTGGATGACAGCTATTTTGTTAAGTTTGGTTTACAAGGTACGTTTCATTTTAGTATTTGTGAATATTTTTGACTTCTTGTCTATCCGGCTGGATGCCTAGGGGCTTAAATGTGATTGATATATTATATCAATCGCATTTCAGAAATGCATCAATTGAAATCCTGGGTGGATTCAATCCCCCTGACGAAGAAACTCAGTCGGGATTTCAAATATTTTTAAGATTCACATTTTACTATCTGTTTTTTGGCTGTTTAAGGTCTAACTTTGTGCTCTTTATTTTTATTATATTTTAAGATTGCTCATACAATAATATTTTGTAGACCCAATAAATAAATTTTATGAATTAGCAGTTTGATTGTGTAGATTTTTATGAATTAGCAATTTGACTAGCAGGTAATTGAATTGTATAAGAAATAGAACAAAGTATTCAAGCCAAGTAAATGAGGGAAAAAAATTTGACATGTTGCATCCACAAAAGTTTGTAACTGCACTATCTATTTTTTTTTATTAAGATTTCTCTAATGTTAGGTAAAATAAATGTTTACATAATAAGCTTTAGAAACAAAAGTGAAACATTAACTTTTTCATATTTGTAAAAATTATGTGTGAATTTTAGATTTATAAAACATGTCCAATTTGTCCCTCGCATAAGGGATAGAACATTTTTGTTGCTATTTTAATTTACCTATACAAATAATATATTATTAATTACAATCATATTTATATTTTTCCAAGTAAGCTAAAATGTGTGAATATGTTTTTCTTAATGTTTCAGTGCTGTAACGGTAGAAAATAATGTATAGGAAATATGTTTGCAAAAAAAGTTCCATCCCTCTCTATTCTTCCCTATCTGAAATGGTATTAGCGAGAGTTGAAGTTGTGACGTCACTAAAGCTATGGTCTGGCCGTGACCATCGATATTATAGAAGGCCATCCAACTCCGCCATCAGTGGAGGATACAAATTATGGAATCGCGAGGTAAACATTGTATGAAAGTGGATACACTGATCTTCAAATTCTGCTTTTACTAGTCGTTCGATGGTTATTATAGACGATTTATACGTTTAATATTTTTTGTGAAAATTTTACAAAATGCCGAGTTCTTGTTCCGTTCTAAAGTGCAACGGAAACTCCAGAACTGTTCCTAAGGTTTATGTGTTCAAATTTCTTTCCGATGACAGTGTTAGAAAAAAAAAATGGTGCTGTGCGATACATCAAAATAATTTTGTCCCTACAAAATACAGCAAGGCTAGTGTAACTTTTTAATAAAATCTTTAATATTTTTTTTTAAATACAAGTGCATACATTTTTTAGAAGTTATTTAAGTGCTAAAAAGAAATGCTAATTATTTACGATAGTGATAACTTTTCTTCGGCTTCAACTTTTTTCTTATTATTACTTTTCAAATGAAAGTTTAGAAAACATATTTGATAAAAATTCCAAGTAAGGTAAGAATTCTGCGCCAAAGTCATTTTCGCCACAACCATTTTTTTTAATAAAAAGTGAACTACCTATGGTTGACAAAATTTGACGCGGTTTTATATAAACAATTCTTGGCGCATAATCCGTACCGTACTTGGAAGTTTTACCCTATCTTTACTGCCGACCAAACGGTATAGTGGTTAGCGTGCTGGCTTCTAGACCACGAGGTTGCGGGTTCGAGTCCCGTGTTGGCATGGGTGTTTGTAAATGTATGTTGGCCTGTCTAATGACGAATGTTTCGGCGCATTATAGCCCTCGTGTTGCTGACGACGCCAGATAATCTGAAAACAACCAACCCTATCTTTACTAGAGCCTTTCAACATATCCAACATAAAATTAAACGTGGAAACTTTTTCTTATTTCAATGTATTGTTTTGTTAAAAATTTGATAGATATGTTTACAAATTTGTATGCTCTTATTAAGGTATGCGAGTTACCTTTTCATCCAAATGATTTTGTATATTCAAAATTTGGCGCCGTCAGCAACACGAGGGCTATAATGCGCCGAAACATTCGTCATTAGACAAGCCAACATACATTTACAAACACCCATGCCTAACACGGGACACGAACCCGCAACTTCGCGGTCTAGAAGCTAGCACGCTAACCACTATACCGTTTGGTCGGCAAGCACTTGATAAGAAAAATGGATAAGATTAGTTTTTCTAAGGTGACAGTACATACTTGTCCAGGCAAACATTGTAAATTGAAAAAAAAAGAAAAGGAAAAAAAAAAGTATATATTATATATATTTCCTTTAAATGTAGGTTTTCTCTGAAAATATGAGCCTTGAATTTAGTGTGGTATCTAAGCTATTATATTATTTGTGTTTTGTGTATTGTGTATATTTGTTGTGTTTTTTAAGTTGTATTTATCAATGTTTAGAATCAATGCTTTTCTTGTTTCCTTTCACATTTCAAACGTTTAGAAATATTTTAAAATTACTTTAAAAAAAAAATCATATAAACGAACAGAAATTATAATTGATCGTACTTATAAGGGAATGGATGAAGTTTAGATCCTCAAGATATATACAAAATTAGTGTTTTAAGATGTAGGGATAATCTTATTTTTTACATTGTCAAAGAAATAAAATCATCGAATTGATTGTTGTATCCACGACCGGTGACGTCATAATGATAGTTGGATGACCTTCTATAATATCGGAGGTCACGGTCTGGCCCGATCAACTAAAGAGGGAAAGAGTGGTTTCACGATGGCCCAGCTTTTGTTCGGGATATCGTAAATCGTCAAGTTTTAATTCTACGTCATTGGCGCGATAGTTTTCGTAGTTGCCGGCATTTTCCCCATAGTTTTCGATGTGTTGCTGGCATTTGTTTGATCGTTTTCGAGGCATCGCTACCATTTGCCCGATAGTTTCGTGGGACACGTGGTGTCTCCGAACGGCATAACATTAGGAGTTAGTTTAGAGTTATGACCATCAAGTGTTTTAGTGAGCATTTAAAAACATATTTCTGCTCTGATACGCAAAATAGCGATCGTGTATCACTGTTATTGTTGTAGTTATTAGTCTTATCAAAATACTTATTTTACTTTAATTTTTTAAAAAAAAGTACCCTTTGGATTTTAAAAATACCCCTTAAAATTTAGAAACGGGGTAAAAATACCCTTTGGAAATATTTAACTGGCGAACACTGGTTGACTGTATTTTTGTTGCACAAGACTACGTCAAACTAAGCTACGTCAGATTAAATCTAAGTAAACTATACATTTTAAAATTTAAACTCATCAAGAGAAGTTACATTCGAAATTTAAATTCAACAACATAACATTCATAGACAAGAGTTGCCAACATTAACCCCTTGGGTACAGATTTATCTGAAGAAGAAAAAAAAATTGTGCGAGGTAATTTTGGGTTAATCCGCAAGTAAAATCCTATTAATTGTACTTTTTCTTTGACTGTAATTTAGTGTCATTGTACCTGTTGAAATGCTAAGCTTTAATCTAAAATATTATGCAGAAACTTTGAATGTCACTTTTACGTTGTACAACTTAGTTTCACCAATTTCAACTGTGCGTATTTAATAGTTTGACATTTTTACACTTAATTGAACGCCAAATTGAATTTCACCCATTTAAAGTTGAGTGACCAACTTGTAAAATAAGTTAGCATTGTTATGAAATGCTATAATGCATAAGCATATGGAATGCCTCCCATTTTAGTTTTTTTTTAATTCCATTACCTGTACGATTGAATCAGTCTAAAACATTTTCTTAACTGAATTTGAAATGAGTAGTGGACAGATCTTTTTACTAAGTCATTACCAACTGATCTTTAAACTACTGTCAGAGATTATAAATATTTCAAAATGCTACTCCTTTATTTAATAAATTTTATAAAATATTTAGTCTATAAAAATTAGTCGTACAAAGCAATTGAAACCAGAGTACTTATTCATGGGGCATTTTGAAACATGATATTTACTAACAGGTAATAGGGAAACACTGAAGAATGAATGAGAGCAATAAAAATAATTTGCAAGGTTATGAATTGATGTTTTTTTAACTTTAAGAATAATGTGAATAATGAGGAGAAGGGTAATTTTTAATAGTAATTTAATTGTGGCCAAAATAAAAACTAGCTTTAACTTGTTGTTTATATAACTTTTCTTTGATTCAAATAAGTTTTTAAAGTTCTTTAAAAAAAAAAATTGAAAAAAAAAAAAGTAGAAAAATCCTTATGATTTATACACTCATGCAATTTAAAGGTTTTACAAGTAAACTAAAAATCACACCATTGTATAACGATATTTATTATACAACAAAAACTTAGTAAAAAAGGAAATGTGAATTTTGTACTCTTAAACTAGAAGTATCACATAGTTTAGTGGAGGCATAAAACTTATTTAAGCTGCCAATTCTTAGTTTCAGCTTCTTCATCAAATATATCTTCAATCAACGTCCCTTCCATTTGAAGTCAACTTGCAACAAATACTTAATGTTAACCTGGTTCACATCATATACAATGTATCTAAAAACTCATTAAGGAAATTCAATTGAAGTAACAAAATATTTTCAATTTGCATAAGTTTAGAGAGTATATTTGAAAATTTAATTATGCTTAAGCAGGAAATTCTAAAACAAAATTATTGGTCTAGACTAGAGATATCATAAAGAACATTTTAAATTCACAAACAGAAAGAATTAGTTGAATATCAATAAAAAAAATATAAAATAAAAAATATTGAACCAAAATTGAAAATAAACAGAATTCAGTGTAATATTACAAAATACTGTTTAGGTATTATAAAAATTTAACAACTTTTGAAAAAGAATATGTAACTATAAGTACAGGGTTGCCACTCAAAATGCAAAACAAAATTCCCCGACTTTTCCAGGTTTTCTAGACAATTTAGGTTTCATTTCAAGACGAAGTAAACAAAAAATTTTGCATACAATTGCAGTTAAAATTGTAATTTTAAAGAAGGATTCTACAGCAAAAATTTTACGATATTCTAATGTGCATTTTTATCAATTAATTAAACTTTTAGTAAAAAAAAAGCGGAAATCAACTTTTTTGCAGAATTGTAAAATGTTGCGATTTGTGTCGCCAAACACTGATGTATTTGCACACGAAAATAAATTGATTAGATTGTAGAAGTATCAAACTGTGCATTTCCCTTTATATTTCCCAGGGGTGAAAACAGTCAAAATATAAAAAGAGAAGAAAATATATAATATGCAGTGATATTTTGAACTACAAAAATAGCTGAATAAGAATATATTTGTGCACTAATGTGTGTTCAGAGAAGTGACGCAGCTAGAAAAAAATTTTGATGAACATTTTTGGCAAGTTTAGTCTGATAAAACCCTACAAAGTCCATTAAAAATAATAAAATAGTAGAAAAAGTTAAAATTCTCAGAAAAAAAAAGCGGAAATCAGTGTAAATTGCGATGGATTTTCACCTGTCTTTCAGACAATTTGCTTTCACCTGGTGCTTTTTACACATTTGTTACAAGAAAATATCATTATATCAAATTTTCAGAGCTCAGATGTGCGTTCTGAAAAAAAATTACTGAACTTCTTGGAAAAAAAATTGAATTTGAAAAAAATTCCTCGAGTTTTTCAGAAAATATCACATTTTAGTTTTCTCTGACCTTTTTTAGGCATTTTCATTTTCCCTGACAATTCCAGGTTTTTCCCCTTTTCAAGGTGCGTGGCAACCCTGTAAGTAGATTATGTTGTATAAAGGATTATATGGTTGGTTGGTTTGCACTCTCCTGACCTATTTTTGCGCACAATAATGGCTAATCAGGCAGGAACCCAAGGCTTAACGTTGATTTCAAACTATGTATGAACAAACATCCATGCCTAACCCCAGGATGGCATGCAAGGCCATAGCACTAACCACACAGCAGTCAGGTGGACCAGAACACAAATGAAACTATTTCATGCATTATTTATGTTTAGAAACAAATATACGGAGGAGAAAACAAATCACAATTTTTTATCTTACTTTTTAGAATTGCTAAAGGTTACTAATCATTTAAAGTGTCATCAAATTTCACATGCATTTATACTATGTAATGGAGGGATAGGTAGATTTATCAGTAACTATTATTGAAAAATGTGCTGATAAAGAGCAACAAAGCTGAAAATGCAAGATCAAATAAAAAAATAATAATAAAAAAATGCATCTTTTTCACTTTTGCAAAATGAAATTGTGAAAGAATTATAACACTAGAAGACAATCCAAGAGGTTAAAATTGCACTCTGCAGCAATATTATCAAAGTTTATATTGACTGTAATTTAAATACATATTGTGGTGCTAGAGTTCTTAGTCCTATGAGAGATGTGGAAATTTGAGTCAACTCTTATGTTCCAAAGCCAATCATAATGGATTTTTTTGTAATGTTGGGTATATGATTATGTCTTTTATATTCATTAAATTTGCACAAGAATAAACTTATCTTATCAGAGCCCACACAAAATAAAAACATGAAGAAGTTTTACAAAGTCTAAAGTAAAAAAATAATGCTTTACTACTATCATAGGAGAAAATATAGTTTTCAGATTATCTGGCACCGTCAGCAACACAAGGGCTATAATGCGCCGAAACATTTGTCATTAGACAAGCCAACATACATTTACAAACACCCATGCCTAACACGGGTTGGTGCAGGTAGTAATCGCCACCCAAATCTATGAATTTCTGCCAACATTTTGGTAGTTTTTCAAAGCCTTCAACCCAGAAACTTGTTGGCTGTGAGACAAAAAACAAATCAACCTAATTTCGGATGTCCTGTGCTGAATTGAAGATACAGGGTAGCTGCAGAATTTGAGAAACAAAATTTCCTGACATTTTCCTGATTTCCAGAAAATTCCCTTAAAAATTTTCATAGGTGCATCTCTCTCGGCGTTATCATTTAAAAAACGAAAAAGAAAATAATAGCCAATTTAAAAATATATAATTTTTCTTTAATTTATATATTATTAAGTTAGTGTAATTTTAAATAGTCAAAGTACAATTGAACCAAAATATAAATTTACGCTAAAAATCGGAACAAGCATTTTTAGAGCAGGAAAAAAAGTGGAAAACATTAAATAAAAAATACAAAATTCACATAAAACAATTTACAAACTACACCCATACTTGCTAAGTTTAAGGAAAAGCAAAACCAGTTCAATACTTTTCTTTTTAATTTAAAAAATAACACCCATAAAACAGGTTATTTTCTTTAATACATGTCATAGGCTGTATTCGGTTTATAGCATAAATTTAAAACACTTTCCTAAACATTTACTAAACTTAGCCATGTAATAGCATGGAATTTAAATAATCGCATTTTGCTATTCAGTCACAAATTCCACTAGGTACATATCTTTCATGAAAAATGATGTCTTTTGAATTTTGAGGTTGACAAAAGATAAACATGTATTATTTGAAAGAAAAGGCTTAAAATTAACAAAATTTTATTTCTATACTCATAGATGAAGAGAAATAAAATTTTGTACAGTAAAAATATTATTTTAAACCACTTAAATAAGTATTAAATGAGGCAAAAAATCGTTTTCATAAAATATGAGAACATTTTTAACAATAAGGCTACCAATGGCCGCACCTCTTAGTTATAAGATAACTAAAAATCTAACAAAAATAATACTTAAATAAAGTTCTAATATATTCAGTTAACAAAAAACACTAGACAAGAAAAAAATAATCATGTCTATAAAGGATGCAGTCAGAATAAAGTGTGAAGATTTTAGTAGCCGCACTTTTAAGTTATAAGTTTACCAAAACAGACAGAAATACGAAAACCTAACAGAAATAATACATAAATAATTGTTCCAGGCATAACAATGATCCCAGATAGTAAAAAAAAAGGGGGGGGGGGGAGAAGCGAAACATGAACGGGATTGGCAAGTTAGGCTCAGCTGCTGAGTAAAAAAAGGTTGGAATCTCTGTTAGGGCGCATCAAAAGCCCCATGTTTTTAAAAATTTCATGGAAATGATCTGTCCCTAAGTTATTTTTGTTCGAAATGCTAAAAAATATACATAAAAGTTTTTAAAAATTGAATAACATCTATGTGGTCCACCGGCCCTTGGAATATACAATAAAAGTAGAAATTCCAAAAAAAAAATGCACGAGTAAAGAAAATAAATAAACGTATATTCTAATGAAATAATGTAATTAGACCGTTTTGTGATATAATAAGAGGATATAGAATCATATACTACACATTTCCAAATTTCAATTTTTAATTCATATAAGTTAACTCATTTAGTCAATTTTAACAACAATTTTAAAGTAACTTTTTTAACCTTTCAATCTTTCAGGAAGTGGACTTTTTTTTTAAAAAACATGTTAATTTTATCAACAAACATAAATCTTATCAAAGAGCTTTGTGTGGATCAACTTTAAAAAAAAAATGTAAAAATTGTGCAAAATCCTACCAAACCTACCCAATCAACAATTTTGTTCCTACCCTAGGATCATTTTCCATAAGCTATGATTGTACAAATTTGAAATTTGTAGCAATTTTAAAACTAAGACTACCAAGATATTTCTTACAGGAAGAGTTTCATTCTCATCACAAATAACTTTTTACCATCAGTACATCTATTTGTAAACATTAAAGGATACTCATTATAAAGAAGAACACTGGTATTTCCACCAGGAACTGGTTTGCCATAAGGAATTTCTACATCATCAACTACAGTCTTTATGTTTGGATCAGGAATAGTTTGTCCCATACCTGCAGAAAATAGATAACTGTAATTATGAATTCGTAATAAGAACCACATAATACGTGCACATAATAAAATGCATGCATAGAAAGAGAAAAAATATAAACAAGGATTAAAATGTATTAAATACAAGAACCAAGTTAAAAATAAAGGGTCCCACTTTAAAATAGGTATAACATGTTTTTTTTTATCCTGCTTTTTAACATCCTGACTTCAAAAAAGTGGTCTAGAAAAAATGCCTACCTATGTGCATAACTTTCCAACAAATTAAATTATGATGTTCAACTTTGATGTACTGATTAGTGGTGGCCATAGGACTTGACATTAAAGCTTTCATCAATATTACGTAAGTGCATAAGGTGGCTACCATTGCAAAAATCATGTTTTTCAGCAATTGATCAAAAACGACTAATGATTTTGATCAAAATCGCTGTGGTAATGCCTCTTAAAGTGTTCTAAACATTATCACCTCGAAAATTCTTATAAAGGTGTAAAAATGAATGTCTTTAATAGAGCTCTTTTCCCTAGAGCATACAACGATCAAAAGAGCTGAAATTAGTGTTCCCACTAAACTGCCTGAGTATAGAACAAAGAATAAAATGACTGTGATAGATCTTTTATAAAATTACTTTCTTAAATTAATACTTCAAAGAGAGCCTAAACTAATGTGAGGCATTGTACTGCCAGGTGATAAACAAAATTAATTTATCATTTACAAGTGTTAAGTTGCTTAAATTGCATGCATCCAGAAAAATATTTTCTTCCAGACTACACAAAACAAGATATTGATTAAACATAATTTTTAGATTACTAAACATATTTCATTAAAATTATTATCAGTTTATTGAGCTTGGGAAATTACAGCAAATACTGATCTCTTTTCAGAGCTATTTCAATTTTTATGCTTTTCATTTAAATGGGCAGAATAATTTTTCTTTAATATTTTTCCTTTGCATACAGAGCATTCTACTTTTCTTGTCTTTAGCTACCACTAATTTTTTACTCAATTCTTTCTCAAAATCGTGTAGTTGGCTTTGTTTTTCTTTGGTAGTTTTTCGAAAGCTATTGGATTGTGAATTTTCAGCCTTTATCGCTAACACATCTGCAGATTCCAATAAAGCTGCTATTTCGCTTTCAATGTATCTTTTTCTTTTTAAATTCATCTAGTTCATCAAAAAAATGCATTTTGCAGCATGGCAATCGGAGAAATCCTTTCCAATCCATTTTTAATAGCTTGAGTTTTGCAACCAAAGATCATTCATGAGCATTTGCCCATGCTAAACTAACAATTATTTCGTAGCGGGAAAAAATAACCATAACTACAGTGTTGAATAGGAACTACCAAAATAAGAATATACTTTCTATTTTAGGGATGATTTAAATTCAAAGAAGAATGTATTGAGCATGTAAACACAGAATTAAACAGGATACTTGAAACACAAGCTGATGCTGTTGAAAACAAGAACCATGTGGTAATAATGAAATGAATGGCAACAATTTACCAAAAACAAATAATGGGAGGAACAGATTCAACTGTGATTGACAGAGCCTGGGAAAATTAACTGACTAGAGAATGCGACATTGGAATTCTGGTAGGAGAGGAATGTTACGATCTTAAAATTGAAAATGAGACATTCCAGACCTTTAGGGGAAATAATCCAATTTTTTCGGGCTATTCAGTGCCTTAAAAAAATTAAATTCAAGAACTTTCCAGCCCACATACGCACCCTGTAAATATCACTCCAGAATGACAAAACCCTCAATTATAAACTGGGAATATGATGTCAAGTGTG
Source organism: Linyphia triangularis (assembly GCA_963978545.1). Lineage (NCBI taxonomy): Eukaryota > Metazoa > Arthropoda > Arachnida > Araneae > Linyphiidae > Linyphia > Linyphia triangularis. Next base: position 56,491,772 of record OZ021728.1, on the reverse strand, counting down.
GCAACCAACAAAGGAACGTTTTCTAAATTGCAAAATAAATACTCATTACTTACCAAGAGTACTGTGTTTGCCTTTTGGTAACTTTTCTATATATTCTGAATGTGTCCTTTCATACCTAAATATAACATTTTAAATAAAGAATAACTAATATAAAAACAACTAAGGTATAGATACAGTGATTTAAATTAAGAAATCGGTTGTATAAAAGTATATCTGATATGCATATGAAATAAAAAGAACATACTGTGTATAAACTTCCAACTCTATTTAGATTTACTCCTTGACTATTTATAGGGTAAAAAAACTTTTTTTTAATGTCTCACTCTCAACTCTTTTATATAAAACTAGATTATTGCCTGTGCTTTACTTTGAGAATTTGGTTTATCTGGATTTTATTGGTATGCAAAGTTGTAGAATGTTTGCTGATTGCTGTTAAAAAAAAATCATTTTATACAGTCAAATCCTGTTAACGCGAAATCCCAAGTAAAAGCAGTTCTCCATACGTAAAACTTAATGCTAATTTATTCGTTTAATACAAAATTCGGTTTCAGCAAACAATTTCAGCAGCTCCATCAACTTTGTGTTAACAGGGTTTGACTGTAATCAAGTTTTAAATGAATCAAAATGGGAGTGAGTGTGGAGAGGGCAAGTACAATCAAGTGGACACCATCGTCAACTGGAATCTGAAACAGTTTTTCCCACCTTGCGTTAAGAATGTTTTTTAGCTATATTCAAGCTTAAAAATAGTCTGGTTCTAAAAGGATTTATGTGTGGACACAAAAAATTACACAGAATCCAAAATACAAAACTAATAAGTAAAGTTGAATTTTCGGAAAAAAATTACAAATATGTAATTTTAAATTAAAATACCCATCTACCTATTAGCTATTCACATGTCCAATGACAAATATTTGAAAAGCATTACCCACCTTTAAGCCAACTTGGATTACAAGAAATGATTAAGTAAATTTATTCAATGCAGACAAACAAAAAGAAAAGACAAATTATATTTTGGATGATAAGCCAGGTTTGTCATAATAAATAGGGAGAATGTCATAAAAAGCAAAACAATTTGTAATTTTTTCAAATTATATTGTTTACAAGCTAAGAGCATTCTAAATACTTAAGAACTGGCTTAGATTAAGTAAACAGAGTTAGTTTCAATCTGGTGCTTACAGAACAAGGGACCAATTCACTGTTAGGGTGAAATGATTTCATTTAATACTTTTCATCTTATACAAAAATCCCTTTTCTCTAATAAAATTTATACCTCCCTTCCCAAAACATTTCTTTATTAAAAAAATATACAGTTAAAGATTGCTTTTTCTTGTAAATAAGTAGTTCTCCCAGTTACAATACCCTTGTAAAAAACTAAGAATAGTGTCTTGTGCAGCTCTGAATGTACTATTTATTGTTGGCAATGTAACTTATCTCACAAAATCATGAAAAATACTTTTAGAGTTAAAGAATTAAGTTATACAAACTAAGATTTAATTTTCAAATTTACTCAATGAAACCAGTACTTACATATCACCGAGGGCCACTTCACACAGAAGCAGTAGACCAGTTGGGTTATGCTTACTAGTCATACAGTAGTTAGCACTTTTAGACACCATATCAGCAAAATAGATGCCTTTTCCAAACATGTATCCACTCTGTAAAATAACAATACATGTTATCTTATTTCTACACTTGAAGTGCAATGAAATCTATATATATTAGTAGTGCTAGTATCAATAATTCATTCTGTAGTAATGAACAAATAATAATAAAATTCTTTAAAATACAATATAAAAACAGATTTTATTTTGTACAGCAGTCAAGTGCCAGTTCAATTAGACAACTACACAATTGCTTCAAAAATCTTTTAATAAAAACAAAAACCATAAAAAAATTAATAACAATTTTCTTAAGCTTAAAATAATTTAGTCATAAGTTTTAAAAGTGGCCTATAAAAAAGTACATGATGGCATACAGACATGGAATCACTCTTTATTTTAACCAGCTTAAATTTTAATTCCCGGTTGTTCCTGAAGTTCAACATACTTTTATGTACTTGAACAAGAATTGCAGTATCACCATGATCAAAACTCAATCAAACAGTTTGGTACAGTTCAAACTTTTGTGAGCGTTTTACCTTTGGAAATGAATTTTAGTAACTTTTTAAAGTTTCATAATTCAAAAGTAAATGTTTCTCTTTGAAATTGTTTTTTGATAAGATTATAAAGAATTAAAGGTAGAACAACATTTTGAACTAAAATAAATTATAATATTTGTGCACTACACTGATTTTTCCATTGGTCCATTTATATGCATTTTGCACTTTTAAGTATGAATCAAAGTATTTTTATTTGAAAACATCGAATTGATAAAAAGAATAATGAAAATTGGAAAATGAAATTTAAACTTACAACAGGTGCTTCGGGTGGAGCAATGCGTAAACCCTGGGATAGAATTCCCACATAATTAGTGAGTCTTGAGCCATGCCATAATAATTTCTTATTATGAAGGTCTTTGAATTTCTGATACCTCTCATTTTCACCATGTCTGTTGATTTTGTACACCTAAAGCAAAATACAAATACTATAGAAACAACTGTTTATCCTATATTTTAACATAAAATCAAAATATTGTGCAATATTGTACAGGGGTAGCTTTTTGATATTTAATAATAAACATTATATTAATTGGGGAACAAAGGATTGAATCAAATTTCTTCAAATTATTTATTGAATAAATAAATTTTATGTGCAAAATAAATTTTTATGATACATTAATAAACTATCTGATGCAAAATTTTAAGTGTAAGTTTTAGTTAGCAAGTTTAGTTTTAAACAAATTAGAGTTCATATTTAGGATTTAGTAGCAGAAGAGATTTTGGAGAGTAAAAAAAAATATCATTGGTTTCTTAAATAACCTTGAGAGGGTAACAGGTAATAGAAATCATGCAAGTTAACAGGACTTTTAAAATAATAAGTTATCCAAGAGGTCGGACAAAAAGCAACGAGATATTTGAAATGATAAATTCAGTGCATTAAAACAGCAAAACCAATCAACATTTATGTGCAAGTTTATTTTTAAATTATTTAATATTAATATTTCAGAACGAGTTTGGTAGATGAATGAAGATATGTTTCCAATATTCATACAAAGAAAGTTAAATAAATCTATTTTAGTACACAAGTTACTCAAAATCATGCAAATTATTTAGAATGCAGTTCCAATAATGTTTTCTAACTTGTTTTTCACATCTGAATATATTGACATTGATTTTTCTTTTGTTTCAAGGTACATAGATAAGTGTAGTTGCCAATGAAGTAATAAATGAAAAGAACCACCACTGCTAACTTATTTCTAGTTGAGACACACTATTCTTTTAGTTACTTGACAGTATACAAAAATTGAGAATAAAGGCACTACTTCCATGCACAGGGATAGCACATCTTCACTTCCCACTGGTATGAGTTTCATATCAGCCGAAATCCAAATAATTTATATTAGCTTTGTATCAGCCAAAATCTAATTTTGTATCAGATTCGTATCAGTTGAAATCGAATTTTAATTAACTTTGTGAAAGGAAAAATCACGTATTATTTCTGCATTGTATAGGTTAAAATCAAAATTTAAATTGATTGAAATAGATTTTTAAAATAACTGAGCACTAGATTAAATCAAGATTTACATTATGTTAAGAATCATTCTTTTGTGTTGTTTATGGAAGGATATTATATTTATTGCAATTATTTACACTGCACAACAAATATATGGATCTTGTTTTAAAAAATTAACATTTAATTCACAAAATTATGTTACAGCAGTATATGTCAACTACTCACAGATTAAACAAATGGAAGGATAATGTCCATAAAGTTAAGAAATAAAACAATAAACAAAAATTAACATTCCAGGGATTAATAAATTGTTTGTCAAGCTAAAAGAGACCACAAAAAAAAAAAATTACAATTGCAGTAAAAATTACAGTTTTAAACATGGATTACACAGAAAAATAGGACAATGAGGAATTTCCACGTTTTTTTGTTTTATTTTTAAATAAAAGTAGAGAAAAAATCATGAAAAACAATACCATTCTTTCAAAACTTTGAGCTCAGATAGATAGTTGAAAAAAATATTTAGTTTTTCACTTTGCGATTTGGCGGGAAAAGGCTATGTTTGCATGTGACGTCAATGCGCAGATGGTGAACCAGTCTAAAACCTGTTTTAGACGAGGAGGGAGTGAGGTTTCTCCTCGGATTTTCAACAGAATCTATGCATAACTATGTCAGTTTTTTATGCGTTTTGGTCACATGACTTTTGCTTTGATTTGAGCTAATTTCAAACTCTATTTTTTATTAATTGAAAGCATAAAGATCAAAAAATAATTGCACTGCTCAAATATATTCGTTGGAACTAGAAAATACAAAAATATTCATTTTCCTCACTTGTGCAAGTTTCTCATTGTTACTAATTTTCTTGCACAAAATTGTACTAAAATTTTAATAATTCCAGGGATGAGTTTGGTAAAAAATCAAAAAGCTGAAAACAAAAATCCAAAAATTTTATGCATATAACACAAATAGCTATACTTTAAAAAATTGTAGTTTTCTATGTGCATTTATAACACTGCACTGTCTCTTGTCTATCCGTGAGCAAAAATGGTTCAAAATAGCACCTAGATGTAGGAATACACTTTGCGCAGTCATCAGGCATGGTATAGCTCCGAAGCAAAAAAAAAATTAAAATTAAAGCGATGAAAACCGGCAAATAACTTCAAATTTCTAAATACAATTTTTTTTTTTAAATTTAAACTATAAAACAAATAATTTTACATACAATTGCAGTTAAAATATCAGCAAATAAATGCAGATTATTTAGAAAAATGACAATTGGGACTAAGTTTCAGAATATTTTTAAATAATTTTTATACAAAATTATATAAAAATATTAGTAATTCTGCAGATTCAAATCAAACGGCAAAATCGATCCTTAAATAGGCACTAATCACGGATATAGCGGCTATCGCATTAACGGAAGTCTAGACGAATGGATACAAAACGGTGTGAAAATCTCGGTAAAAGCTGGTAACGTATTAGCGTAAACCTTGGCTAAAATGACCATCACTCAAACGAAAGTATAAGCAATAGCTATAGCGCTTACAATACCGGCGAAAATCTAGGTATCGGCAAAAATGAACATCACAACAACGTGCATATCGGCGATAGAGTCCACATTATCGGCACAAATCTCGTTAATATCGATATTGCTAATACTAGTGCAAATTTCAGTAATATCGGATGTTACTACAGTGTGGTATTCAGCGAAAATTACACTCACGCCAACAGAAATATCCAAGTTAGAGCCTAGTATACCAGAGGAACTCTAAAAAATAGCGCTATTGTAGCCTTCAGCGAAAATGATCATTACACAAATGTAAATATCAGCGTTAGCGCCGAATATAAGGAACAATTCTTAGCAATAGCGCTGTTATATTGGCGTAATAATCCGCAAAAATGACCACCAGGACAACCTAAATCCCAGCGATAACTTAAGCCATAACTACACAAGTATCAGCAGTAGCGGACATTACATCAGCGTAAGGATTAGCGAAATCGAGCATTTCATACCAACGTAAATAAACGATAGTTCCGTGAACGTCAGACATGAAAGCAAGCACATTATTAATATATGTTAACGTAAATAAACGATAGTTCCGTGAACCTCAGACATGAAAGCAAGCACATTATTAATATACGTTAATCGCGTGAATAAGTATGAAGGAATTTACATTTTAAGAAGAGAAAAAAATAGCACAAAAGGATCAAATTTCGGCGTAATTGAAAAAGTACAAAATGCGAGTTTGAACGTTAACCTGACTAAAAAATGCATTTCAAAGGATTTTTGTATTTGAAGCAGGAATGCGATGCGATCAATGAGCGGTAGCTTTTCCGCTCTTCCCGATCGGGCGGAAGTGAAGCTGCGCGATATAGCCTTAGAAAAAAAGTTAAGTACTAAGAGTTGTTTTTTTACAGGAATTAGAAAAGCGGAACTTTCTTAGAAAAAGCGGAATTCTTTTTTTTCTAAAAAATTAAAAAAGCGGAATTCTGCCACATGGCGGAAAAAACTCATCCCTGTAATTCTGAATTGATACAAACAAAATGACGACCTTGCACACCAGCACCAATCACAAGCATAGCGCTATTACATCAGAGAATGCCTAGGCAAATGCCACCAAAACGGTGTCACATACTTTGTCAATAGCTGGTTGTACCTCAGCATAAATTTCGGCGAAAATGCAGCAACATAAATATCAGTGATAGCGCCCACTATTCCAGCGCAAATCTCGGTAATATTATCGGATAAATTGGCGTAAATCACAGTAATATCAGATACTACAATAGCGTAATTGTAATACCCAACAAAAATGGCTACATCAATATAAATATTAGTGCAAGTACCCAATATACAAGTGTAAATTTCTAAAATAGTGGTAATTACATCGGCATAACAATCGACAAACGGATCATCACACAACATATATATCTCGGTGATAGCGTTCGCTATATCAACGCAAATCTCAGAAATAACTACCACAACATCAGCATGACGCTCGGCTAAACGGCACACGCCAAAATAAATAACGGCTTTAGTGGCTTTAATATTAGAGGAAGCAATGGCAAAAAATATAGTCATTGCATTGGTGGTTTGGGAAAATCTGAACGTATGTTGGTTCCGTAGTTGTCAGACAGGGTACATACTCAATTTAAGAAAAAAAATTCTCCGAGTTTTCAAGAGTTGTGTTCTCCATCATGGAGTAAATTATTTTTAGAGACATAAATATAGTCAAACCTTGAATACACAAATTCTTCAGATAACTTGAAAAAAGTATTTTTTTTCTTTAAGAATAACTTTCTGCAAGTCTGTATTATTAAATAATTCTGAAACTTCAATTCCTCGAGGTAGGGTTAGACAAGGAGCATCAAAGAGTAGGATATTTTTTCTAGAGTAACAATGACTTTTTCCAGGTTTAAGAAGAGATTTATCTTTTTTCCCTGATATTTTAAGGCTAATTTCCTGAGTTTTCCAGCTTTTCCCTGAGGCATATGAACCCTATCAGACTTGTAAGCAAGTTAAAATTGAATATTAACACTTGACAAAAATGACCATCACACACCAATGTAAATTTCGGTAATATCGACCACTATACACAAATCTCAATAATAGCGACCACTAAAACAGAGTATCTCTCAGCAAAATGGCCAGCACACCAATATAAACAATGATGATGAGGCTACATGTTATAACATTTGAAGAAACATGATTGGATTATTCATGACTGAAATTTTGGTCAAAAAATCTGAAATTTGCAAAATTGTATTAAAACTGAAGAGAAAATTTCTGAGGGAAAGAGAAAACTACTATCTATCAGTGAGATCAATTGCTTCCGTGAGAAAATTTGCAGCAAAACGGTGATTTTATTTAAATTTGTGAAAGAAATGCTAAGATATGAAGTCCAAAAGAAGCGGAAAACCAAAGATCAGAGGAATGGCTGAGCCATTCCATGGTCAGTCAACAGACATTTTCACAGTTTGACACAGGCATGCATACTACATCAACAGAAAATTGCAACAGTAACAAAAAGTTTAGTAAACAATTATCAGTATTCTGTAAATTGTAAATGAGGATATTAAAAGTATCTTACCCCATTCAGTTCCAGGGAATATTGATTATGTGTCTGGGCATGAGTGTTTTTGAGGTAGGCATAGATGCGTTCATATTCCTCACTATCTTTCTCGAGGACTTCAATATCTGTATTTAGTTTTTCATAATGTTCATCAATAGGGTCTTTGGCATCATTGTGTTCACCTTTGATCAAGTTGTAAGCAAATTCGATCTCCATTAGAGAATCTACCATTTCCAATTTGGACTAAACATAAAAATATTTTATTTTAGTTTACTTTAAAAAGAATATGCTACTGTTACATCTTGTAATCTGGGTTAAAGGTTAATTTTCAATTCGCTTTTTTAAGTAATGAATAAGTGAAGTAAAAATATAAATTAACTTTTTGTATATAAAGACATTGTTTTTTAAGCAATTTCTTGTACATTTTCCAGTCAATCTAATGCTTAATAGAATAAAGAAATTATAATTGCAATCAACATTTAAAACAACTAAATCTTTGCACCCAACGTAAGAAAATGTCTAATCTATCAACAACAGGATTTTCCAATGGTAAAATTTTTACAGCGGGAAACAACTGCAAGTGTTGTTAAGCCCACTTCACACCGTTATAAACCACCTGCAACCAGTTGAGTTGCACTCTGCACACTTTCTGTTAACAGACATATTTAGGCTCTTCAACAAGAACATTTTTTTACTCTTTTACGAACCTAAAACTACAAACTTCTCAACATTTTATGTTCACAATTTCCAGTTATGCTTATCATATTTTACACACTTTTAGCATTTATGTCAAGTTTTTATTGTTTTATTCTACTGTCTATTCCTATCAAATTGTAAATATAATTGACCTAACAGAAATTAATCTCATCAAAAGTGCTTGTGGCAAAACATTTAAATTTTGTGGTTACAATATTTAGGGCATAAGCAAAAATTACTCGAAAAAATAATAAATTCAATGGAAAACATACAAGTGAATCTGCAGTTGCATTAAGAATTATTAGTTGCATTTATTGTGTTTAATCTTAAACTACATAATACACAATATTGATAATTCCTTTTCAATTTAAAAAGGTTTTGCTAGTTTTTATACAATTATAATGAATATGCACACATAAACATATAATCATACAATTTTAGTTTAAGAATTATAAATACAATAGTGTTATTTAGAAAATATTTATAAAAAATTTTAATGGCTGCGGGTTTTTTATGCTGCAGTTTTTTTATGCTGCAGTTTTTTATTTTTATGACCAAATATTGGAATGAAATTGTGTTCCCTATAATCAGGTTTAATCAACATACTCGTAGAAAAAATTAGTACAAATTGGTTCAGTAGATCTTAAAGTATGATCACAATATCCTTCAACCCCCTATCCTCAATTCCACCACCTTGTTGGAAAATGTGGGAATGAAATTGTGTTTCAGATAACATGTCAGTCAAAATACATATTAAAAAAACTCGGATTATCATAAGTAGATCTCAAATTATGATCAAACCCCTTCATCCCTTCTTCTTGATTTCACCAGTTTAGGTATAAAATATCTGAATGAAACTGTATTCCCGATAATCTGGATTAGTAAAAAAAAAAAAGGTTGAAACGGTTCAGTAGAACTCAAGTTGTTGAGTTGTTGTCAAGTTGTTATCCATTATCTTTAAGGGATGAAAAAGGGGCAGGGATAGGTTTTACGAAATTTCAAGTAACCAGCAATCTTTTTCGTGTCTCCGAGATCAAGTGTGCAAAATTTCATCAAGATTAAAATAAAACTGTAAATTTCATGATCATACCCCTTAAAGTGTAAAAAAGAGGGTAGGAGCGGAATGGGATTTTCAAAATTTCCCGCAGTCAGGATTCTGCTATTTGTTTCGAATATTCAAGTGTGCAACATTTTGCCAACATAGGGATTAAACTGTAACATCCTATAAAAAACATACTTACATGCATACTCACAAACACACCAACAACCTTCTTTATACATATAGGTTATCAAGTAACACCAACCACTAACACTAGACAGTTATAATGGTATAAATGGACAGTTATATTCAAAGTATAACGTTAAAGAAAACAAAACATATTTATAAAAAATATAATCCACTAACTTTAATAATTTCTTCATGATCTAGAAGTGGAGGCTTCTTCATTCCAAAATCATGTGGAATCAATGTGAAGAAACGATTGGTAACATCTGTTATTTTAGCTGTGTTGCTGCCAGTCACTAGAATCTGAATACAAAAATAAATGAATTTTGTTAAAATAAAAGCTTTGCATTTTATGTCTGTAGCACAATGGACAATTCTCGCATTTTTAAAAAAAAATTTATTCAATTCTAAATGTCTCAAAATGACCATTAACACAAACATTTCTATTCTCCACGCTTTTGTATTTTTATTTTTAATTTGCATTTTAAGTTTGCTTGTCAGATTTTTGCAGAAAAACGGACCTTTTTTTGCGACGTCACCGCATCCAAAATATCTCCATAGGTCACGTGGCGGTTGCGGCTGTTAAAACGTTGTTATCATAGAAATTTCAAATACTTGTCTTCTCGTCATTTGGTTTTGAGATTACTTGATTGATTTTCTTCTTAAAATGTCTAACATTTTCTACAAATATTGTATCATGCCAATGTGCAAAAGCACAATCATAACAACTCCCGACAAAATTTTTATTTACGTACCACGGAATGACAATACTCGAAAAAAATGGTGCCAAGTGATGAAGAATATGCCACTGTCGACAAAGACTGTAAGTTATGTTTGTGAAGATCATTTTGAAGAAAGTTACTTTTATGATAATTTTTATATTAGGAAAATTAGAGAATGTTTGGATATTAAGTTTAAAACAAGGTATTTGTTAGGAAAGCTATTCTAAATTTTAGTAAACATCAAGTGCAAAGTAATGGGTTAAAATTCAAAGTCCGGTACAGATTCTGCGCCAAGAATTGTTTACATAAAACCACACCAAATTATGTTAACTTGTCATTAAAAAAATGGCGGGGTAGCCATTTTTGGCAAAAATCACCTTGGCGCAGAATTCTTACCGGACTTCGATATTGACAACGGCCCCCTTTAATGAAAAAATATCGATATTTTCCCACCAAACTTTTTATTCCAAGCACAACAAAACCATTCAAGTTAATTAAAGTAGGGAATCTTACCTATTGGCTTTTACGTCACGGGTTTCCGCTGTTACAAAATCCATATTTTTGCTGAAACAGACAGCCATCATTGTCGAGTCAATTTTTGGCAAATAGTCCGATTGGTCTCTTACAAAACGAGGTTCCATTTTTGCAATTAAATAAAAAACAAATAGCTACAAAATAGGCGACCAAAAATATTTGAGAAACAGCAACTACTAAATAGAGACCACAGAGTATATAGCTGACACTCTGTGGTAGAAACCTCACCATAACAAAAGGAGCAAAGGGATTAAGTCACCGAACCTTTCGGGTCTCTTGACATCATACTCAAAATCGGCCCGTATTGAGCCAATCGCAATTTGGAGGGGTTTTTGCGCATTTCCTTTTCTTAATATTTAAATAACTAATTTTTTTAAAAAACTTTTATTTGGATATTTAGAATCAGAAAGAAATTCTATATAAATATAAATCAATTTCATTCTTTTTTAAAAAATGCGGGAATTGTCCATTAAGTTTAGTGTTATGCTTAAGAATCTTACAGGGTTCATACTGATTTCTAGAAAATAAAAATTAGGAGTTTCTAAATATTTTTCAAGTACTTTCAGACACAAAAATAAAGACCTAAAAATTAGAATTCCAGATAAACCTGACTTTTGAGAAAATAATTTGCTGGAATATTTTTTCCCCTTATCCTGTGGATAATTGAATTTTAATTACAAACCCCTTTCTTATACTATTGAAACAAACTAGATTTGTTTAAATCCATCATACAGGGGTCAAAGTGACAAAATAAGAATATATAGGATTTTTAAAAAAATATATAGGACAGTATAAAATTTCAAATAACTGCACACAGTTGCTACTGAACTTTAATTTTAACTCATTATTAAAACTTGAAATGAAAATTACTGAAATGAACATATAAGACATACTTATTTGAAGTATGAGGACTTTCACACAGCACTAATTTTCCTTCCTATAAATTTTTCTTTAATAGAGGAATATTAATAAAAAGTACTTAGAAAATTACTATCTCCCTTTAAAACTCGTTATATTGAATTTAAGAAAACAGGGGGGAAAAAAAATATCACCTGATCCTAAATATGTCATCCGTTATTCGTTATTATCTCAATATTTCATACTTGGTATTTATCAATAAATCAAGTTTATATTAGCTACATTTGCAATTTTGAATCTTTTGTTTCTAGCATGTATAAGTACTTGAGCTGCCTATTTCTTTTTATCCTCATTAGCAGTCTTTTGTTGGTATAGATTTATCCTACGGTGCCGGACGGAGTGGCGATTTGACGCCAAATGTGGCAACCCGTTAACTTAGTTTTCCGGTAATCCTAGTGAGCGTTTAGATTTAGCAACACAAATTTTTGACATCATTTTCAATTTTTGACTTTTTTGAAAATTCGCTATCCGAATTCTAACACTGTACAGCAAATTTTAACCCTTTTGTTTCCTTCATCAATCATTGACTGAGCACTCGAAATGTCGATTTTAGTCCTGCAAGTGTATAATAAAGTTTTTTTTTCTTTCCTGTTCTTCCCTAGGTAGTTTGTTTCTGCATCGCTTTCTTTGGTTAAAATTCCAAGTCCAGTACGGAGCGTGCGCTAAGAATTGATTACATAGAGCCGTGCCAAATTATGGCAACCATAGGAAGTTCAGATGTGATTAAAAAAAATGGCGAGGCTGCTATTTTTTGGCAAAAATCACATTAGCGTAGAATCCGTACCTGACTTGGAATTTTAACCTTAGCTTTTTCGCTTCTCTTTTTGCATTATGACCAATTAGTTTACTACGGGTGCTATGGAAAAGTTCACTTGTTTACAACTCTCCTCGGTCGAGTACAGTTGAGTTGTAAGAATAAGTCATCGTTACCTCTGTCGACGTGCGCTTTCCCGATGGTCACGCAGAAAGGAAGTGAGTAGTCAATGCAACATGTGACGTCACAAGAGATACGGCGTGGCCGCTTACTAACATCGCTTATTAAAAAATTACTTCTTATAATTGCATATGTATTTTTAATCAGTGCAATGTAGCTAACTATTTAGCCATAAAGAACTAAAACACTGCTCAACTTCGAAATCTCACAATTTACATATGGCGACTTATCACTGTTGCTTGGCGAAATCGCACAAATTTTGTTGACAAATTTGATTTTCAAAAATTTCAATTGATCGAATGTGGTATAATCAGGCATTTACTGTAGTACTAGAATAAATTATAAATAACAAAAAAAGTATTAGCTTTTCAAACAGTTATTTTTTAAAACACTGGTTTCTCATTTAAAACTTTTCTGAAAGCTAAACTATTCACTTTCAGAATCTTCAATATTAATAATAATTCAATAATTTGTATACTAGGTGAGTGGAACACGGAATTCTATACATCTCCTCTTTTTATTATAATTCGGAAAATTTAATTCTATATTTTTTTTCTTTTAAATATTTATCCATTATGAGCTCAAAGCACAATTTTCACAAATCGCCACAAACTTATTCCTTTAATAACCGTTCCCAAGAACAAATGAAAAATATTTAAACTGCACCACTCGATTACGAGCAAATAAAATCTTTTCTAGTGATTCTAATGAACTTCGTAAAGGTATTGTCGCTGGAAAAATGTGCATACACTGCAACTGCAAAAGTGGATATCACAGTTTGTAGGAGATTATAAATTGTGATTCCACTTTCTTAATTTCATTATTTGTACCAGCTGACCACAGCCTAATTCATCGAAGTAAGCGAGTTGTTGCATTCAATGCTATATGTACATATAACCATATACCCGTCCATCCATTCACACACACATAAATAAAATTATATTATTTGAGTGATGAAGTAACCAATGAAACTTAATTTACCTGTTGAGCTTCACAGAGTACTTTATAAGCCAAATCAATTTGTTTTTTAGAAAGTTTTCCTAGGGGCATTTTCTTCAAGTCAATCTGAAATTAAAATACATTAAGTTTTAATACACTTTGTAACAAATCACAAAACTGGAAGCTTAATAAAGCAGACTTATGAAACTTACTTCAAACTCAACCATAGCTTTTTTCATTGCTTCAACATCAAAAATCAAGCATATTAATTCTTGTACAGGTTTAGAAAGTTTAGAGTTGTCTCCGGGTTTTAGATTTTGCTGAATATTATCTTCCTGCAAAAAAATAAAAAATAATAAAAAAAATAGAAATAGAATTTCATCTACTATTTCATTTGCAAGTAAGAATTTTTACAGGGACCTAATTTTGTGAATTTTTTATTTTTTTTGTCAAACAAATTTAAAATGCTCATCTTAAAGAAAACATGTTGAGGATGTTAAAGAAGGAAACTTTTTTATGAAACATGCCATTCACTTAAATAGTCAAACTATATATATGTATTTATATATATATGTAATTTTCCAAATCTCATTTTTTTTTTTTTAAATATATATATAATTGGAATTTAACACAGGATTAGTACAAGAATCCTAATTTCATCTTAACAGACACCTGTATTTAGACTTTTTACCCATTGCAAAATGGTTACAATAAGAACAAAATAAACAAATACAAAGTAACATTCATAAGACTCAAACTATTTGTTTATTGATAATATGATAAACACCATAATTAATGCATTAATTAACATACAATTATTGTAAGCCTCGTATCTGTCTGTAAGTAGGGACTCCCAGCATTACAGTCATCAGAAGGCTGTTTATTTATGGATAAAATATGGCTGCTTATGACATAACTGGAATAAGAGCCAGTAATAAATCCAAAGTTAATGCTAATGTGAAACAAGAAAGTCACTCAGAATTAATCCTAATTAGTTTTTATTGCTGTTATATGAAGACAAAATTAACTCTGCTGAACACATACAACATTTCATTTTAAGTTAGTGATTAACCTGAATTTTAATGCATTTTGATAAATGTGAATTCTTTAGCAATATATAATTATTATAGATCCTGTATCTGTCTGTAGCAGGTTCATCTAGTGTTACTTTTCAATAGTAATTTAAAGTAGAAAAATATTAATGCAGACATAGGGTTCACCACAATGTATGAAAAAATAATTTCATCCCTAATAATTAACCCAAAACATGAATTTGGTGATGCCATGTTGGTTTTTAAATTTAACTAGGATACATTATCAAATCGGTAAAATTGATTAGGTTTTTAGAAAAAGGCCTTACACTCACAGGTTGTCTTCAGATTTACTTTAGGTACTTTTTGCGATGATTAGCAGTTGTTTCGTCATTGTCTCCATACCACGTATTAGCTTTCCAGGGATGATTGTTCCGCCTATCAGCGTTTTTTTTATTATAATTTTTTCATTATCATATTTTTCAGCTTTTTTTCAAAAATTTCAGAGAAAATCATCTTTTTTCTAGCGGAAAGAGTAGTTTTCTGTTTCCCAATGAAGTTTTCTCGCTTATTTTGGATTGGTACAATTCAGTGAATTTCAGATTTGTAGACCGAAATTTTGATTATGAATGAGCCGATCACCCCGATTCATGCTTCTTCTAAGCCTCATTATTTACGTGGGTATGATAGACGTTTTACCGAGAGTTACGCTTATATAATGGACACTATTGGCGAGATTCACGTCTGTATAGCGATCGCTATCGCTGGGATTTACAATGTAGTGTTATTATAATTTTCGTTGACTATTGCGCTAATATGATAGACTTGTATTCCAAGAGAAGATTACATTCGACGCTATTTACGTTGGTGTGATGATTATTTTTGGCAGGTGTTACTTTGTAAAAGATAAATACCATCAAAGTTTAAAAAGTTACTTTTTCAAAAAACACATGAAAATAATTTTTTGGAAAAGTAAGCTCTTTTGAATTACAGGAAGCATCAGTTGAAAAATATTGCAAAGGGGAAACAGAAAAAAAAGAAACCACTTTTGAGGATCAGGTGCATGAGTAAAAAAATAAAAAGCCAGGTGGAAGTTGTATGTTGCAAAGGGTGATTCAGACAAAAAGGTTAAGACTTCAGCATCAAGTACTGTAAGTTCAAAAGATGCAATGTCCAATCATTCAGAGTTTTTGCCAAAAGAGTTGGAGGACGAGTCCAGTTTTTAAATAATTCTGCTTTGAACTGTATACATCATCATCAAACTATCTGAAATCATCAATGTGGTTCCAGATACCCAATGGAGTACTAACAAGTCTCGAATATGTCAATGTACATCACCAAAATATCACTCAAACTGAAACCTCTTTGTCAGAAACTCTCTACAAGTACCTTTTAGTAATAAAATCAAATACTATCTATTTTGGTAGATTGAAGTATGGATATTTCGGTAACAAAAATATTCATTGTTTAGATGAATCTCTCTATATATAAGGCAAAGCCCTCACTCACCGACTCATCACTAATTCTCCCATTTCCCACATGGTCACAACTTTGAAAATTTGTACAACAATGATTGATATCAACAATGGTAAACATTGAAAAAGTAAGCTATTCGGATCTCGATTAACCGACTTTAAAGGGCCGAAAAGGGGTTAAATGTTCCAAACGAGGGATATTCGAATGTCCCCCTTTCCACATGGTCCCAATTTCGAAAATTGGTCCAAATGTTAACAATGGTAAACATAGAAAAAGTAAGCTATGCCGATCTCAATTAACCGACTTTAAAGGGCCGAAAAGGGGTTAAATGTTCCAAACGAGGGATATCCGAATGAACCACTTCCAATGTTGCCACAATTCTGATATTTGGTACAAATGTTAAGCAGGGCAAATATAGAAAAAATTAGTTATTCCAATACCGATAAATTTTTAAGGAATGAAAAGTTGACATAACATTAAAACTATACGAGATGTCTTCTTTCTAATACAGTAACAACTTTGAAATTTAGGACCAAGAGCAAACATAAACACAATAAACTATTGCAATATCGATTAACTAATTAAAAAGGGTCCAAAGGGGGTAAAACGTTCGAAATAAAGGATATTCAAATGTCTCATTTCCAATATAGTATTCACAATTATAAATTTTGAAAAAAATTTCAACAAAGGAAAGTTTCTATTTTGATAAATCAATTTGTCGGGATCGATGGGAGCAAACGTCTGAAGTGTAGAATACATGAATGTCTTTTGATTGCTAAAATTCAAATGGTAAAATTTCGTAGAGCAGCATGGGTATTCAGCTAGTACGATTATACAGGACTGCTACACCAACAGCTTTGAATTTATGAAAAATATTTAATGGAAGGAATTCAATGCACAGCAGAAAGCACAATGAAAACTTTAATGATAGTTTGTGTACCAAAATCAAAGTTATAGGTTTGAGAATAGTGCCAAAAGTAATAGGATCTAAAACTGGAGTTGAAGTTCAGTTTCAAAATGAACTTCTATTATTGATTCATATATACTGGTATAGCAAATAAAACGGCCGTGACCAAAAGTAAAGCTGCTGAAGAGGTCAGCAACATAAGCAACACTTAACCCATCACCAATTACTGATACTTGAAATAAGTTGTTTACGTTATAATAAGCAGGAAAACCATTTTCCAAAACTAGCTGACCGTAAACTCAGCAGCGATTCGCATAGAGAAAACAATTCCCAAGCCTCAGAAGTATTTCAAGCTATTTTTGGATGATTTAAAAAGGGGGGGGGGGGTGGAGGGACACACAGACTCCTAAGAAGGTAGAAATGTACAGCTCCCCAAAAAAAGGGAATTGAACTTCACACTATAAGGCTATTTTGTGGACTTGCATCAATTTTAGTAACGACAGAAATACATGTTGTAACAGCAAAAATCTGTGTTTATACAGAATTGTAGTATGTCTGAAGAGGCGCAATGCATGAACCAGAACTTTCCCACTGCTGTAAAAAAACTGGGGAAATGTACATCACTGTTACTGTTGTGCAATCAATACTGTTTAAAATAAACTTAAAACTTATTTTACTATAGTTAAATGCCCTTTAAAATTAAAAAGAGATAAAAAATATCTTTTGGAAACATTTAACTGATAAACAATGATAGAAATTATAATACAGGGGGTGCAGAGAGATTTCTAAAAAAATTAGGTAGGAATTTTAGGCAGAGTTTCTACCAAAATAAAATGTTACAAATCCATGACTTTCCAAGACTGAAGCAAATAATTTTCCATGACTCAAGAAATCAAATCACAAAATAATAATAAAATCTATATGAATTTTACTAACACCTACATAGTAAGTAAATCAATGTATCATAAAATGATTTTTATAAAGTTTTATTTTAAATTAAGTAAAAAATCTTTGTTTCAGTAACTTCCAAATCAGAAGAAAAAGGGAAAAATAATTTTCCTTTCTTTGATATTTTAGTGTTAAAAAATCTAATCAATCTTTAATAATAAAGAAATATTTGAAGAAAGAATAAGTTAATAATAATAAATTATATCATCAAAAATCAAATGTTTTGATATCAACAATACAAAACAGAAGACGGGCAAAAAAATCAAAATGTAAACACAAGCTTATCAAAACTGTTCTTTTCAGTTCTCGTATTATGATTTATTTTTTTTTCACCTATAAGACCTTACTCGTATGATGTCACAAATTTTGAGTTCAGAAATGTTTTCATTGGCCGAGGTTTTTAACTGTTACTGTTGTTTCCGTCAAAACGTGATCGATGAATTTTCGATGAGCTAAATAGCGATCATGACGTTTATGATGTCACAGTTCCGTGATTTTACTTAAAATGTTTAGAAATTCATGAAATCCAATGTATTTCCCTGACTTATGTCCATTTTTTTTTTTTTTTTTAATCCTGACTTTTCATGACAAAATTTACCCAATGCTCAAATTAATGACTTTCCATGACATTTCCTGACTTTCCATAAGCGCAGAAACCATGTTTAGGGTTAATTATACAAATTTAGGAATATTTCTTTTAAAACTGACATAGGCTCCTGACACAGACATTCTTTTCAAAGCATGTTTCAGTACCGGCGAAAAATTTAATAATTAAAATCTCACAAAAGATTTTCCCATTTTGGAGGAATATCTAGGGGTGTATTTTTTTGCTGGTTTTGGAGGAAAATTGGGGAATTTTCAAATTTAAAAACTTATTTTATGAATTATCAAATAATTTGAGTACAATTTTAGGAATTTTAGGGCGAATGCAGTCCCTCCAAATAATTTTATAGAACATAGAGAGATGTTTAGTATTTTAAAGATTTTTGTATATTAATTAGGTATATACAGGGTTTCTGCCAAAATAAAATGTCACGAATCCGTGACTTTTTAAGACTGAAGTGAATAATTTGCCATGACTAAAGAATTTGCTTCAAAAAAAAAAAAAAAAAAAAAAAACTATATGCGTTTTGCTAACAAAAACAAGTAAATTAAATATAAGTAGTAAGTAATTATTGTACCATAAATTTATGAAGCTAATCAATCTTTAATAATAAGAAAATATTTAAAGAAGGAATAAGACAATAATAATAAATTGAATTATATCATCAAAAATAAAATGTTTTGATATCAACAAAGCAAAACTGTAGTGCAGTGTTGAGAAGACACAATTAAAAAAAAAAAAAAAAATGTAAACACAAGTGTATCAAATCAGTTCATTTCAGTTCTTATAAGATGAATATTTTGCATCTATGAGACTTACTCATGTGATGTCACAAGTTTGAAGTTCAGAAATGTTTTCATTGGCCACGGTTATTAACTGTGACCGTTGTTTCAGTCAAACATAATAAAATGTCAAAATATAAATAAAGACACAGATGAATAGCAGTCATGGTGTTTATGACGTTAAAGTCACATGATTTTACTTAAGATATTAAGGAATAGATGAAATTCACTCTTTTTCCAGGACATTGTCATTTTTCGCTTAAAATTATGACTTTCCACGTCAAAATTTAACAAATGTCTCAAACCATAACTTTTCATGACATTTCCTGACTTTTATATGTGCAGAAACCTTATAGATAAATTTTTCTTGTGCTTGCAAGCCAACGATTTATATAAAGAAAATAATTTGAGAGCTTGAAAAAGTATTTAATGGTATTTATGGATTATTTAGGGGGGGGGGGGGACAGATCTCCTACAAAGATAGAAATGGACAGCTCCCAAGCAGAGAAAGTTGAACTGCACACGATGAGGCTATTTGTGTACTTACTCAACAAAATTATGTTAAGTGTGATATGAACTGTAAAAAAAAAGGGGGGGGGGTGAGGGGTGCATCACTGTAACTGTTTTGAAATCAATACTGGTAAAAATAAACTTATTTAACTATACTTAAATACCCTTTAAACCTTGAGAAGAGATAAAAATACCTTTTGGAAATATTTAACTGATAAACACTGATAGAAATTAAAACAAATAATTTTATGGAACATGTTTAGTACTTAAAAGATTTTTGCATATTATGTATATATTTCTTAAAAGTTTTTCTTAGTGATCTACAAAGAATTATTCTAATATTATAATATATAATGCGCTTAGAACTTGTGCAAGCGAAAATCATCGACTTCTGTTAAAGCTTTACCAAGATTAAAGTATTTTATTTTGATGACTGGTGAAGTACGAGTATTTGAAAATTAATTTAAGGTGGTTAGAAGTAGTTTATAAGGGCTACAATTCAAATTATTGTAATGTAGTTTTATTAAAAATAGAAATATCCCAAGGCAAACTTTAAAAAAATTTATAGTTGTACAAGAGCTTCCAGAAGAATATTTTTGTTTGGTGCAGCTATTTTTAAAGAGCTGAAGAGTTTGATAATTTTGTTAATATTTACCGTTCCATAGTCTAAATCCAATGGATACATTCCACCAGGTTTTTTGACAAAATTTTTTCGATCCCACCATTTATTCAGGGTCTTTTCTTCATACAAACTTTCAAATTCAGTAATAGCAGATTCAACACCTGCAAACTGTTGTACTTTCTTGCCACCAATTCCAGTACCAACTCTTCCCCATTGTCGAAATAAATGATACCTTAAAAAAATGGAAATATATTATACATAAGTAATGAATAGTCGTCAGCAGGGGGGTTAACACATCTCAACTAAGTTTGAAACACAAACAGTTCATTATACAAAGTAGTTCATTATAAATTCCAGCATTTACTTTTCTGGGTATTCTACATCACATTTTGATTTTTAACTTTAAACTGATTCAATAAGAAGGAAAAAAATTAATATTGTAAAAGATGGTAGGCACTTCATACTTGGAATTCAACTAAACAAAAGTAAAAAATTAAAGTTCTTTACTTTGATCCCTTGTTAGATTCCAAAAGCTGTAATTTGTAGAAAGAATTTGTGCCTTTAGACATATCAACATATGCAAGAACGACATTATAAATGTTATCTTTTTTCTGGTACACATGGCAACTGTGCTCAAGTCCTGAAAGAAACATTATAATCAAAGACTTAACTCATGTATAAAAATTAAAACTTCAAAGTTATAAAAATAAAAAATACTAGGGGGCTCCGCCCCCTGCTCGCTGACGCTCGTTAACCCCCTGGATTGCTATGCAATCCCCTTGGCTCGCTTTGCTCGCCTCAAAGTGTGAAGCATTTAAAATATGCTCTAGCAAAAAGCTATTTCAGCTGCATAATGCCATGAAACTGAAAACGTTTAGTTATTTATGAACATCATTATCCTACTGCTGTCGAGACGCGTTTAGCAGGGTCAGTGTGGCAACGTAGTAGAAAGTTCTTGGAAAACAACAAAAATAAACAGCTTCGTGCATATATTTAAAAAAAAAATTTGATTTCATTGAACAATTAAAATTTACGGGATGTTTCTCATGAAGCGCCAAAATAATTAAAGTTGCCTATCGAAATTTCTTAACGAAACATTTATATGTTTGCATAATCGTTTTTGCGATACTTAGAATATAAAATAAAACAGTGAAAGGCCAGTTATCCGGCATTCAATAAACCAGAATTTTTTGAAAATCAAAGTTGGCTAGAAAATTAGCCCTATTTCGCCAATTTTTTTTTTTTTTTAATTTTATATGAGATTTGGAAGTTGAGTGGGTGGTTTTATTCGTTATTTTGATAGTTTTCAATTCATAATAGCTGAATTTGCACTGATTAGAAATTAATATAGGTTCAGATTTACTGTACAATCGATGCCTCTTAGTGACTTTTTGAAAGTTGGCGATTTAGCGCTGAATGCAATCCGGCGACATCCGGAACATGTTCCAGCAAATAACTTTTCCGAAAAGTCTGTTTTATCCGGAATTCTAATCCAAAAGAAATGTACACATCTTGGATATATTTATTCTTGCATCATCGTAACTATTAAATCAATACGTTTTAAATAGGCAATAATTTCTATCTGTAAATTGTAATAAGAAAAACAAAATATAGTGAATCCAAGTTGTTGCTGTTGCCAGATGTATAAGTCAAATTTCAAAAGCTATATTGTGATTGGCTGGGTTGTTGAATTTGGGAATTCGTGCATAAAGTACATTTAGAAGATTTGTGATCGGATATTTGAAGTCGTTGCCATTCTGCTCACAGAAATACAGCCGAATTTGGACGTTACGCAAGAGAATTATATATATAGATAATTCTTACACAGAGTTAAAGACTTTCTAATCGAACAAACAGTATCTACACTTTTCAAATTGTTTGCAAGAATACAAAACATAATTCTTATACAGAGTAAAAAAAAAAAAAAAAAAAAGAGTAAAGCTTTGTTTCTTATAACATGGGCAAAAACATAAGGGTAGTTAGAAAAAGTTGGGGTTTTTTTGGGTTTTCTTGCTGAATATTTTTAGCAAATACTGATGTAAAATACATGGATATATTTATTTTTGTGGTTCAATATCTTGGGTATATACCCAGGTATTTACTGAAATTATGTATTCATAATTTTCCTTTTGGTTTAACTGCTCATTACATGATAAGCAATTAATTGCTTCAATGAATGTTTTTTATGTAATTATATTGTTTTCAAAGTCAAAAAAAACTTCAGGGTCAAAAAAAAATTTATTGTAATTTTAGGGTAGGTAGGGTTACAGGAAACAACAGGGTTCATACACAGTTTAAGAAAAAAAATTCGCTGAGATTTCCTTGAGTTTTTAAGAGTCGTTTACTCCATCACAGAGTAAATTATTTTTAGCCACATAAATATAGTCAAACCTTGATTACACAAATTCTTCCAATAACTTGAAAAAATGTCTTTTTTTCTTTAAGAACAACTTTTTGCAAGTCTGTGTTATCAAATAATTCTGTAACTTCAATTCCTTGAGTTAAGGTTTTCCAGGTTTTCCCTGAGGCGTATGAACCCTAAACAAGCCATTTTTCTTCTTAGGCCTTACTGATCTAACAGTATTTACATTTTTCAAACAGCTTGCGTTGGTGTACATTGCAGTGCGCCCTGGTGCATAAATGAAAAGGAGTCAAAGTGTGCGATGAGAGTGAAGATGGAAAATAAAGTGTTCTTATAATTGATAACAGTTAGCTAATTTGTGTTGTGCGAGTTTCAAAGAGACAGAGTACTAACATGAGCTATCGAGTTAACACAAATATAATGTATTGCTTCAAATGCGAAATTAATATTATTAGAAATTAACAGTACATATAGAGAGCAAAATTATCTTAATTTGATGTAGATTTGGCCGAGGAAAACGTCCCAGTTCACAATGAAACACATCACTGGATAATTTTTTTTAGTATTTTGTGATAAATTATTTTCATTTGCCACAAGAGCTCTGAGGGTTTGAACTGTAGACATTTTTTTTTTTACATTTTCCCAATAATAATTTCTTCAATCTCAAAAATAATCACTATTGGGAGTCTTCAGTAGGCTTGGGCAATGTATCGATACATTGTCCAAAACCGGTGTGAAATCAACATCGTCAAACCGGTTTCACTATATTCTCCAAACCGATGCATCATGATCTTTTTAGACGAGAGCTTGCCTAGCACTTCAAGGACGAAGAACGGTTGATGCCACGATTCATGCGCGGCGTTTCTAAAATACTATACAAACGTATTGAAACAGTTGACACCGCGCCGTTTGAGATACAATACTTCACCACATCGCAGTTAACCTTTTGGAAACGGGGCAAGTGAGTATAAATATTACTTCGGGTACGGGGAATTCACTGCGATTGCAATCTCCCTTTAAAACAAAGTCTGACACGCCCTTCAAGCAGGTGACTTAACTTGTTCCTTTCAAGTCCATGCGACCCCCCCCCTACTAGAAATTACAGGGTTACCATTTTTTTTTTTCTAGAAGTGTTGCAATATTGGAAACTATTTCGTTTGAAAATATACCCACAAAAATTGAAATCTAAATAACTGGTTGAAAAAAATTTCGATGATATCAATTAGAATATAGATATTGTTGCATATTTTCTGTAAATTATCCATTATCTGAATATTTTATTAATATTTGACTGTAAACATGTTTATTTTATTGCAACCTAACTGAAAAGCTCCAAATGCTATACGTTTTGATTTCGATACCTTTTGTTAATATATCAATGTATTTAATTTTCACTAAGAAAGAATAGTATTAAATTTTAAAATTGCCAATTCTTGATCAAATTGAACTATGTTATTTTTTATAGAAAATTATACATTGAAAATATTAAATGACAAAAAAAAAAAAAAAAAGAGCGAGAGAGAGAGAGCTCTAGTATACTTTAAGAATATCAAAATAAAATATAAATTGTATAATTTTTAAAAATAATTATCAGATTTTTTGCATTGCAATTAATCGAAATTTATGTCAATTATATACCACTAGAAAGACCAAATTTAAGTAACATAAACGAACTCAATACTCAATTTGTTAAGGTTTTAAATTAAAATAAATATCTTAAGAAAGTTTACAATTTAACTAATTAAGTTCATGTTTAAGATTGTAATTTTGATTGTTACGATTTCAAATAATGATTTCTTTTTAGTTTATTTTATTTATTCAATTAAAAATAGCATTTCTTAAATTTTTAATGTAACTACAAGAAACCCTAAAACGGTCTGTATATTATTGAGACCATATCTCGTTTAATATATTACATTGAAAATAATTTCCAATGTCACGTAATGATATATCAATGCGTGACAATGGAAATTATTTCCAACTTTCTTTTCTCAGAATCTACTGCATTGAAAGAAAAAAGCGTAATATAATTTGTTTTATTCTTAAATGATAGCAGACTATCAGTTGACAGAAGTTGTATATTTAGTTTATGGTAGCATGCACTTTTTTTAATCAATTTATTTTTAACTCAAAGATATGTCAAAAGACTTAACTTTATATTTAATGGAAATTTGATATTTTAATCCAAATAAATTAACCCAGTAACTTGTAAAATATAGCTTTGCAGCTATCAATATGTCGATTTCTTTTTGCTTCAGAATTTTCCTTCTAAATACCATATTTGTAAGTTAATAAGCGCTTTAAGAAAAATCGTTTATAGCATGAACTCTTTGGACTCGATATGGTTTGTCACATTTCAAGTTCGTTGCAAAGTTTGCTTGGCATTCACATTTCAACAATAGACTCGTCCATTCCAGTCAGAACTTTCTAAGGAGCTTTTTGTCAGAGGACTGAAGGTGTGCCCAAATGTCATCGTAGAATTGTTAATGATGTGATAGGAACAGGGGACCTGAAACCAGCTTCTAAGTTTTGGAGAGATACACTGACAAGCATTACCTAATTACTATATTTTGAGTCGCAAGAACTAGATTAAAAAACAGAAAATTTCGAGTTGCAAGTAAAATAGCTTATGAAATTCGATTCTATGCAAAATGTATGCTTGCTGCCTATTACTGGTGTTGCGCTTTCCTAATATTTGCTTAAAACTGTTCAAATATACATTCAAATAAATTTTTCTTACTTTATAGTTTTCTTTAAAACAACAAGCTTAGCCAAGCTCATTTCTTTTAAAAAAATTTCAAGAGGAATTCTAACAAGAGGTATTTGCTCTTCCAATTGAAAGATTAACATTTTGTTATCTCAAAACTGGCTTACATTTTTAATTAGCTTAATTTTAGTAAAAGAAAAATTGCCTGTTAAACTGAGAAACAAACCCATAATTTATTGATTATTATTAATTTGCTCACCATGTCTTCTATATAAATCCACGTATGCAGAAATATTAGAAATAAATTAATTTTAGAAGATAAAATAGTATATTGATTATACCTATGAGATAATGCTAATTTCATTTTAAATTAAGTTGTTGGTTGGTTGTTTTCAGATTATCTGGCACCGTCAGCAACACGAGGGCTATAATGCGCCAAAACATTCGTCATTAGACAAGCCAACACACATTTACAAACACCCATGCCTAACACAGGACTCGAACCCGCAACCTTGCGGTCTAAAAGCTAAAACGCTAACCACTATACCGTTTGATCGGCCATTTTAAATTAAGACTTTATTATCTAGGATATCAAGATAATAATCTATAATTCAAAGACAGTATTTATACAATGGAATGTTTCCCTGAAAAAAAATTAATAAAGCTGAACAATTTAAAAATAACATGAAAGCAAAGGCCCAACCAAAAAATTTCTTTGAGACAGGTTTTTAACGAAGCACTAATTTTGCCTCTGTATTTCTGCATAAAAAGGACTTCTATCCAGAACTTTCTCATCCTATATGTGTCACATATCATTAATATTTTTGAAATTCCTTAATCTGTCACCTACTTATACCAAAATATTAAAATGATTTTGTTCAATTTTTGAGTTTTTACAAAACAACCCAACATATGATAATATTTTAATTAGAAGCCGTATAAGCCATATTATTTAGATTATAAATTAACATGAAAATATTTATGTTTGTCTAAATTCAATTAGAGGAGAAGTAATATTTTTAGATGAAATGACAAACACCAATATTTTTATATATTTATGGTGCTTGATATACAAGAACTGAATTTTTTTGATTTTATGAAATTTACAAATCTGTTATTTATTTTCAAGTTCTAGGACCCCATAGCTACAACAGAGCTATAGTGTAGGCAACTCTGTCTGGATTATGGTAAATTAAAAACGTATTCTTTTGAAATCATTTACTAAGAGTTTTTATTCATTTTTAACGAAATATCGGAATGTTAGGAATCCCTGGAGAGAAGTCTCACAGTAAAATCCCTCCCTTTGAAAGTGAGCCTGCATGAAAGCAATTTCCTTTCAAATCACAATTTAATTTCAAATCCCAATTTTTACAGGAATACTTTTCAACTTGACGTTAATAACAATCATTTAACTTCTGAAAATCTACTCTTCCATAAAGATAAATAGGTTTCTCATGTAAGGCAATCCACATGACAGTACAAACACCTTTTGTCAATTTAGATACTTGGGGTTTGACAATACAACAAGCCCTGCAGTGACATTAACTGGCAGTAATTAGAAAAGTAGCAATAAATCTTACACCTTGCAAGTTTACAAGAGGCCTAGACACTGGTAAGAAAACAAATACTTTCAAGAATGCATTGGCGATCTTAACTGCCAAATACTTTGCCACCTGGTCATAAAACCTGATAAAGGTATCTATAACAAAGCTCTTTTGTAAAGCACTACAATGGAGGCGTTTCGTCATCCATCACTAATGACATGTCGCACTCTTCACGGAATACGAAAAGCTCTGGTACAACATATGTACCAGGCCCGTACCTGAGGGAAATACTTCCCTCAGTACAAGTGTTGTACCGCCCGTTCTAAAAGGTTAATCCTCCCTGCATATGCGCGGTGTATCCAAGACTATATAGAAGCGTAGTGTAACAGCTACACAGCGCCATTTGAGACAATTTCCATTTGCTTTTGCTGGGGCGATACTTCATCCGCATCGTGATAATCGTATCCACCTTTGGTATGTGTGATGTTTTCATTTTAGGTCTTGTGTTTGTTTCCTATTTCGTTTTTACAGCTGAGTATTGAAATTGCTAGGTGGTTTTCAGGTGCCAGTAGACTAGTAATATTGGAGATTCGATGAAAGAAATATTCCTTTTATTGTTTGAACATTTTTGTGTTGTTCTCTCAACTCTTGAAAAACGTTTCGATTTTTATTTAATTTTTCATCAGATATATGACCTTGATATTCTATTTTTGGAATTCAATTGAGTATTACCTAATCTTTTTGTGTTTTATTTTCGATTTTTTTTTTTCTCCACTTTTTCCGTAACTTTTAAGAAATAAAATATAGCATTTTTGTATTTTTAAATCTTTTACTTCAGGATTTTTTATATCTAACATTTTTACCCTTTGAGAGCTTTGCTTTATTTATTAACTCAAGGGGATTGCGGTATTCTAGAGGGGTAATTTCTGTCTAGTTCTTATCTAGTTAAGATAATCAGAATATTTATTACTATGATGGTTTATTATATCTGCCAAAGTCAATATGAACTAGCGCATGGACTGATCGCAGTTGTTTCTCTAGTATGGTTGCTTAAATACTTATAAATGATTTTTTTCCTATTTACGTTGAAGGCTTTTCTCTTCTGATTCGTAAGTAAATAAATGTTTTATAATTATTTTTTTTTCAGTTTGTACAATTTGAATAAAGTTTATTTTCATTAGATTAATTACTCAATCCAACATTGCTTCTTAAAAATGCTGAAATGCAGATTTTTTTGGCACAAAATAAAGATAATTAGAATTTTAAATGCTATGCATTAATTTTATTTGTATTATTTAATAGTTATATTGTATATAGTAAGTAATAAAATATTCATTATAAAGTATGTTTTTGATTTAATAATTAAGAATATCCAATAACTAAAGTAACATGTGCACCGCCAGGAAGTGCACTTGTCCTCCCCCTCCTTTCCTGGATAATAACAAAGTAAAATTTAATTAAGATAGAGAAATTGAAATATCCGGATTAAACCAAAAAAACAAAAAATAACCGGCCAGGGTAGCCACAAAATTCAGGAAAAAAAGTTCCCTGATAATTCCCTGACAGATTTCTAAGAAATTCCCTGATTTTAGGGCAAACTTTTTTTTCTAATTTCCCCAATTTTCTTAGGTTTTCCAGATGTCTAGACACCCTGATCAAAAAGAACATGTAAGCTAAAGAGATAATATGCAATTTTTTAAAAAACAGTTTTGCTGGTAATGAACACTTTAAATAATTCCGTAACATTAAACTTCTAATGGCTTACCACTACAAATCTCCATGTAAATAACAATAAAAATATGGATGAAAGTGCCTTAAAAAATACAAAATTTCCCTGATTTTCATGAAATTTTAAAAAGTTCCCTGACATTTCCCTGATTTTTTCCAGAATCAGAAAGCTCATTGACATTTCCCTGATTTCTAGGTTTTCCCGGTTCTGTGGCCACTCTGCCAGCTTATACCCCCTTGGGTGCTTTATGTATCCCCCTGAAAGTAATTCGGTCGCCTCATGTTATTTAAAATAAACTATACATGAATTCAATAAAATGTTACAAAGCTAAGTAAGCATAACTTTCGGCTACATAGCGTGTTATGAAAACGTTGATTTATAGTATTTTGTAAAAAAACATTGTTATGTTAACATTGTGATGTTTGCTTCCCGATATATCGCGATGCAGAAATGTTAACATCGCTCAGGCCTAGTCTTCAGTGCTGACTCATCGGGCACAATGCGAGCTTTACAGGAGAAATAAGCAGTTTTGTCATGACTACACACTCCCATTCGTGGGAAAGGGCTCCTAATGGCCGAAGACGTGAAGGTTAGTTAAGGAGGTCAACTAACCTTGCCAACGATCTTGGAATGAGGGGCATATTAGTTATTAAACAATTTTTAGTATCTAATACTATTTAAATAGAAACATTTATAATTTTTTGGAGAAAATTGTAAAACTTACCAAAAATTCCAGTTTAAGGATGGTACAGCAAATGAAGAGATTTTAAAAAAAAAAAAGAAATTTGACAGTTTTATGTAATAACACCTTGTCTAATTGATCGGGAAAATAAGTATTTTGCTCTCCCCTAATAGCTATTTACAACTAAGCATCAATGTCAAAGTAAGTAACCCGCACAAAACAAATAGCTGGAAACTATTTAAGGAAGGCAAGAGATGGAATCCAAAGTATGCTAATCACACAACATGGGTTTCTAAATTCTTAGGAATGTGCAATTTCTGTGTGCTTAAAGGTTATTAAATGACAATTGAGAAATGGAAATTCAACTTTTTAGGTTAAATAACAGATAGAAGGTAATGAATAAAGCCTTTTCTTCAGCAGTTGCACTCCTATATAAACTTGTCTTTCAGTTAAGTATGAGGGAACAGAGAACTACTCAACACAAACTGAACTGCTGAGGATTAGTAATGCTTGCTTGTTGCAGAAGGATATTTCAATTTTTAGTATAAGTGAAAGCATTTTTTTTAAATAAAAGCATTACCTTATCTTATTGGGTTGATAACCTGGATAAGAATATTGAATCCTTTGATATGGTTGGTTGGAGTTTAACGACGCAAGAGCAACACGTGGGCCATACTGTGCAATCCTTTGATATGAAATGCTCTTACTAAGTGGGGGCATTTTAAATTGCTGATTAACATCATTGACTACAAAACTAAACTTGAAATACAGACAGGGTTCCAACCTACTATGCAACTCATTCAGATACAATTCTTAAAGAAACAGAGCAATTTCTGAGTAAAAATCATAAGACTAGTCCCAAATAGAAATTCTGGAATTCATTTACCGCTCTCTGGATCCACAGCAGCCGCTCCATGTACAGTAATTTTCCTTGTATGGGAAGCACTTTTAAGGGCTGCGTCCTTTTTGTCCTCTTAAAATAAACAATAAAATAAGCAACCATATAAACCACTAAAATACACATTTAATAGCTGAAGAAAATTGAATGAAAAATACTTACCTTCATATTTTCGTTTTTGGTTTTCTTGTTTTATTCCAAATTTCAAGACTGGCTGCAAACAGAAAATTTTTTATTAAGTGTATCCATCACATTTTATCATTACTTTTCCATAATTATAAACTATAGGTAGCTTATTTCAATTCTGAAGGACAGAATTGTAATAACGGAAAAAAAGAAAAACTTACATCATCACCCCAAGTGCTTATTAGATGTTCTTTAATGGAAAATGCTACAGGGGAGCCTTTTCTAACGGACTCAACAAAATTAGAAGACACAACATGAATATCATTTGTATAAGCTTTCATGATCTTGTCAGACTTTTTATCGACCTCACCTGAAAGATTATATAAATAACTTAAGAAACTAAAAGCAGCACTTTAAAAAAAAAAATTCAAAATGTGAACACACAAAAAAAACTTAATATTGCAATTATAAAATCACTAACATACAAGCAAGAAAATGTTTCTTAGTAAGTAAGGAATGATAGAAGTGCAATATCCTATAACACAAATAGAATTCAAAATTATTTTCTTAATCTCACCTTTAGTGCTTATGCACAATTTTACAGATTTGTCCACTTTTTTAGAGATGGAGGCACCCAATTCTTTAACTTGTTTTTCTAATATACTCGAATTTGGCAACTTGCCAATCAAGGCAATTTTAAAATTTTCCAAAGGGAGATTCCTAAGAGAGAAACATTTTTTAAACTTGTAAACTATAGTAATCAAAAGGTAATAAGCAATTTATTAAAAACAAAAAATAACTTCTAATTAGTACACACTCATTAATAAATGTATTTTTATTAAACTATTGTTAAACGAATGAAAACTAGACTGATTTATAAAATTCTGAAATACTTACAAATTAAAACTACATTACCAAAATCATTTTTATTTCATATTCATAGCATTTGCACACTGAATTTTAAAAAAAATGTAGAATATTTTTTTAAATGGAGGTTAAGCATAACAATGTCACAGCTTCCTTTGCAGTGAAAAAATGAAATATATATTGTGATTGTTAATTGAATAAGAAAATTCAAATTTGTGTTGTAATTCGATGCCATACCACACCTTGTAACATTCTACATAAAGATCCATTCTCAATTGAACTTAAATTGTAAGCTATGATGTATTTTTGTATTTTTTTTTAATACTATAAGTTGAAATAGTGAGATGTTAGAAAAAGGAAATTTAAAAGCATTTATACAGCATTATGAATTTGGTTTTCTTACGATAAAAAAATTACAATCGAAATTATAAACTATTAATTCAAAGATATCCTAATATTGAAAACGAGTTACGATTGCATTGAGTAGTATTGTACAGTATTGATATAGTAAATAATATATGTAAAATCTGGAAATCTGGTCATAAGAAACAGATGTAAAAAAAATTTGGTTTCAAAAGAAATTAATGTGAAGATATTTTACTCATAAAATATTTCATTATATAAATATAGTATATCATTTAAAATTGAAATAAACATCACAGTTTAGAGTAAAATCCTTTTCTTTTAGATACAATTGAAATACTTGGCTTTTACAATAAAAAAAACTTTATATCTTTTGCAAGATCACAAATGCATTCTGATATCATAAGATGCCTTACTTTTTACTTGTGCTGGCTACTACAGAAGCTTCAGGAAATAGCCTCTCCTGTACAACACATTTATAATCCTTCCTAAAATGAAACAAACGTTTGCCATTTAAAATAAGGGAAAACTAGATGAATAATAAGAGTCCCCACCCTTAAAAGATTGCTGCTACAAATATCCCAATTGAAGTACAACAAACCTGAATACAGGGTGGCCACAAAATTCCAGGAAAAAAAGTTCCCTAATAATTCCCCGACAGATTTCCAACAAATTCCCTGATTTTAAGGCAAAACTTTTTTTTAAATTTCCCCTATTTTCTTAGGTTTTTAATATGTCTAGACACCCTGATCAAATAGAACATGTATTCTAAAGAGATAATATGCAATTTTTAAAAAAATAGTTTTGCTGGTAATGAAAAGTTTAAATTATTCCGTAAAATTAAACTTTAAATGGCTTACCACTACAAATCTCCATGCAAATAACAAAACAAAAAAAAATGGATGAACGTGCCTTAAACAATACAAAATTTCCCTGATTTCCATAAAATTTTTAAAAAGTTCCCTGACATTTCCCGGATTTTTTCCAGAATCAGAAAGCTCCCTGACATATCCCTGATTTTCAGGTTTTCCCCGTTCTGTAGCCACTCTGTGAATACTAAGCTTGCACAATTTGAAATTTTCTTTTTAAAGTTGATGACACATAACAACACCCTTGCCAATTTGAAGGGGTTTTTTTTAAAGTGTCACCAAATATCCAACTCCTATAATCTGATGGCTTTGTTTTAGCCAAGATTTAAACTGCATACAATTACTCCATAAGCATTCTTCTGATTGAATTTTGGAGCATTTCAACTTGTAATTTCTGTAGCAACAAGTATTGAAATTTCGAGAAGCAGATGTGTAAATTGAAACAGTATGTTATAGTTTTGAAGCAGGAAAACAATCGAATTCAAACAAAAATTGATGATTTTGAGACAAAATTTACAATTTATTGAACAGTTTATCGCTATTCCAAAATAGTTTATTACAGTCGTCATTTCTAATTTGGGAAGTAATTAAACAATAATTAATTAATACATTAATTATTGATTATTGTTCAGTTGTAGTTTAAGGCTTACACTGATTGTAGTTTATGCTTACTCTTAGTTTATTTAATTTCAATGGTATAATAGTTTAAACTAAATATGCTTAGCTACAATCATGATAATTCAAACAAGCACTCTTTAAGGAATAAGCATGCACTTAGAAAGTTAATAATAAAAAATAAGCAGTAACAATTGTAAGCAGTTAAAGTATATTCGACAAATCACGTTGCTCAACTAGACCAACACTACAAAGTGAACCTTTAATTCCCATTCTTAGTATGAGAAAAGTAATTAGATGACATGGTTCATAAAGATGTATGTAATGTTACTATCTTTTCAGATGACAATATTAAGCGAAGGCGACTACAACCTTGAGTCAATTGTTAGTAAGGGATAAAAAGAAGAATTAAGTCTCTTGGAAAAAAATTCATCCTCTTACAAAAAATCAAACTCTTCCTTGAACTCTTCAGGCACAACAAACTTTTCTCGTTCAGGAAATTTTGTTTCATATTGGCACTTTGTCCATTCTGTCAAATGTCCTGGACACACATATGCATTGTTACTGGAAAAAAAAAAATTAGCTATAGATCAATGTTTTGAAGGCAGATTTTTTAAATTAAGTTGAATAGGGAAACCAACTACATTTCTTCCCCCCCCCCCCCCCACCCCCGAAGACAACTAAAAAAACTAACACTAAGTGCCTAACAAAGAGACAAATTCACAATGACCATCAGTTATACCTGTTTCTGGCAAAGATTGAGAAGTGGTAACAATAGTAATACACATACATTAATTGCTTTACCTGAGCCACGCTCAAAGAATAATCAAGTTTCTATAATTATTTTCTAAATTTTTTGCTGGTACTTAACAAACAAAACTACTTTGGTTAAAGTCAGCAAAGTTAGAAGGGAGTCCAAATTCCAACTTCAGTATTGCATGATTGTCAATTGTTTTGCAAAAAAGTTATATGGCTGAATGCCCCCAAAATAGGATTTCATTTTAATTCATATGGCACAGAGTAAGTGCTCGCTTTGTTAAACTGAAGCTAGTATAATCCTGGTTACCAAGAGTCAGATTGTCACTTTTGATCGATAAACTTGGTTATTTCCGTTTACCCGTTTTGCTCCTAAATTATCACAGCTCATCAACAAACATTGTTATTTTCAAAAATATCAAATTATTCTGTTGTTGTTTCAAACTGATAATAACAGAATTATGGATTTTGTCATGAACAGAAGTAAATGTCATAAGGATGCTCAGTAAAGTTAAAATTGTAGCATTCAATTGAAATCT
The DNA here is from genome assembly GCA_963978545.1 of Linyphia triangularis. NCBI lineage: Eukaryota > Metazoa > Arthropoda > Arachnida > Araneae > Linyphiidae > Linyphia > Linyphia triangularis. The sequence goes on along the minus strand of OZ021728.1, from coordinate 56,457,189 downwards.
CTATAGACTGCTTAAAAATACTAACTCCAATTCAGGAATGACAATGTTTTTTATATACCTTTGTTATGGTTATAAAATGAGAAATAGGCAAAAAAAGAAGAGTTGTAACAGAGTGTCCATATTAGTGCTACTTGAATGATGTGACAGCGTTATCGCAAATTGCCTGTCTTCTTGTTTACAAAAAAAAAAAAAATACGCCAAAGTACTTATGTTAAACTTCAAATATAAATTTTTTATTGCTGCAAATTCAAGCTTGACACTTGGTCAACTATTTAAGGACTTCAAAAAGAATAACCAAGAATTCCTATAGAAATATTCCAAGAAAATGTAAAATTCTTACAGAAAACGTGGACGAGCATTCTTGCAATCAGGACATTTTTTTAAAGCCCCAAACACCATACAGTCAGAAAGGTGATCCAAAAGCTAGAATTAAAAAATGTATTGAAAAATAATACATATGTAATAGAACAATACAAATAATAAAATCCGACACTACAATTGTTCAAGCTCAGGGTAGTGGAAACACAAAACTTGACATTAAAAGGAAATTTACATTTTAAACTTTTTCAACAGTGAATAAAGATGAAAATCGTAAAAAGTTGTTCTATTATATATTAATTTAAATTTTCAGAAAATACAAAAGCAATTCTAGATTTTATTAGGGTTTTGAAGTTCACAAGCTATTGGCAGTAAAGTGTCAAGTGCACACTTTATTACCCACACCTGTTACTTTTACACTTCTAAAGGACATTTTTTTCAATTAAAAACTTTAATAATGCACATAGCAAAGTGCCTCACACAACCTGAATTTGAAGTTATAAGAAATTTGCAAATACTACTTCACTGAATTATAATTAAGAAAATGTTTGCAATATACAGCACAAATAAATAAATAAAAAAACTAAAAACCTTACAGGAAAGCATAAGCAATCAACTAAGCGTTTGTTATAAAATAACAAGACAAAAAATGACCATCTAATAAAAATGGAGGCCCAAAGATGTAGCTTGATTTCTACTATAATAAAACTGAATCCTCCCTTTCACAGTGCATTATAGGACATGATTTTTTTTATTATTTATTCAAAATATCACATAAATTTATTAAGTTACTTTTCATAAATAATTTTTCTATTCACTCATACCAACTATTGTATATTTATACAATATAGAAAACAAAAACTTTAATCAGTGATTACAAATCATCAATCAAGAAACAAAATGTAGTTAGCCATTTTCAATAGTTAATATTAATTCACTCACTTGTTTAAAAAAAGGAAATTTGCATAAATTACAACCCTTACCAGTTTTGTTACTCTAAATATCGCCAAGTATATGAACGCAGTGTTTACACAACACATTTATTAGCACTTAATACCACTTTTCCAAAGAACTGTCTTTCAATCATGATGTTTTTTACTAGTATCTATTTAATACTACTAGTAATTTAATATAATAAATTAAAACTACAACCTTATAACTAAGAACACTATTACATATTATTAATACTAATCAAATATATTAAATTAAATGCAATTAAATATTAAAATAACTTACTCTGGCATCCCCAGTTGAAATGTGTTGCTTATTATGGTTCAGTAAACTGATCATATCCTTTTTAACTAAATGTTTAGCCAACTTATCTCTCATTTTAAAAAGTTGCTCATTTTGAATCTGTAAATATTTTAAACAATTTACATACAAAGGAAAAAATACTAAAACAAGTAACATAAAATCCTACATATTTTAAATAAAAAAAGAAAATGAACTGACTTAGTACTATAGGCATTTGAAAAATATAAGTACTAACTATGATTTTTAAGCATGGATGAGAAGCAAACACTATTTATCTCGAACAAGGTTAGTACATGAATTTTATAAAATTAATACAAATTATTAAGAAAGCCGTCTGCTGCCAATAAGCTTAGAAAATATTAATAATTTAGCTAATAGTTCATAATAACAAAAAGAAACAAAAAAAGTAGGGCAATAATAAAAGTAATAAATGTTTAAATTTCTACTTTGTTATTAATCTTACTTTCAACTTGGTATCTTCTTTACGAACAGATTTCTTATTCTTTGATGGAGCGTCATCTTCAGCTTTTCTCTTGCTATAAAGTTTAAAATAAAAAAAGAAAATTATCTATTCAAAGCTTATTTAAAAAAAAAAATCTTCCGTGATTTTTTGCTTTTTGAAAACTTACATCCCCTGAGTTCCAATTTTTTCTCTTAACTCTTTTTTATCCTCATCTTTTAAAGTATTGAATCCAGGCAACCTATAACAAAAACAATCATCAATATCAACAAACAAGAAAACTTGAATATATGTAGTAGTCACACAGGGTTTCAAAGGTATACCAGCACATATATTACACCCACATGTGGAATTCACTTAATCTGGACAGATAATTTAAGAAATTATTTTTGTATGAACGTATTGCTACGAATTTTCCACGGAGGCAATGATGGCACAGTTTTTATTAGATAAAAACTATTATTTATTCACTTCAAAAGCTCACAAAATTTATTCGAAGAACAGTGCAATCACTATCAAGCTTCAACACAAGCTTCAATAACAACTTCGAATTCAGCGGTTATTCAGGTCAGACACACTCAAAGCGTTCAGCTTTCATCGAGTTCCAAAGTCAAAATGTCTGTTGATTTTAGTTGCAGTCGAATTTATACAGACGCGCGAGAACCTTCTTGTAATATCCAGCCAATTCGTCGGAAAAAAAATAAACTCCTCGAAGTTTCCCGATTGCTTTAGGTGTTTTCACCTTTTTCTAACCTGTATTATCACTGTTAATTAATCAAATAAGATAAAATAAATTACAATAGAATTTAAAAATAATACATAACTATTTACAACTATATACAGAAAATTTGTGCAACATTTCCCCCTTCTTAAAGACTGCACATCCCGGGCAGGAAGTCCTTAAGAGGAAAGGCCATTCAATCATTACTACCCTAATATGGGGCTAGCCTATAGTAATGTACAACTCTAGGTTTACAGGAAGGTGTCCGTTGAATCCTTACCACAACGTCATTGATCTTCTTAAGAACCACATATGGCCCTTCCCAATTTGTCTGGAGCTTAGGGGAGAGTCCTTTCCGACATTTAGGGTTCCATAACCAAACCTTGTCACTGTCTTGGAATGAACCGTCTGTGGCCTTGGCATCGTAATGGATTTTCAAGCGCTCTGCCACGATGTCGATTCTCTCTCTGGCAAACCAATGTACGGCTTTCAAACGTGCCTGGAGATTATCTAGACACTAGACAGGCGAGGAAGGAGCAGGCGCGGATTTAGGGGGGGTGCGGGGGGTGCGACCGCACCCCCCATGATGTATCTCTTCAAAATTATTTTTAAATGGCAGTTTCCTCCAAATTCAAAGTAAAAAAAAAAAAAAATTGAAATTTCTTTAATATTTGTAAGATCTATTTTTTACTTAATATCAATATCGATGGATTTAGAGGGGGTAAACAAAATTAAGCTTTTTCTGACATTTTTCATGTTTTATTAATACAGATTTTTAAGCCACCTAACCGAGCTCCTTATTTCACAACCCGTAGAAGGAATAGGCTTGAGAGGGGACGAGTAGATCGGGATTATGATGACATGCAATGTACCGGTCAACGAATCTTTACCCCTTGTGTGATTCTCAAATTAAAAATTTTCTCACAATACCATTAAAAAATTTCTGAATTTCAGCACGATTTTCTCATTTGTGAGTAGAAGATTGGACCAATAACTAGCAAGTTTTTAATTGCAATTAGCATTCTGCAGGTCTACTTCTTGTCTTCTTGATCAGAGGGCAATTAATTATAAATGTTTAATATCAGGGTGCCATCGCACCCCCAAAACTTCATTCTATGTACAAAAAATCATGCACTGAAATAACTTAAAAAAAAAAAAAACTTTAATTATAATTGGAAAATAAAATGCCTAATTCATAATTAAGAAAAAGCTTTGATCAAATCAGTACTATTGCAATTCTACAGAGTGTTGTAAGAACTTACAATTCCGATGAAGAAGCTATCGCTAAATTAGGACCAAGCAAAGTTTCCCTTCGTTCTCTCCAGAAGATCAACAAAAACGACCCCTTCTTTCTTGACCTTGAATTTGAAACTGAGGACACAAAGCAATAAAACTTGTGGGGCATACTGTCCCCTCCCATGCACGTGACATTGCACCATTGTGAGTTGCAAATTACTAAAACGCCTCTACTTTGGGGTGGAAGTGACAAGTGAATGGAATGGTCATTCTTGCTTGAGTTGGAGTGTGCGTGCGATGTCAAGATTTAGTTTGTTTCTTCAATTGGTGTGGCAGTGCAAGATAATTGACAGTAATATATAAGCATGATAAGATTTTTTAAATGTTACTATTTATTTTACAAAATGTAATATTTCATTAACAATTTGTTTTAGTTTAGACGTTTGCTTTTTTTTCTAAATATGTTTGAATATTTAATTTTTTAACGAATGATCAGAAGTAGTGATTTATCCTACACACTGATATTTGGCATTTTATGCAATTATCAATGTAACTCTCAATTCAATACCATCAGTATATGAATAGATTATAATAAAATATTTAATTCTTATAAAAATAAACTGGTTTTACTGGATTAACCCATTGTATCTGCACCCTTTCATATGCAAAATCCTAAAAGCCCTTTGATAAGGTCAAACAAAATTGCTTTCGTAAATTATAAAATGTAATTTATCCTTAACAGTATAAAGTGAGTTCCATACAGCTTTTAACTTCTTTTCAAAATATTCAGGATCATAGCCAAACACGTTTTTAAATATTGCTATACTCCAATCTCACACCTCGCGAAAATTCACCGGATCGAGCAATATTTGGTTCTCTGTAGTCTGTTTTCAAATTGAGTAAACACTTTAAAAATTTTGACTTGTAATCTCGCGTCGATTGTAGAGCTACTTCCTGATAGTTTTCTGAGGTTTCTCTTATTTAAGATGAAGTCCATTTTTCCCTTGAAAGACCATCTGGTAGATGTTTTCTGCTTGATAAACAAACTAATCAGAATCTAACGTTGTTCCGGTGCAATGCCTTGAAATATCCGATACAGCGACATTTATTGCTACTAGAAGAATATCAAGTAATTTAACATATAATTTCAAAACTTTTCAGCTAAGATTGCAAATTTGTAAATATTGCGCATTCGTAGCTTTTGGCAGTTTTTATTTGCTCTGTTAAATAAAAGCCAAAATTGATCTGTACGAGTTGATTATTTAAGTAAAAATTACTGAAATATTATGAACAATACCGATGACTTACAAATAATTTAAATCATTTAATGTTAAAATCTTTTTAAATGTTCTTTTTCTTTCTTTCTTTTTTCTTCTTCTTTTTTTTAATTCTAATTTTAAATGTGTTTTTTTGTGTGTGACTCAAACTTGATGGTAATATGACTAATAATATATCTAATATGAGACACAATATGTAACCGATTAGAGATGCTACTTGTGTTGAAAAAGCAGGTCCTATGGTTATATGAAAATTATTATTATTACAATTTCCCCTGCTGTAACTAATTTAGTTTGGAATTTTATTTGAGTAAAACGCAGAGAGTTAAACGAACTAATTTTCAGATAATGTTAAGTTTATTAGTTTATTGTTTGAAAAACCTGCTGCTTTTTTTTTTTTTTTTTTTTTTTTTTAAATATGAGGATTTGTGTGTTGACGGTTTAAGATTGGCTTTGAGTACATTTTCCTAATTTAAGTTCTTCTTAAATAATATTTATAAGAGAAAATATACAGTTATGTTAAACCAATCTCAAAATTTATATTAAAGTACAGGTTGGGCACAATTAAAATCCATCTTTTTAGAGAATTTTTGCAACTAAAGGAAAATATATAACTTTAAGATGAAAAGGGCTTATATGGCTGTTCGCTTTACATGCTATTCCTTATAAATGAAATAATAAACCAAAATGAATTCAACCCAATGAAGTTTTAAATATATTGTTGTTCTTGAAGCGTAATTAGCAAAAATCCTATCAGTTATTTCTTAAAGTTTTCATTTCAAAATTTTTATGATAATGTTTAAACAGCATTTCCAGATTTTCCCAGCAGTACTAATACAAAATTTCAAAATTATTTACTAATTTCTACAGACTTCGGATTGATTTAAATAACACCAGTTTAATTATAGCTTGCCTGCACCTTAAAAACTTTCGAAGCTGTCAGAAATAAAGCACATGTACCGTTTGGTATTATAGTCCTCTAACCAAATTAGAATTATATTAAAGTTTTAAAAGAAGTTTATACTGGATTAATACAGAAAATATTATAGATTTTTATACTAATATTGTTGATGAGCATTTAACTAATAAAAAGAAAAGAAAGTTTACATAATAAATAAAAAAAACCTTGAGAGAGCCATAGTAAAAACTATCTTATATTTGAAGATAATTTATTTTTTGTAATAAAAAAACTGTAGACACATTCACCTTGACTCTTTTTTTACTATAAAGTTCGAATATATGTTAATTTAGTTAGAGTAGTCTTAGTGCATCAATATATAGTGTTAATGTGACTAAACTTTGGTAATATATATATATATTTTTTTTTAATTTTATTTTACTTCTTATTTCACAAAATGTAATCTTTCATTAACAATATTTGTTTAGATTTTTAACCAGAATTATTTGTTAGAATTAGAATAAATTTTTAATTAGAATTAACACCATTTTTTAAATTTTTTTTTTAATATTTCATTTTTGTCCGAATGATTTGAAGAATGGACTTACCGTACACACTGATATTCGATATTTTATGCAATTATCAACATAATATTTGAATATATTATAATAAAATATTTCATTATTATAAAAATAAACTGTTTTCACAGGAATAAGCATTGTATAAGCACGCTCTCATATTCAAAATCATAAATACCCTTTGACGATGTCAAACAAAATTACTTTCTTAAATTATAAAAAAGTTATTCATCCTTAACATTTTAAAGTGAGTTCAATGTTGTAATTATACTTCTTTTCAAAATATTGAGAATCATAGCCAAACACGTTTTTACTTAGCTATCAATTACCTATATGTTTACATAGGGCAATAAAAATGCATAGTATTCAGGAAAAAAAAAGGAAAAAAATCAATTTTTCTTTCATTTCCTCAGGTTTTGAAACATCATGATTTCAAAAAAGTGGTCTAGATAAAATGTCTATGCATACATGGTCAGCATAGCTCCTAAGCGAATTGACATACGATATTCAAATTTGGTGTGCGGGCTAGTGGTAGCCATGTGACCTACGATTAGGTTTGAGCATTCACTTAAGGGTGAAATCATGAATCTAAAGCTTCTTAAGGTGTTTTAATCGCCCCCACCTCCGAATTTCCCGTAGAAATCCGATAAAAGCGTAAAAAGTTGAAAAATGAGTGTCTTTAACGCAGAGCTCTCTGCCCTTGTGCATCGCCCATCAACTATTGATATCTTTCTGATTTTAGTTCAAATAAAGGACAGTGTAATGTCTATTGAATATCATCACCAATTTCGTCGGTTATGCGTTTTTTTTTTTTTTTTATCATTATTTTTTTTTTCTTGTCCCACGTAAAAATTAATGCCAAAAATATCGTCAAATTCTCTATTTTCATTTAAATGAAGGAACATTTGGAAACAGTAAATAATACCATATCAAATTTGAATGCAGTGACCAATATTATAGTGTGTAGTCTCAAGTTTATGTAACTTATATTTTAATTTACTAATGTGATGTCAAACAGAGTTGAAAAGCATTGTTTAACTTTGGAAATTATTAAAACCTTATGAATATAGAGTTTTACGTATCTGCAATGTTGTCTAAAGTTGTTAAAAGATCTATCGCCTTTTTCTGCATCAATTGATTTATGATGTTGAATGTATCGGTAAATTAACTTGTATAAAAAAGTTGAATTTTCAGGGTTGCTGAACTTTTTACACTTCACCTAATTTGCATGAGATAAATTTTTGTGCTCTTAAATATTTTTTATTTAATAAAAAATTAATTTTTAAAATTTTATTTTTTATTACATTTTTGGGGTAATTTGTTACATGGGGTGCAAAAGAGGATTGTCAAACCCTCTAATTTTTATGTTTCATTGAACCCTGGTAGTATCATACTAATTGATGGTACCCCTCCCCCCCTCTTCCCCAAGTTGACAAACTATCACCGCCACTGTAAACACTCACGTTCATAACCGCACCCCCCTTGATTGACCTCTAAATCCGCCCCTGGGAAGGAGTGTATTGGTGGTCGTCCAAAGAGGAGGTCGCAAGGAAGCCCAAGGTCTCTTCCAAACATCTTTAGAGATGGAGAAAATCCGGTGGTCTCGGGAGTTGCACTCTCGTATATCAACAGAAGCAGTAAAAGTTTCTGGACCCCGACTTGTTGGTTGCATGACTTTGAGGTCGGTTGTTGAGCAAAAAACGTGGGTGTTCCGAACTTGGACTCCGCCTTGGATGAACATTGACAGCTCTCCGGACATAGACGTATGTCTAGAAGGAGTGTTCACATTCCTGTTCAACTGAGCAACATCTTCAGTAAACTGGTCTGTGTCTGCACCGGAATCGTCCACGGGTGCAGCTGGTAGATCCCAGGACCTCCGTTTGACGCTTGTAACAAGAGTACAAGTGCCAATCTCTTCTTTCTTGATAACTAGGGTAGCATCACAAACACTGTCCATTCCTACACGAACTATCTCCTGGGAGAGGGCCATTAGTGTTGCTTCCACCAATTCTCTATTTATGTTTGAGAAGATACCTTTCATAGATGTAGGCTCTGTCTTTTCAAATCGGGATATCTTCGTGAACTCTGAAGCTCTCTCTATGACGTTGTACTCAAGAGCTACAACCCGATATATGCACAGCTCTTTCGTGTCCAGACCGTGCAAAGGAACTTCGCTTCTCCATATTCGCAGCTTGCCTTTCACAAAATTCAGCGTAATTCCATTTTTCTTCAAAAAGTCTAGTCCGAGAATGCACGGATCTACAATTTCGGCAACATAAACAGTGAGCTTGTAGGTGTTAAATCCAAAGGCAATGTCCACTTCCAATTTCCTATGCACAGAGATACTGCCGCCAGACACAGTTTGTAGCGAAACAGAGGGCGCTGTGTAGAGGAGTCAGCTGTTCAGGCGGCGAGCCACGTCAGTCCTTACGATTGTTACATTCGCTCCCGAATCAACAATTAGATGACATGGAGTTCCGTTGATCTCCCCCTTCGCAAATAAACCCTGGATTCCTCCTTGACGGGATGAAACGAGAAAACAGCTGGTCAGTGCTCCACCGGTTCTACATTGCAGCTTCTGCACTGCGAGATGGCATCATCTTAGATGCAGTTGTTAAGATTCCGTGGTAGTGTTAGCCCTTCTCTTTTTCAAATCAAGGCAGTTACGTCGTAGATGCCCTTCCGGTTTGCCGTTAGACGTTTCTTGGTGGACTTGACCAGCTGCAATCATTTCCATTAATTGCTTCATTTGCTCTTCCATCATTCATCTAGTTGTCGGCATTCAAGCCGATATATCCTACTTCTGACACCAATGTTACGAATTTTCCACGGAGGCAATGATGGCACAGTTTTTATTAGATAAAAACTATTATTTATTCACTTCAAAAGCTCACAAAATTTATTCGAAGAACAGTGCAATCACTATCAAGCTTCAAAACCAACTTTGAATTCAGCGATAATTCAGGTCAGACACACTCAAAGCGTTCAGTTTTCATCGAGTTCCAAAGTCAAACTGTCCGTCAATTTTAGCTGCGGTCGAATTTATACAGGCGCATGAGAACATTCTCAAAATATCCAGCCAATTCGTCGAAAAAAAGAAACATCTTGAAGTTTCCTGATTGCTTTAGGTGTTGCCACCTATTTCTAACCTGTATTATCGCTGTTAATAAATAAAATAAGACAAAATAAATTATAATAGAATTTTAAAATAATATGTCACTATATACAGAAAATTTGTGCAATAGTATTGTTACACTATCTACTTGTTTCTTTGTATCAAACATGGACTGTGATAGATGTGTCATAATAGCGAGGGTGTTTTTCATTATTCTCTTCCCGGTATGTCTATTTTCATCCTACTGGTGCGATTTTTCTTCATAGATAATATTTATACGAGAACCTGCGGTTTTTTGAAATTTGTCAATAAATAATGTTTCTGTTATACTATTTCACTCTTAATTACTATCTTAACAGTTATATGAATAGCCTCATAGCATTTTAATGTTATATTATAAAAATCATGAATTTGATTTTTTTTTTTTTATCAAATTACCATTAACTTCAAATACAAAATAAACTCATTTTGAATTTAATGTTTCTATGTGCAGTCAATACAGCTAAATAATAACATTCCCCACAACACAACTTTTTTGGTGGTCTCCAGTGCACAGAAAAACATTCCAGGCAATAGGTTTCTTCAGAAATGGTTCCCTTGTAAAAGAGGCCAAATTCCACTCAAAGGCAATAAAAACCAGCATTTTTTTTTTTTTTTTTTTTTTTTTTAAATTCAGAAGTCAAACATTAAACAATCATACTATATTGACAAACAGGTAAATCTAATTAAACCCAGTTTTCTAATTTTTAAGCAACATTCAAAGCACTGAAATTTCAGTCAAAAAAGCTGAAATCAAGTGTTTCAGCCATGAAGGTTTTTACAGAATTTTGATTACTCCATCCTTTTATCCAAAACCATCGATATAGATAAATAACTGGATAGACTTCTTAAAGCTGGAAAAATGAAGCCATTGCCAGATGACGTTGGTGGGATAAAAAATACGGATTGCCGAGGATTGAAAATAAAATTTTGGGTTGTACAGAGCAGAAATGTCAATAGTAGACCCCAATTAGTAATAATGTGCAAAAAAATATCTACTCTAGCACTTTACAAGGTTTTTCGCATTTCCATCCAACTATAAAAGTGAACTGTGATTGGTTAATCATCCCACCAGTGTTATCAACTACCGGCGCGTTTTTCTCCTTGCATTGACATCGGAGCAGTCTAGTCTATCCAGTTGTTTATCTATATTGAGGTCGAAAACTGAAGACCTTGGATACTTCAGACGTGATGTTTTAATTGGAAGAAGAATATGAATGTTATGTATTGAAAAGATATGAATGTATAGGTGTTCCCAATTACCAGAACATAGTTAAGAAGTCCAGAGCACAACGTGTCATTGCATCCAATATCTTTAGTGACTTTGGACAGAATGCGTAATTGTTCCTTGTAACAAATGTGTACCAAACCAAAAGAAATTGGACTGTAATGACGCAATGAGTTCGTTGACCTCGTTTTTATGTGCCAACCATTTTTGCGAAGTGAAACTTTCATTTGCAAACTAAAACCAAAGTGTGTCAATCCAAATCCTTAACAAATGAAAATATTTCCAAAAGTTAACTTAGCCAATCACCGCACAAAGAAAGTGGAGTCAATTCATTCCTACCACAGATCCGAACTGAACGGACACACTTCCGAGCTCTGATACCAAAGCAAAAGGACCTATGTTAATTTCTTCTTAAGTTTCTTTTCTTTGTTTAATATAGTGTGTGTTGTGTGGGATTAATTGTTTAAATATGCCCTCAACATTCTGAATTCAATGACTCTAACCAGATCGCACCAACACCAAACCACCATAGGACAAACCCAGCCAATCACACAAACTAGGGACCTTACTACTGAGTTAAAACAACCCAAGTAACTGGTCCGATTTGTAATTAATGAGGAGAGAATTTAAACTAAATTGTCACATCCTAATTAGTTAATTACAAAATTAATAAAAAATTGTATAAGATAAATAATAGCTCTATGAAACAGGGGTCAAAGTGACAAAATAAGAATATATAGGATTTTTTTTTTAAAAATATAGGACAATTTAAAACATCAAATAACTGCACACAGTTGCTAGTGAACTTTAAAATTAACTCATTATACATTTATATACTCGTTATATTGTATTTAAGAGAATAGAAAACACACCTTTAAAAAAAAGATATCACCTGATCCTGAATATGTCATCCGTTATTGCCTCAATATTTCATCCCTAAATCAAGTTTTATTAATTACATTATTTGCAATCTTGAGTCTTTTGCTTCCAGCATCTATAACTGCTTGAACTGCTCCAATTTCTTAAAGTATTTTTTTTTTATCCCTGTTTGCAGTCTTTTGTTGGTTCAGATTTACTGTTCAGTGTTGGTTGGATTGGCGGCGAAAAGTGGGAGATTTAGCGCCGAATGTGAAGAACCAGGGACTTGGTTTTCCGGAAACCCTAGTGACTATTTGGATTTGACATCACAACGTATTTTCAATTTTGGCGACTTTTATGAAAAAATAATGGCTAATATTCCGAATCTGGTACGGATTCTGCGCCAAGGGGATTTTCGCCAAAAAAATGGCAGCCCCGTCACTTTTTTAAGAGCAAGAGAACTACCTATGGTTGCCCTAATTAGGCGGCGTTTGATGTAAACAATTTGTGGCGCAAAATCCGTATCGAATTTGGAATAAAAAAATCGTCATCCGACATCATACAGTAAATCTTAACCCTTTTGTTTCCTTCATCAATTATTGATTGAGCACTCAAAATGTTCTTTAGTAGCCCTGCAAGTTAATCACAAGTCTTTTTTATTCGTTTTTCTTGAGGGAGAGTTTTGTTGCTGCATCTCTCTCTCTGTATTATGACCAATTAATTTACTACGGTGGAGAAGAAAACAAATCAGAAATTCAAGACCGCGTGCTATGGAAAAGTTCACAAGTTTACATTTTACAACTCCCACCAGTCCAGTAGAGTTGAGTTGTAGATTATGCAGCACGTGACGTCACAAGAGATAAAACGCCGACATTACAAACATCGCTTTTATCAGGTCTTTTTCACCTACGATCGCGCCAAGATTCCGAAATATAAAAAATGGCAACGAACGGTGCCGTTATTACGAATTCAAAGAAAATATAGATCGAATCAATATAGAAATATAGTATTTATAGGACAATTGTAAAATATAGGACGTTTTTGAAGATTTTTTTTTTAAATATAGGATTTATAGGACATATAGGACGTCTGCGACCCCTGATGAAATGAAAAACATTTGAATTGTAGCTGTTAAAAAAAATTGTAGGTTTTCAAAAGCACAAAAACCTTTAAATAATTACTGAACTTACTTATCTGCAGAGTCGCAGTATCCTAAATCATTTTTGGCCTCTACGAAGCAATCAATGTGATGCCACATGGGTGAGGGACCATATTTTTTCCTCTCAGAATTTTCACTGTCTAATTTTGAGATGCGTACAACACCCTAAAAAAAATTTGAAAAAAATGCACTAATGACTTATCAACTAATTTAATTGAACACAATTTATTCAAAGACTATTTACTGCAATTATTAACTTAAGAACTAACTGTTGGGATATTGTTATACCCAGTCACTCATTTCCACCCATTTACTTGTTTGTGGACTGCCCTGCCTTGCAGCGCCGCCTTGTGGCTGGCTTATATAAAGTGTCGTTCTAGCCTGTATGCCATTCATTCTATTCTGTTCCTTCATTCATTCACCTCTGACTGTTTAGTGTTATGTGTGTATTCCTGTGTTTTGAAGTCTGTGGCGGTTTAATGACTTACTAAACTAATTGCACCGCTGATGTTGTTGCTTCTCTCAAATACTCTGCTACAATTCCCAACACAAACAACAAACTACTCTAAATATGATAAAAACCGTATAATTCCTCAAAACTTTATTTTATTTTTTAAAGGCTCTTGATTACAAAGCAAATGTAAGCGAATATGTCAAAAGTTTCTACCTTTAGTATTTTCTCATTGCAACCTCTACATGTACTTCGAGCAGATTTGGAATACTCAACAGAAAACTCAGAGTTAGCGTCTCCAGAACCTCCAGCACCATTACTTGCTCCCTTTTCTGGAAAAAAAAAATTATCTTTTTGATGTTCAGAATTATTTAACTTATTATTAGTCCATATAATTTTTTATAAATTCATTTAATCACTTATCTGTTCAACACACAATGATGTTAACATCCGTTGCTAAATTCGATCAGGAGATAAACTACAAAAATTTGTAATGTAATTAATAACTTTACCATCAAGAATATTTGTTCACTATAATTGAATTTCTCATGACACCCGACTGTGATTTTAACAACATAATGAATGCATTCATTATAAAACAGATAATTTAATAAAGTTATAAAATGGATACCCAGCTTCAGTGTTTAACACACAGTTGATATAGTAATCTCTAAATTTCATTACCTACCACAAGAGAGAACTTATGAGATACTTCGCTCCTTAAAATAAATTTTATAACTTAACACATCAATAAATAACTGTTTGGAAGTTGCAAGAAGAAAGTTTGAGAAACCTAGGTTTGGTATAGTATATAGGATTTAAAAAGTAATGCTTGTCATGCGCACTATAGTGGGGTATATCACAAAAAACTTTTTTTGGAAATTCAAAATTTCGAGTCGATAGAAAGTAGTCACTGTGGTCACATATTTAATAAATATATGGTTACATATTTAATTTTTTTTTACTTCAATTAAAAAATATTTAGGTCTCTCCTGGAATGGATATAAAGTTTGATCTTTTCCTATAAAAATGAAAGATTTTTAATATTTTTAAAACATAAATATAAAGCAAATTTTTGTTTTCAAGCATAAAAATTGTAAGCTTAGAATATTAATTAGCAATAATAATAAAAAATATATATATATATGTCATGTAACATTTAGGTCCCCTGGAATCTGCATGAAAACCTTAAATTTGTTTTACCAAATGCGCACATTTTTCAATTTTTAACCCATCCTTTAGGTTAATTTCAATTATTTAACTTATAGTCTAGGTATAGTAGTACAGAGTTTTGAAGTATCGGGAACATCATTTTAAAAAGCAATGAATACTACATTCAAGTATCAACTCATGTCACATCAGGTCGTGCGGATGCGAAGTCTCCAACCAACTAACACCCTAGATTTGAGACATGAAAGATGGTAACGTTATTAAAAATTATTCTAAGTCACAGAGTTTGAGGGACGAAAGTGCATTTGACAGTAAAATGTTTTTACCAAGGTAAAAGCAAGAAAGTCAGTGAACAAGGACTGCCAGAAAATCTAGTATCTTTTTCTAGAGCATGTGACTGCAGATTCATTATTTCCATTAGAGTAGGAGCTCAATTAGCAAATGCTCCTTTGCTAGCTACGTTGTAACGCTAGAAAATCAGGCAGCTGTAATAAATAAATCAAAAGTTTTTTGTAAAAAGGTAAAATACCTTCAAGGTATTGGCTCAATTTGTACTTCATAACTACACTCTATTTTTATGGTCGAAAGGATGAAGCAATAAGTATAGGAATTGTAACTAGTAAATATGTCCGGATAACTAAACGAGAGGAACACTTATCTTTGATTGAAAAATTAGATTCAACATATTTTGGACACTTCGACGCCAGACTGTGGCTTTGGACGAAACATAGTATCATCAATACTAACATTTATGAAAGAAAACTTCTTTGATGAGAAAACTATTAAAGCTCTTAGTTACGATGGTGCTGCATCAAATACTGGAAAAAAGCTCTTAGTTGCAATGGTACCGCATCAAATACTGGACTATCTTACTTGATCAGTTTCATCATTCTCAGTGTATTTAGAGATTATCTGATGCAAGAACTATCCAAATGCTACAATCATGCTAAAACTTTATTTCTAGGAGCTCTGCTTCCAGTTCGTTGATGCTTACCAATACTGAAAACAGGATGGCTTCATTCTTTTATAGAGTCTACCAAAAACTATTTATTAGTAAATTACATCCCGTTCTATAACACACAAAAATACCGGTTTACTACAAAAAAAATTACAGCTGACTTAAAGAAATATCAATAAAAAATTATGTTAAAAACAATTATTTCATTAGCTGAAGATTTACTGTATCTGCAACTTTGATCAGTTCCTCAGAGTGTTAGAAATTTAAAGACAGTTATCACTATAAAAAATAATGCTTTATTTACAAGTCCAAATCTTTTTATTTTCAAGGTCATGAAAAATGTTGCAACAAACCAGATATGTCAAAAAATGTGTGGATACTCTTTGTAAGATGATTTCTCTATGCTTGCCTATAACATAGCTTTTTTTTTTAGGAAAAAACCATTTGGTTTAAACTATGGCTAACCATGGCAATCCTGCATGAAAGTTTCCCAAAAATATATAAAATTGGAAATTTTTCACAAAATTATTATTTTTTTTTTTCACAAAAAAAGGACCCTGTAAAAAAAAACCTGGATAGACCCCTGCATATGGAAGGTGTCATATTTAAATGCATATTTAACAAGTTAGGATAGGGTGGGGTAAAATGGGTATAAAAATCACTTTTTTTTTTTTTTTTTTTTTTTTTTAAGTTCAGCTAAACTTTTTGTGTAAATGTTTAACAATTCCATTTTTATTTACATCTTGAGAATCTTTTTTATCTTGGGAATAAGAATACATAATTTATTCAATATTATGTAACATAAATATGTTTGTGAGAAAACACTTTATAGGTATATGTTTACTATACCCATTTTACTCCACGCAGGTGAAAATGGGTATAGTGTGGCGTAAA
This sequence comes from Linyphia triangularis, assembly GCA_963978545.1. Classification (NCBI taxonomy): domain Eukaryota; kingdom Metazoa; phylum Arthropoda; class Arachnida; order Araneae; family Linyphiidae; genus Linyphia; species Linyphia triangularis. Next base: position 56,440,575 of record OZ021728.1, on the reverse strand, counting down.
ATGGGTATACTATAGTTTAACAGTGAAAATCATGGGGAATAAATAATAAACCAAAAGAAAGCACAAGCCTAATGAAATATGAAAAATAATATAGTAGACCATGACAATCATTTAAAACTCTTGTTTTAATCAGAAATTGGTTGATACATCCAACTTAAAAAATGTTTTTTGGTAACATTTACATTTAAATCACATTCTTCTCCATATTATAACTTAATGACTGCAAAATACTATTATTATTAATATTCAAAATCTAGCAAAAATATAATGCCTCCTTTTGTTGAATGCTGATTCATTTAAAATTTCCGTTGTCTGGCTATTTTCAATGACGTCTGTGAGCTCCACATATGGGAAAACATAAAACTTGTCAATTTTGGATTTTTCAAAAAATCTTATGTCATATGAGTCTTCTTTGATTACCATAATTTTTCCAATAAATTCTTGCTTCTTTTATTTTTTCTAAATACTCTACTTTCACCATGCACGCTAGATATGTAAGCTCATTTTCATTGTTCTTTACTTTTAGGTCGATGCGTAATGATGTATTTTCAGTTTCATTTGACTTTCTATAGTTATTGATTTTAACTTTTTTAGTACTATGGTTTTCAGATTCATTTTTTAACCTCATCATGACTTCTTCATTCATTAAAACTTTGCCAGCTTTAGTTTGGACACGATTAAATTTCAATTTTGAATTTTTTATACATGTTATTGTATGACTCGAATATATTTCAAACTCGGCGAGGCTAGATCGTTAACCACACAGCCATAAGGTGGGTCCTTCTTTAAATAGTGATAATATGACAGTGTCCAGTTGAGAGATTCTTAATATCTTCAACGAAGGATTTTCAATTAACCATCTTATTTTTTTTTTTTAAACTTTAAATATTACAAAAGTATTTTAATGTAGTACATTAAAACATATTTTTAATTTAATTTTTAAGAAATTAAACTTTTTTTAAAAAAACTTGATACTATCACCTTAAAAATACCTACATATGTTAAGCCTAACACTATATCCATTTTACTCCATTCACAAAATTTGGATTTAAAACAAATAAACTCATTTTAACTGCAATTTGAATAAGCAATAAAAATGTTCAATAAACACATTCAAATCACTGGAATGTAATTTTATGAAAAATTCTGAGCTACAGACAGAAGTTTAAGTAGAAAGACAACATATGGCATGCAGCTGTACAAAAGTATTTTTACTTTTGGCATTCATATAAAACAAATTATTGATAAAGTGGGGAATTAAGTTTAGGCATCATACTACCATATACAATTTAAAAACTATGAATATATTAGAAATTTCTAAAATTTTAAACAATATATTTTTACTACTCATTTTACCCCACCTTACCCTATTAATTAACAAAAATGGTTAGACTCTTTTTATTTTCTGTAGCTTCAAATATCTATTTCCTGTGAAAAAGTAAAAATGGTACAATTTCATGAACTATTTGTAAAACTGAACATTGTGCAGCTAATCTGTAAAAGCTAGCAGGTTGAATGCAGTAGCTGATAGTCTACATCAAAATGCAAAAATATTATAAAAGGTAATTTCTTTTCAATAATAAAGTACAATACTTACCACCTAACCGCTTTTTAATCTTCTCCTGGTCGTCCCAACGCAAGTTACTAAAATTTGCAATCTCATCTACATTCTTTAATGTATTCTTTTTCTCGAAAAAACAATTTAGATGATGCCAAGTGGCCATTTTTCCATCGAAGAATGGCGACTGAAAATAATCAAACTGGTGAAGCTCTATATGTATATAAAGTTACTTCAGACAAGCTTAATACATACCTCATAAAAAAAAGATAAAACTGATATCAGGTTGAATTTTAAATGTTCTAATATGTTGCTGAAACTCTTATAAAAACGCTAATAGTGAAGCGCATGTTGGACAGAAAATCTGCTAACTTAATCTGATGCCCATATTCAATGCATGTATGAGTCGCATGTAACCACTGAGCTAAAGAAAACACTGGAGTGATGACCTTGGCTTCTTTCACAAGCGAGCTTGCGCGCCACGCTCATTAATACAGTATGCCCTTAAAGACTAGCATGTGCTAGACTGTAAGGGCAAAACATTGCGATTTGTCTATTCAAATTATTCGTGGCGGGCTTTGTTGCAAACCAAATACTCTAGGTATTTTCTGCAAAATAGTGACGTATTTCTTTTAAAGTTCTATTTTATCTTATTTTATTGATTAACAGCGATAATACAGCTTAGAAAAAGCTTGTTTACATTTATGTAAATCGGGAAATACCAAGGTTTGAGTGTTTCCGTATAGTGATCATCAAAACAAAAGTGGATATTTTGAGAAATGTCTCGTACGTTAATATAAATAATTTTGCGGCTTGAAATCTTCAATTAGTCGGTGAGCTTTTTACTTTGCCCTGAGAGGATTTAAAATTTGTTTATTTACTTTGTGTTCAATTTTGCGCGATTCGAAGTGTATCCAACGAAGCTTCTGTTAAAGCCATAGTAAGTACACCTGCATTATTCATACTTTTGTTATTGAAGAAGTATAAATTTATCTTTTAATATATTAAGAGATTGTATATTTTATAAGCTACTGAAAATGAAATTGTAATTCCAATTATGATATGCTCAAATAGAAACTGAATATTGCTTCTGACGCAAATTGTATTAAAATATTTAGTAAAATAAATTGCAATATCGATATCGAATGTCTGCTATAATTTGGTTATGATCCGATTACCATACGATATAGCAATTTTTGCCGTATTCTGAACTCTGTTAAAAAGTATATAATAAATTTTAATAGTAATGTAATCATTTAATAATTTTAAATTTGGAATCTAAATGCATATATTCAAAATGAACAAGATGACATATAAATGGTTTCTAAGACATTCATCATTCATAAGGATACTCATTACTCAAAAAGTTCTGAAAAAAGAATATGTGAAAGTTCTGTACAAAAATCTTGCAGGTGCAAAATTAACAAAACTTTTTATTTATTGTCTGTCCTCTAAGCTCATTAGTTTAAAGGTCTATTATATAGTTTTATATGCAATACTTGAAAATAAATGGAAGGAAAACAAATTGACTATTAATTTCATCAATTGTTATTTTATGATTCAATAATTTATTTTAATGTTTTGACAACCAATATTGTTTTCAATTCTGTAATATAGTAGAAAAATTTATCACAATTTTTTTCTAATTTTAAAATTAAAGTTAATGTTAGCTTTAAAAAAAAAAAAAAATAATAATAATAATTCCGAAAGTTAAAACGTCCTAAAAAGGATTGAAAACTCTTGGATAACCTTAACACTTTAGGGGCATAGGTTGATTGGATTTAAATTTATTTGGTGCAAGGGCAACACGAACATTTGGATATAAGATTTCAAAAAATAAAATAGATCCATGTTGCACAGAAATTTTATTGTGTATGTAGCTATTGCACTGTTTTGGTGTGGTTCTAAAAAAGCCTCAAAATGCAGTACTGTGCTTTAAAAAGGTGGGATATTTTTAATCCCGCCATGCCTCAAAGAGCTAAAATATGCATTTGAATTATATTAACATACTTGGCCCGATTTCCCGAACATCCATAAAAAAATTTCTATCTTGTAAACATGGCAAATAAGTTAGATCCCGTAACCTAAATCTCTATTTTGCTTGATTTGGCACATTTCCTTCCTCATATAAACAGTATAATTTCCAATAAAAATAACACCTTAATATCCTGACTTTGGAAGCAAGAATTCTACTCCAATAAAAAATAATTTGTTTCTGTATAAAAGTTGCTAATTGCAAATGAAGAGCCAAAACTCCACCCATAATTATCAATGCATGAAGCTATGGGGAGGAACTACTTTTCTCCTTCGTATTCGCACACTCGCTAAAGGGTGCGATTCGGTTTCGGCTCGCTCAGTCAGCACTCCAGTTTCGTATTCTTTAGCTCAGTGCATGTAACATACTAAAATACAGGGCATTACTGTTAGCCATTCTTTTTAGGTCCATAACCTCCCGCAAGTCTGAAGTTGATAAACACCTTATACTTATTCAGAATTGCATCCTGTTGAATGAATAAGATGTATAATTGATTTTTATTTAATTAATTTCCAAATTGTGAAGTCCATCTTAGGGTTTAAAAAAAGTTAGTTTCTCTAAAAAGAAATTTATTGTTTTAAAAAACAGTTTATTATAGAGTTGCTATAAATGATAAACTCTTTAAAGGTTGTTATTTTGATGAGTTATTGCAGTAATTTAGCGGTTTGTGTTGTCTGGTACCCAGAAGGTTTACAAATTTTAGGCATTTTCAAAATTGAAATAGTTTTGAAAATAAAATTAACAAGATGGCCACAAAATTCAGGAAAAAGTTCCCTAATTTCCCTGACAGATTTCTAAAAAATTCCCTGATTTTAGGGCAAACAAATTTCCCCAATTTTCTTAGGTTTTCCAGATGTCTAGACACCCTGATGAAATAGAACATGCATTCTAAAAAGATAATATGCAATTTTTTTAAAAAGTTTTGCTGGTAATGAAAAGTTTAAATTATTCCGTAACATTAAACTTCTAATGGCTTACCACTACAAATCTACATGTAAATAGCGCCAAAATATGGATGAACGTGCCTTAAACAATACAAAATTTCTTTGATTTTCATGAAATTTTAAAAAGTTCCCTGACATTTCCTTGATTTTTTCCAGAATCAGAAAGTTCACTGATATTTCCCTGATTTCCAGGTTTTCCCGGTTCTGTGGCCACTCTGATTAATGATTGTGATTAACATTAACTCTTGCATATGACTTGTAAATGTTTTCATAGCCATCAATGAGATTAAATTAAAATTTAGACCTGTGGGGCTCTTATAAGTAATATAAAACTATAAACACACCTAACAAATTTAAAAAATTTTACTGCAAATTACAATTTTTTTTTAGTTAGTAAATCAGCTTCTATATAGGTAATTAGTCTAAAATTGAAATTTATTTTCTTGTTTTGCAAAAGGGAAGCATTTGATATCTGATTTGTATCAAAATATGTCAAGGTGTAAAAATGTTTGAAAGTGCATTTTCAAATTGTTTAAAAAATTCTAAAATTTTATATAAAATACTAATGTTTAATGATCAACAAAGTTTTACAATGGGACAGTAATGATTCATAGATAAAATATTTAATGGACACTTCTTTAAAATTCAGGCTTACCTAAATAAGCGATAAGGATAGCATTAAAAACAAAATTAATATGGTAATAAAAAACAGAGAACTGGTTTGGCGATTACCCCAGCTCATGCAGTCGTCCCCATCAGACAATACTGGTAAAAGAGTCAGGGTAAATTCCTAGTTCACGTTTAAGGGTTGGCGCACTTTTGAAAAGTTGGCCACAAAGCCAGAAAGTCACCAATTCGGAATTCCAATAATAAAAATTGAGAAACGAACCAGCTCTATGATTTGTGGTATAGAAAGGTTGAAGCCAAAACGCGTCAATAAAAACAATGGGGTTGCCAAATTTAAAACTGTATTGCCTACAAAACAGCGCCAAATCGGCTTGGCGATATTTTAACGTCAACTAGGAATAGACCAGAGTCAGACATAACACATCTAGCTCACTTAGATTTAAAAAAAAAATTGGATGATCCTGCTGGATGAAGGAAAGTTAAGTTTCACTTCATAAGGTTTTTATTTTTTTCAAGCACATATGCTAACCACCACTTTTATCACTCAACATCAGAAGTTTTTTTAAGATACTTTTTAAAATTTAAATTTATATAAAAAAAAAATCGCAAATGTGATACATATAATATTTCCCGAACAGGGCAAGGTTAACTCAGCCTTTCATCCCTAAGGTAAGTCGATTAAATGAGAACCAAGCATGCTTGGGAACTAAACAACAGGGGTTCCGCCTCAGACTGACCATCTGACTGAAACATTGTTGTATAGCACCTGGGGCCCATTGTCAAGTAAGCTGGATTGGGCACAGCAGGCCAAGGCCCCCCCACGGGATTGTTACGCCACACTACGTTATAGATACGCATCATATAAAAACCATACAAATTGCTAAATATTGGCACCTGAACAACCTTTTTAATTTAATTAAACCAGTGATGACAATAACATGTCAATTTGCGATTTTTAACTAAATTTTCAATTTTAAAATTTTTCGCTTACATATCCCAATGTGCGCAACCCACGATATCAACGGGATCCCGTACTGCCTACTGGGAATCAATTCAGAGCACCCTCACATGAACATAATGGATTAGGGGCACGAGCATAGTATAGGTCAAAAACACAAACATGTTCTTTGATGGTAAGGAATTTTAATAAACGTGAGAATTTTTCAAACGAAACTTACCTGAACCATGATGGCCATACGCAAGGTATCTTTTCCAATATTTTCCTTGCACTTCTTACAAGATGCTCTACCGCTTTTAGCATATTCAACTTGAAAAGGTAATTCGTCAGCCATAATAAATTTTAATATTCTACACAAAAATAAAGAAATTCACATAAACATGGATGTTCCCGCAAAATTTATCTCGTTGTTGCCATTCGTATTTAAATAATATTCTGCTTCTTGCGGTTAGAAACACAAGGTGAATAGACTGCAAACAATGACGCACAGTGTTCAGAAAAGGTCGAAAAACGACAAAAACCTTGAGAAACTTCTATTTTGAGAAGAAAACTTTGAAAACCTATATTTCTTAAGAATTCTGACCCCTCCGAGTCCATTTATGCTATAGCCAAATTGAAAACCAATGTCCAAGAAATTTGACTCGTGAACATGCAAAGTTACACTTCTCCCTGTTAGCACATAGTTTGAAAGTCAAAAGTCTCCGAAATACCTTCCGAAGATCAGCCAGATGTTGTTCAAAGGTTTCAGATAAGACGATAATGTCATCTAAGTATGCCAAAGTTAATACATCAGTTAGCCCACTTCGGAAACGATCGGCGAGCCTCTGGAATGTGGATGGAGCGTTTCGAAGTCCCATAGCCATACGAATGAATCTAAAAGACCCATATGGAGTAACGAATGCTGTTTTATCTCTGTCAGCAGCAGCGACATTAACTTGGTAATATCCTGAACGAAGATCAATTGTAGACATGTATGGAGTATGTTTGGCTGCATATAGCAAATCGTCCATTCTTGGTAATGGATAGGAATCAGGAACTGTAATCTCGTTCAGCTTCCTGTAGTCAACACATAGTCGTATGCTTCCATTAGGCTTTGGCACAAGCACGACTGGAGCGGCGTATGGCGACTCACATTCTTCAATAACTCCCTCTGTCAATAATCGATCCAGTTCTTTTCGAAGAATATCTTTCTTTGGTGGAGGAATCCTATATGGAGGTACGGCTACTGGTGCATGTGTACCGGTATCAATGTGATGTTCTATAAAAGGAGTGGCTTCTCCCCCTGGACGAAACACATCACCGAAATCCTTCAATACAGAATTCAAAGCGTCTCTTTGCTCTCCGGTCAATTGCTGACCCTCTTCGTCACCTAGAGAACACGAATTGATTTTGAAACAACGTGGAGACGTTAAAGTTGGAACACTCTTTTCAGATTCCAATTCATAACATTCATGGGGTCTGTCATTGTAAAACCATACATGTTCTTTTAGGTTTAAAACAACTCCAGCTTCTTGTAGAAAATCGATGCCCAATAATGTTCGATTTTCTTTTGCATCTGGAAGAACAATCAACTTGATTTGGAACGCTCTCCCTTCAAGTTCAATGGTAACAACCGCAGTGCTTACATTCACAGTAGATTTATGTCCATTAGCCATGCTCATGACTCGTTGTTCAGGTTTGAATTGTACTCCTTGTTCTAAAAGAAGATGATGTAGCATCTCTCCTGCAATACAGTGGCTTGCTCCGCTGTCAGCGCATACGATCCCATATATTCCATTAATTGAGACCTTCAAGTTAACAACTTGAAAAGGTGCACAGGATTGGAGTTGAATGTTTCCGAAAGAGGCTTCCCCATCATTTCTTGACTTTGTGCATGTTGGACATTTGGATTTGATAACACCTGGGGATCCACATCCATAGCACTTAAAAGTTTTTCCCTCTTCGGTCTTGAACATGGGTTTGTCCTTCTCGTGTCGTTTAGAGTTGTAGTTATTCTTAAAAGACTTTTGTCTGAAGGTATCATCGCTAGATTGGATATGTAGACTCTTGTTTCCAACAGGTTGATCTTCTTTCTTCGTAGTTTTTCGAAGACTGCAGTAAGCATCCAATTTGTCTGCAAGCTCACTTGGAGACAGTCCATTCATCTAAGAAGTGGTCTCTGAAATCCGGAGGAGCTTTTTTCTTGATTTGATCGGAAATTATCAGATCCTTTAAACTGCAAAAATCTTCGATCCTTAACTCACATAGCCATCCTTCAAAGTAGCTTCTTAATTCGAAATAAAAATCCCGCCAAGTGCTTTCCTGTCTTTTCTTGTGTTGGCAGAAAAGTTGCCTAAACTTTTCAGCAGAAAGTTTGAATCTCTTCAAAAGCATCTGTTTGACATTCGTGTATTCTTGTGACGTTTCTTCGGATTCTCTGGCTATTAACGTAGCCACTTCACTTTGGCAGTGATCCGATTAGGTAGGGTACCCAATGTGATTCAGGAACCTGCAAGAATTTTAGCTGTCTCTCGAATAGATTAAAAAATATTGCCATGTCATCTTCCTTGGGATTAAAACTTGGAATAAGCCTCTTTAAATCAACTCTTTGTTGATCATATTCTGTGTGAGGGACATTTGCAGATGGTGGAGCACATTTTTGAATTTCAAGTTGTATTCTTAATCTTTCTAGCTCATACTCCTCTTTTCTGCGAGCTTCTTCAATTTCTAGAACTTCTCTTCTTAAACGATCATCTATTATAGCGGTAAACATTTCCTTAACGAATTCGATGTCGTAGTTCCGTGAATTAATTATCAAATTCTTCAGCTCAACTACCTTTAAATCTGGACTCGGATCTTCATCCAATTCTTGTGCCAACAGCTTAAGATCCTCTTTCTTTCCACGCCCCCAAAAATGCCATGGCGAGAGTCAAATCTTAAATGCACTTCAGAATTAACCGATAAAGACCAGCCAATTTGTTTACTTGAAAAATGATAAACAATATCAGAAACCACACTCTGGATTTCTGAAACAATAACTTCAAATGCGAAAGGAAATATCGCCAAATTCTCTTTATGATCCGGATGATCCAAAACCTTTAATATTCAACTCGGGTCGAGTAAATTGCTTTCAAATTATTCCTCTGGGTGAGTAATAACCGAAAAATTATAAGGTTTAACTTAAAGTAGACTAGATATAACCTCCAACCTTCAAATAAAATAACACTTATCTGTTCCGTTCATTTTCATCACCGACACATAGACTCTTCTCTGGGTAGTTTTCGTATATTTTCGAGCCCCAGGTTTGGGCGCCATTTTATAGCAGTGATGTCGATGAGATAACAAACTTGTAAATGGTTAAGTGTTTACGATTGTAATAATACGAAACGGTTCAAAGAAACAACTTTATTAGTTAACACGCCATTCTCCAAACTCAAACTGCTATCTTCAAATCTATAGAACACAACTCCCAAGGTAAAGCGCGAGGATATCTAGTTGTGACGGCACGAGGAGTTATTCATCCAGCTAGAGATGCACGAGGATATATTTATTCTGCTACAAACTGTTGTTTTTTACTTTGCCAGCTTGATTAATATGTTACACAAAAAGTAAATTGATGCTTCAGCATTTTTTTTTTAAATATAGCTCTGAATTACGTTGATGAACTTCTTGATTGCCTTTACACATAGAAAATTATGTTACAATTTCAAAATTTGCAGAACTAAACAAATAATACGTTATATTACAATATATATATAAATATATATATATATAAATATATATATATATATATATATATATATATATATATATATATATATATATATATATATATATATATATATATATATATATATATATATATATATATATATATATATATATATATATATATATATATATATATATATATATATATATATATATATATGTGTGTGGGTTGGAGATCCCTCCAATAGATGGCATTCCCTTCAACGGATGTCGCCCCTGGCGGAGAAGTTGTGAAGTAGGAGTACGGGATGACGGAAGGAGAGAGGGGAAGGACATTCTAGAGATGTGATATTTACGTTCTTTTTACTGAACAGGTGTTCTCTGTTCCCGTTCTTTTAAAATGAGCTACTCATTAACCCGTTCTTTTGAAGAACTAGTTCTTTTTTTCCAATTGCCGAAATCATAGCCCTTGGGAAGAAGTGCTATCTTCGGTAGGTCTCTGGGATAGGTCACTAGGGTCAAGGACGAATCTTTCCCCTCCACTTCACTGCTCTGTTAACGTAGCGTTTTAAAGAATGAGAGGAAAAGTTACTACGTTTTTGTGTGGTTTTCCAATGACCGCGTCAGAATAACACATACAAATTAGAAGAGACTTTTTTATATTTTCGAAAATATGATTGTGACAGTCGCACTCCTTAAATTATAAGCTTTACATATAATTTTAGTTTGAATATTTGCATTTATAATGTAGGAATTTTAAAGGAATGGAGTTTTTAATATCTAAAGTTTCCAAAACAATGGGACTCACAGAAAGTTCAAAACCTCAATGGAAAAATACAAATAAATATTGTTGCATTTTGGTATATAATTTATTAAAAGGAATGAATAAATGAATTAGAACTCTAAATTAGAAATTAATGGAGGTATACAAAATCATAAACGATGGTGAATTTTGTATAATTTTTTTCCGACACACAAGAAATTATTATTTTTATTTTTTTACTTTCATTTACCCCAAGGGCGTAGCCAAAAAAAAAAAATTCGGGAGAAGATATGAAATCATGTCAATAAATCATACAATCTTCTTTATCAATGCCGCATGTATTTAGTAATCAAGATAATATCTATTTTTTGTATCCTTAGACATTAAAAAAAAAACTATAATAATAAAATAAGCTGTGTGTCTGCCTGTCTGTTTATATATAGAAACCTACTTAAAATAGGAGTATAGCTTTGAAATTTTCAGCATAAAAAGTTTTGGCCTTCTAATTGTACATATTTGTCAAAGAGAATGTTACAATTTTAATTAATTCTTTTTTAATTGATCTTTTTTTTTTACAAAGTGATTTCAAATAGAGATACAGCTCTGATATTTTCAACATAAGTAGTTTTTTGCCTTCTAATTGGACTTTTGAAAAACAGAATTTTAAATTTTTATTTAGTTTCTTTTTAATTAATTAATTAATATTTTACAAAATGATTTCTAAAAGGGCTACAGCTCTAAAATTTTCAACATAAGTAGTTTTGACCTTCTAATTGGATTTCAGAAAAACAGAATTTTAAATTTTTATTTAGTTCGTTATTAATTAATTTGTTTAATTAATTAATATATATATTACGAAATGATTTCAAATCGGACTACAGCTTTTAAATTTTCAATATAAATAGTTGTGGCCTTCTATTGGATTTTTGAAAAACAGAATTTTAAATTTTTATTCAGTTTCTTTTTAATTAATTTTTTTAATTAATATATATTTTACAAAACGTTTTCAAACAGGGCTACATTTCTGAAATTTTCAACGCAAGTAGTTTTGGCTTTCTAATTGGACTGACAAAAAGAATATTAAAATTTTAATTTGTTTTTTAATCAATTTTTTCACAAAAAGCGACTTCGAATAGGCATAGAGCTCTGAAAGTTTCAACATAAGTAGTTTTGGCCTCTAATTTTGCTTTCCACAAACACATGTTAAAATAATCTTAAAGGGGTGTTGTTTTATTGTTTTAAAGGGGAATTTTTTTTCTCTACAAGGGAGAGAGGCTTCCAATATTAAGGTTTTACGTAGCAATTAGATTTTAGTGAGTGAAGTGAGCATATGCTTACGCATCAATGAATCTTTCAGCGAGAGAAGCGAGCCTATGCTTGCATAGCAATGAACCTTTCAACGAGTGAAGTAAGCCCGTGTTTATGCATCAGTGAACTATTCAGCGAACGAAGCGAGCTCGATTTTGCCTAGCGATGAACCTTTCTACGAGTGAAGCGCCAAAAACTGTGTCCTATACACGAATGACAGATTTCCGCAAAGCGAGGCCTCACAGCTAGCTGAAATATTGCACATGTTAAAATTTCGTAGCGAAGCACGGGTATTCAGCTAGTTTTAAATAAATTTAATATTTTAAACAAAATATCAATTGATTTTTGTGTTTTAATGGCAAACCTAAAAATTTCGGGAAGGGATATATCCCGTATCCCTTCCCCTGGATAAACGTTTGAATTACCCATTTGTATACATAGGGTAATGAAAGTATAGCATTCGGTCATTAAAAATCGATTTTGTTTTTGCACTTCTCCGCGTTTTGAAACATCCAGCTTTCAAAAAAGTGGTATAGAAAAAATATCTGTCTGTGGTCAGCATAACTCCCGAAAAAGTTGACCTACGATGTTCAAATTGAGTATGCGGGTATGTGGTGACCATGGGTACCATTTAGGTTTTCGTCAAAATCACGCATGCGCACAAGGTAACTGCCATTGAAAAAATCATGTTTTTCAATTATTGCTTAAAAAAACGGCTCTAACGATTTTCATTAAAATCACTGTGGAAATGCCTCTTAAGGTGTTCTAGATATACCCACCTTCGAAATTCCCATAAAAATATTAAAAGGCGTAAAAAGTTGAAAAACGAATGCCTTCAACAAAAGTTCTCTTTCCTTGAGTATACCTCATCAACGATCGTTTTTTCTTCTCCCCTCTGTTTCACTTATAATAAAGGATAATATATAAAAACTGTAAATGACACAATTCCACGTCAGTATGTAATCGAAAGTTGTGCGATGTTCCATACCCCTAGTTTTCATTTTAATGGTAAACTATGCTAAAAACAAGTATTTAATCGGCGCCATTTGAACAACGTTTTAGTTTTTTTTTTTTTTAATTTCTAGAAAGTTACAACTTTAAATAATTAACTCAAAAATTTAAATTATTTTTGAGCATACACGTTTCTGAAAACAAAATTCTTATAGTATTACAACTATCTTTCTATAGAACACTTATTAAACTGAGGTAGAAAAAAAAAAAAACTTAAAAACTAGTGAGAGATAATTTGTTACTATCACTGTCGTGTCTACTCGTTTCTGGATAGTAGAAATTACATTGGCCCGATGGGGCGATAGAGGATGAGTAATTTGTGAAAGATTCTCACGGTGATAATGTAGTGTAGAAGAGATTAATTTGAAACAAAAATGTTAGAGATAGCCCAGTTCCTTTTACCAAAATAATATTTCACAATAGATTTACAATATATGGAACACACTAGTTTTATTTCACATTATATAAAAAATACAACCTTCATTACAGTGGATTTGGAAATGTCAACGAACAACTCAGCCTGCTAAGGATACGAACCTAGCACCTTAAAAATATGACAAGCAACCTTTGGAATAGCATTAAACAAAAAACGACATTTCTCTTCTTTCTTAATTAATACAAATAGGAAGACCAAGAAGAGGCTTAAGATCGAGTAGGGTTATTCTAGACAAAATAAAATACTGAATTTATAAAATACACAATACAAAAAACCGCTAATGCATGAATTCATAATAGAAAATACCGAATTTGTAGAATTCGATATTTTCAATTATGTATTCCTATTATGCATTGTGTATATTGTGTAAGTAAAGAAAGTAAAACTGTTTACAATTCCTCACATGGCGAGAATTCTGTGAAAGAACATGTTCTTAACAAATTTATTATAAACTCCGCAAATTTATTTTTTTAATTCTTTCAAAACCAGCTTTTATTTGTTACACACAAATATAGTGAAAAAAATTATAATAATTTCAATTTAAAATCAAGGTAAAATTAAAAAAGAAAAAAAAAACTAAATGTTTTTTTTTATTTGCTGGATGGGATTTACCGGACCAATGTAACATAGACCTAATACATTAAAAAAAAAATAATAATAAAAATAATAATTCCACAACGTTTTGTTACCATAAATTATGTTTCCTTTTTCCAAATTAAAAAAAAAATAAGTTTACTTAATTTAAAAACACACTTGTAACACATTATAATAAAAGAAAAACACGGTTTCATTCCAATGCATTGATAGTTTGAATATAGAAAGAGAAATAAAATAATTTCCTTATTATTATTTTTTTATACTCAAAATAATAATAATAATAATAATAAAACATATAAGCATTAATATCTGCTGAAATTAATTGAAAAGATCTCACCCCCCCCCCCCCTCCTCCCCGCGAGCATTTCAACACAGTCCTAATAATGAAATCAACAGCATATCCGAGAAACACGGAACCAGTTCTGTAGAAGCTCCCGTTCCGACACAGACCGGGAATGAGCAGAGAACAAGTGAACGGGAATAGTTCAAATGAACTAGCTCTTTACGGAGCAGTTCAAACTGAGCCGTTCGGAAAGAGCAACTCAGCTCAACTGTTCTGAACAGAGCTGGTTGAAAAGAACTGGCTCTTTGAAACAAACCTGCTCATCGATAGTACTCCATATCGATGCTGTTCATCTACTCTGCGCCTGCGCAACGCAGCCCTGCTGTTAGGAGAGAGATCATGGATAAGGAATGTGTGTGAGGTGGGAGAGGGGAAAACGAAACCTTCTTCCTCAAGTGTGACGTCAGAGGTGTGACGCATAGGATCGGAGCGGGAAGGATTTCGCCTAAGATAAGAATGTTAAGGAACAGAGTTTTGGTGTGATCAAAGAGCAGGATGTTCCCGCTCTTTTTAAGGAACAGGCTCAAAATAGCAGACTGTTCTTTTATTTCCCATCCCTAGGACATTCTTCTGGAGAGAGAGAACGAGAGCGGAAGGTGCTGTGGGGTTTTGTCCCCTGACGATGTATAATAACCTCAAAATATGTTAATTAAAGTTCAATGAACAACTACTGCCTAATTATTCAGCCCCACTAGCCTTCCCACATGGGGGCTCGGCCTAAGGAAAAAATGGAAAGATCTTCGGCCTACAAAAGCCAACGGTAAACCTGCCGCGTGAAAAAATTGTTAGATACGGTCGCCTAGCTGCGGAGTATCAAAAAAGTAAAACTGGACACTTGCGAGTCGTCTCACCTGCACAGCAGCCCATAGAAAAGATTTCCCTATTACAATCCGGCAGAAGCGAAACTACGGAGAGCCAAAGCAGAACTGATACCTCGAACTATGCCAGCACTGGAGCATTGGGGATGAAATGATGAAAACCTACCTGAATACTACAGACGGACTGTAAAATCAACTAAAAGAAATTGAAAAGTGCACAGGGTGCATGAAAACCGAAACGACGAGTGGAAGCAACGAGTGGCTATATCTACGGGGTTTCTCTAGTGTCTGCACGGGTGTCTACACTGGATCCTGTGAGTAGAAATTTTTGATTTTCGAAACTAACCATGCCGCTAAATACAGCTGCAACTTCAAATAAACCAATTATGACCTTTCTGGCGAAGGCACGAAAATGTGATTTAATAGTCCTTGTTAGAGAACTTAACTTAACTGTTCCTGAACATGCGACAATTGCACAGATGAATAAATTAATTACTGAGTCTAGTGATTATTCTGCGGAAATCACTAAAGATATGTTAGCTACTATAGTTAGCGAACGTGAGGAGGAAGAACGACAAGCTCAACTCGATATTGAAAGGGAAGAAAGACAAGCCCAACGCGATTTAGAACTAAAAAAATTAGAAGCCGAAACTGCAAACCTTCAAAATCAGCCGATAGAAAATTCCGGAACAAAATATGATGTTTTAAAAATTATGAAACCTTTTGATATGAAAAGCGACGTAGCTATATTCTTAACATTATTCGAAAGACAAATTTCTAGAGCAGAAATAACAAAAGAGAACTGGGTTACGCATTTGTTAACACTACTTCCATTAGAGATAGTTAATTTAATTGCACGGTAACCAGAAATCAAGGCTAACGATTACGATCATATAAAAAAAGTACTTCTAAAGCGCTTTTATTTATCACCAGAACAGTTTCGTCAAAATTTTGCTAGTCATAAAAAAGACATTCAAGCTTCATGGAGAGACTTCGCTTTTGAGCTGACAAGCTTTTTGGAAGGATGGCTACAGGGATTAAAAGTAGAAACTTTTCAAGATTTAAAAGAACTAATGATCGTAGATCAACTGAAACGAAAAATGCCAAAAGAAACTCGCGAACATTTTCTAGATGACCTGCCTAAAATATCTCGGTAAATTCCTAGTTCACGTTTATGGGTTGGCGCACTTTTGAAAAGTTGGCGACAAAGCCAGAATGTCGCCAATTCGGAATTCCAATATGAAAAATTGAGAAACGAACCAGCTCCATGATTTGTGGTAAAGAAAGGTTGAAGCCAAAGCACATCAATAAAAAAATGGGGTTGCCAAATTTAGAACTGTATCGCCTACAAAACAGCGCCAAATCGGCTTGGCGATATTTTAACGTCAACTAGGAATAGACCAATATCTCGAGTAGAAGAGTTGATAGAAAAACTCGACGATTTCGATTCGGTTAGAAGAAATATTTCAAACATAAATTTACGAGGAAATAGGGGGTACGAAACGAAGTATAATGATAGTGAACATGTAACAAGTCATTATAATAAACGTGCCCAAACCTGGTCAAAAAAGCAGCTTACTAACCCATGTGTATATAATAAAAATAATAGTGCATCTTGTGGCTATGACAAATATAATAGTGCATCTGGTGGTTATAGTAGAAATAATGATTCTTCTTGTGTAAATAATGGTAGAAGTAATACTGTAAATAATGATAGATATAATACTGTAAATGATTCTGATACTACTAATAGAAATAAAAGTAGTTTAGTTGATAAGAATAACAGTATAGTCTGCTGGCACTGTAACAAGTTTGGTCATAAAAGTTTTGTGTGCCCAGACAAAAGGGTAGTTAACAGTGTAAATAAAGCTTTACCAGTATGTAATAAAACTTGGAAAAAGTTAATTATTAGAGGTAATGAAGTTTTATCTTTGGTGGACACAGGGAGTGATTTATGTCTATGTAATCTAGAATTTTATTCAAGTATTGGTAATCCGGAATTATTACATGAAAGTATTATTATTAATGGGGTTAACACACAAGGTATTATGCCTAAGGGATATTTTTACTGTGATATTGAAATTGATAATTT
Organism: Linyphia triangularis; assembly: GCA_963978545.1. Classification (NCBI taxonomy): domain Eukaryota; kingdom Metazoa; phylum Arthropoda; class Arachnida; order Araneae; family Linyphiidae; genus Linyphia; species Linyphia triangularis. Next base: position 56,423,395 of record OZ021728.1, on the reverse strand, counting down.
TACCATATCAAATAAAGTGTATGTAATGGATAATCTGAGTACCACATTCATTCTGGGAATGGATTTGCTTTCCAAAGTAAATTATGTTTTAAGCGATCAAGAACTCGTAATTCGTAGTATTAAAGATCATAAAACAATCTCTTTAGCTCAAATGAAACAGATCAAAATGCCCAAAGAACAGGAAATAAAAAGATACTTTATTTCCAGCGTTTTTATAAAAGAGGCAATTCCGTCTTACGATAAATTCAAGGTCAAAAGGTATCACTCTTCAGAAATTAATGAGCTGCATGATTCGCAAATATCTTTGGGCTAGGGATGGGAAACAAAAGAACAGTCTGCTATTTTGAGCCTGTTCCTTAAAAAGAGCCGGAACACCCTGTTCTCTGATCACACCAAAACCCTGTTCTTTAATATTCTTCGACGATACTTTTCCCACTCGGAGGCAGGTGCTTAGTCACAAAGTCCTTCCTTTCCACCCTCTGCTCGGGGGTTCAACCAACCAACCATTTCCCACTCCGATTCTATGCGTCACACCTCTGACGTTGCACTTGAGGAAGTAGGTTTTGTTTCCCCCTCCCACTCCTCACACACGTATCCATGTTGTGTGTTCTCCTAACAGCAGGGCTGTGTTGCGCAGGCGCAGAGTAGATGGCAGGTTTGTTTCAAAGAGCCAGTTCTTTTCAACCAGCTCTGTTCAGAACAGATTAGTTGAGTAGCTCTTTCCGAACGGCTCAGTTTGAACTGTTCCGTAGAGTAGTTCATTTTGAGCTAATCCCGCTCACTTGCTCTCTGCTCCCGCTCTGTGTCGGAGCGGGATCTATGGGAAAGAACCAGTTCCTTTTTTCTCGAATATACTGTTGCTTTCAAATGAAAGTGGAAGCTATCGTAAGTAATTTTGGACAATGTTCGTGCCGGGGGGGGGGGGGGATCTTTTAAATTAATTTCAGCAGATATAATGCTTATATGTTTTTGTTTGTTTTTTATTTTATTTTGAGTATAAATAATAATAATAAGGAAATTATTTGATTTCTCGTTCTATATTCAAACTTTCAATGCATTGGGATGAAACCGAGTTTTTCTTATATTATGATGTGTTTGTTACAAGTGTGTTTTTAAATTAGGCTAACTTAATTTTTGGTAAATTTGGAAAAAGGAAACACAATTTATGATAACACAACGTAGTGGAATTTTTATTTTCCAAAAATATATATATTTTTTTTAAATTTATTAGGTTAATGTTTCATTGGTCCGGTAAATCCCATCCGCTAAATAAAAAGTTCGAGCTGTTATGTATTTACTCATATGTATATATACATAGGGTAATGAAAGTATATAGCATACGGTCAAAAAAAAAACTATATTTTTTTGCATTTCTCCACGTTTTGAAAATCCTGATTTCAAAAAAGTTATCTAGAAAAAATGTCTGTCTGTGTGTGTATGTGTGTGTGCGTGCGTGTCTGTGGTCAGCATAACTCCCGAACAAATTGATCTATGTTCAAATTTGGTATGCGAGTTGCTGGTGGCCATGGGACCTACCATTAAGGTTTTCGTCAAAATCGCGTATGGTCATAAGGTAGCTGCCATTAAAAAAATCATGTTTTTCAATGATTGCTAAAAAACGGCTCCAACGATTTTGATCAAAATCGCTGTGGTAATGCCTAGTAAGGAAAGATGTACTAAACATCCCCACCTCCGAAATTCCAATAAAAGTGCTTTAATTGCGTAAAAAGTTGAAAAAAGAATGCCTTCAACACAGAGTTCTCTTTCCTTGATCATACCTCATCAACGATCGTTTTTTCTTTCCATTCAGTTTCGCTTATAATAAAGGATAATATAAGGATTATCGGAAAGTATATCGCCAAAATCACCATTTTGGCGAAGGTTTTTTTTTCTTTTTCTTCTTCTTTCCCCTCAGTTTCACTTATAATAAAGGATAATATAAGGATTATCGGAAAGTATATCGCCAAAATCACCATTTTGGCGAAGTTTTTTTTTTCTTTTTCTTCTTCTTTCCCCTCAGTTTCACTTATAATAAAGGATAATATAAGGATTATCGGAAAGTATATCGCCAAAATCACCATTTTGGCGAAGGTTTTTTTTTCTTTTTCTTCTTCTTTTCCCTCAGTTTCACTTATAATAAAGGATAATATAAGGATTATCGGAAAGTATATCGCCAAAATCACCATTTTGGCGAAGGTTTTTTTTTTCTTTTTCTTCTTCTTTCCCCTCAGTTTCGCTTATAATAAAGGATAATATAAGGATTATCGGAAAGTATATCGCCAAAATCACCATTTTGGCGAAGGTTTTTTTTTCTTTTTCTTCTTCTTTCCCATCAGTTTCACTTATAATAAAGGATAATATAAGGATTATCGGAAAGTATATCGCCAAAATCACCATTTTGGCGAAGTTTTTTTTTCTTTTTAGACCCACACAAGAAGTATCGCCAAACTGGCCATTTATTCTAAATGAAGGATATAAACGGTAAATGGCACAAATCCACGACAGTATTATAGTGTAATTGAAAGTTGTGTAATGTTCCACACCCCTAGTTTTAATTTTACCTCTATTTAAATTGAAATTGTGAGATTTTTTTAATTACATGTGTATGTAACAAATAAAAGTTCATTTTGAAACAATTGCAAAAATAAATTTGCGGAGTTTGTAATAAATTTGTAAAGAACATGTTCTTTCATAGAATCCTCGGCATATGAGGACTTACAAACAGTTCGACTTTCTTTACTTACGTAATATACGCAAAGCATAATAGGTCTTTAATATATCCGTTTTATTCTCGTAGCTCTCAAATGAAATGTAATAATGTTCGTTTTAAAACTCAATTAAAGAACTCGGTGGATTGTAAAATCTCGATTTATTAAATAAGTGCGGTTCCACAAAATGACCGCTTAGCGAATTCTTCTCGTATCGAACCAAACAACTATCTCAAACAAAAAACTACATCATAAATCTACATATTGCACATGAACACAAGATATTTCATCATCTCTTTTCCAATTATAAAAAAGGGGATAATCCCTTTTTGAAAAGACCTTGGAGGAATTATGGAACAGGGCCCCCACATTGGCGAGATATAGCGCAAGCTGCGGAATTTAGAATAAATCGAAACGGCGAATGAATTCTGCATATTCGGTTTTGCAATTGTGTATTTAACAAATTCATTATTTTATTTTTGTCTAAACCAACCCTGCTGGATCATAAGCCTCTTGTTGTGCTTCAAATTAGTATTAATATAGGTAAGAAAGGAAGTGTAGTATTTTGTTTAAGGCAATTCCAAAGGTTGCTTATCATATTCTAAAGGTGCTAGGTTCGAATCCTTGACAGGCTGAGTCATTCGTTGTGTTTCGAAATCCACTGTAATGAAGGTTGTATTTTTTTATACAGTGTGCAATAAAACTAGTGAGTCCAATAATTGCGTCTATTGTGAAATATTATTTTGGTAAAAGGAACTCAGCTGTCTCTAAAATTTTTGTTTCAAGTTAATCTTTTCTACACTACATTATCACCGTGAGAATCTTTCACAAATTACTCATTCTCTATCGCCCCATCGGGCCAATGTAATTTCTACTATCCAGAAACGAGTAGACACGACAGTGATTGTAACAAATTATCTCTCACTAATTGTGAAGTGTTTTTTTTTCTCTCTCCAGTATAATAAGTGTTCTATAGAGAGAGATAGTTATAATACTATAAGAATTTTGTCTTCAGAAACGAGTATGCTCAAAAATAATTTAAATTTTTGAGTTACTTATATAAAGTTATAACTTTCTAGAAATTAAAAAAGGAAAACTAAAACGTTGTTCAAATGGCACCGATTAAATACTTGTTTTTAGCATAGTTTACCATTGAAATGAAAACTAGGGGTGTGGAACATCGCACAACTTTCAATTACATACTGACGTGGATTTGTGTCATTTACCGTTTTTATATATTATCCTTTATTATAAGTGAAACAGAAGGGAGAAGAAAAAACGATCGTTGATGAGGTATACTCAAGGAAAGAGAACTTTTGTTGAAGGCATTCGTTTTTCAACTTTTTACGCCATTAAAGTATTTTTATGGGAATTTCGGAGGTGGGTATATCTAGAAAACCCTAAGAGGCATTTCCACAGTGATTTTGATGAGAATCATTAGAGCCGGTTTTTTAGCAATAATTGAAAAATATGATTTTTTCAATGGCAGTTACCTTGTGCGCATGCGCGATTTTGACGAAAACCCAAATGGCACCCATGGTCACCACATACCCACATACTAAATTTGAACATCGTTGGTCAACTTTTTTGGGAGTTATGCTGACCACAGACAGATATTTTTTCTAGATAACTTTTTTGAAAGCCAGATGTTTCAAAACGTGGAGAGGTTTTAAAACAAAATCAATTTTTAATGACCGAATGCTATACTTTCATTATCCTATATATACATATGGGTAATTCAAGCGTTTATCCAGAAGGGATACGGGGATATATCCCTTCCCGAAATTTTTAGGTTTGCCGTTAAAACACAAAAATCAATTGATATTTTGTTTAAAATATTAAATTTATTTAAAACTAGCTGAATACCCATGCTTCGCTACGAAATTTTCACATGTGCAATATTTCAGCTAGCTGTGAGGCCTTGCGTTGCGGAAATCTGTCATTCGTGTATAGGACACAGTTTTTGGCGCTTCGCTCGTAGGAAGGTTCATCGCTACGCAAAATCGAGCTCGCTTCATAAGGTTCATCGCTACGCAAAATAGAGCTCGCTTCGTAAGGTTCATCGCTACGCAAAATCAAGCTCGCTTCGTTGGCTGAAAAGTTCATTGACGCATAAACACGGGTTTACTTCACCCGTTGAAAGGTTCATAGCAATGCAAGCATAGGCTCGTTTCGCTGGCTGAAAGGTTCATTGCTGAGTAAGCATAAGCTCACTTCACTCACTAAAATCTAATTGCTACGTAAAGCCTTAATATTGGAAGCCTCTCCTTTGTAGGAAAAAAAAAATGTCCCTTTAATAAAATAATACAACACCCCTTTAAGATTATTTTAACATGTGTTTGTGGAAAGCAGAATTAGAGGCCAAAACTACTTATATTGAAACTTTCAGAGCTCTATGCCTATTCGAAGTCGCTTTTTGTGAAAAAATTAATTAAAAAACAAATTAAAATTTTAACATTCTTTTTGCCAGTCCAATTGGAAAGCCAAAACTATACTTGTGTTGAAAATTTCAGAAATGTAGCCTTGTTTGAAAATGTTTTGTAAAATATATATTAATTATTCAAAAAATTAATTAAAAAGAAACTGAATAAAAATTTAAAATTCTGTTTTTCAAAAATCCAATAGAAGGCCACAACTATATTTATGTTGAAAATTTGAAAGCTGTAGTCCTATTTGAAATAATTAATTAATAACGAACTGAACAAAAATTTTAAATTCTGTTTTTCTAAAATCCAATTAGAAGGTCAAAACTACTTACGTTGAAAATTTTAGAGCTGTAGCCCTATTAGAAATCGTTTTGTAGAATTTTAATTATTTAATTAAAAAAATAACTAAATAAAAATTTAAAACTCTTTTTTCAAAAGTCCAATTAGAAGGCCGAAACTGCTTATGTTGAAAATTTCAGAGCTGAAGCCGCATTAGTAATCGTTTTGTAAAATGTTTATTAATTAATTAAAAAAGAACAAAATAAAAATTTAAAATTCTGTTTTTTAAAAGTCCAATTAAAAGGCCAAAACTACTTATGTTGAAAATATCAGAGCTGTATCTCTATTTGAAATCACTTTGTAAAAAAAAAAAAATTAAAAAAGAACTAATTAAAATGTTAACATTCTCTTTGACATATATGTACAATTAGAAGGCCAAAACTTTTTATGCTGAAAATTTCAGAGCTATATTCCTATTTTAAGTAGGTTTCTGTAGATCCACCGACAGACAGACAGACACACAGCTTATTTTATTATTATAGATGTTTTTGAATGTCTAAGGATACAAAAAAAAACAAAAAAAAAAACTATTATCTTGATTACTTAATACATGCGGCATTGATAAAGAGGATTGTATGATTTATTGACATGATTTCATATCCCTTCCAGAATATTTTTTTTTCTGGCTACGTCCTTGAGGTAAATGAAAGTAAAAATAATAATAATTTCTTGTTTGTCGGAAAAAAATTATACAAAATTCAATATCGTTTGTGATTTTGTATACCTACATTAATTTCTAATTTAGAGTTCTAATTCATTTATTCATCTCTTTTAATAAATTATATACTAAAATGCAATAATATTTATTTGTATTTGTCCATTGAGGTTTTGAACATTCTTTAGAGTCCCATTGTTTTGGAAACTTTAGATATTAAAAACTCCATTCATTTAAAATTCCTACCTTATAAATGCTAATATTCAGCCTAAAATTATATGTAGAGCTTAAAATTTAAGGAGTGTGACTGTCACAATCATATTTTCGAAAATATAAAAAAGTCTCTTTTAATTTGTATTTGTTATTCTGACGCAGTCATTTGAAAACCACACAAAAACTTAGTAATTTTCCTCTCATTCTCTAAAACGCCACGTCATCAGAGCAGAGCAGTGTGGAGAAAGATTCGTCCTTGACCCTAGTGACCTACCCCAGAGACCGACCGAAGATGCACTCAAGGGCTATGATTTCGGCAATTGAAAAAAAAAAAGAACTAGTTCTTCAAAAGAACGGGTTAATGAGTAGTTCATTTTAAAAGAACGGGAGCAGAGAACACCTGTTCAGTAAAAAGAACGTAAATATCACATCTCTACTTTGGGCGGTAAACAGGGCCACGTGTTTGAGGAACAACATGGCGGTGTGCTCACATCACAACAACAAAACCACGTGCGTTTGTTGACAAACAGAAAAAGCTGCGGATTCCTAACAGTTCATAGATTAGATTCAAATAATGAAAAGGCTTCTATTCCGGAAAGAAACATTTCAACGAATAATGATTTTAAGGAAAATGATATTTTTAAAACTGTTGGAGTTTTAAATGATAACTTTTTGGATCTAGTACACATTAGTGATTTGAGTGTTAGAAAGGAGGTTTCGGACTTAATAAAAAATTACGTTCCGAATAAAACGAAGAGTACTAATTTAAAGATGAAAATAATTTTGAAAGATGATATTCCTATTCGTCAACGTCCTAGAAGATTAGCTTTGCCCGAGAAACTGGAGGTTGATAAAATCGTTGCCGAATGGTTTGAAAAAGGGATTATACGGAACAGCTGTTCAGATTACTGTTCTCCAGTGGTCTTAGTGAAAAAGAAATCTGGAGAATCACGTTTAGCAATCGACTATAGGTTGATTAACCGTCGTTTAATTAAAGATAGTTTTCCCCTACCCATTATCGAAGAAGTTCTAGATCAATTACCCTAGTAGCAATCACTGCATGGCGTTTCGTCGGCCAATGATCGGAATTCATCAAAGTCATCGGCGATTCCCCAGACTGATATATAAACACACCGGTATTTCCTCGTCTGCCGATGACCCTAAACTCATCGGCAAAAGATATCTTCCCAAGATCGGTGGCCGGTGGAATTTCTAATAATCGTTTTTTGATCGGCAAAAGATATCGGAACGACATCGGGGACAGGCGATAAAAAACTTATGTTTCTTTTTCTTGCAATTCCACTGAATTAGAGGCGATCCTTGCATGTATTTCAAATTTAAATCAAGTATACAATTTGCTAAACATTTCGCTTTGGCAATAAGTGAAAAATATTTTAAAAATAAGTGTACGATAAATTTTAAATGTAAAAATATATTTTGAAAAAAATGCAAACCACATAATTATATATTGCTTATCTAATACGTCAATAAAATCCATAAATAAAAGTTTTTATATAGTAAAAAAATATAGGAACACCATTTCTAAAATTAAAAATAAATTCTCATTTCAATTTCAATATAAAATAAAAATATAGTCCTTGTTTTTAGATAGTTTCATTATAATTTGCTGAACTCATTTACTTAAAAGATGTTTAATCTTTTAAGTAAAATAAAAATATGTTTCAAAAAGTTAATCAAATTGAATATAGTTTTTTAAAAAATTTAAAAATTAAATATATTTTTTTTAAATGTCAAAATTATTAAGTAAACCCTTAAATTGCATTTCAAAAAATATCATAATATTTACAATCAATTAGTTAAAATTTTACAAAATAGATGGCGACACTATTTATTATGTGTCTCGGTACTAGTTTTTTAATAAGTCGCCAAGTTTGGTTTTCCAGCCAAAATAAATGCCACGGAAGAGATTATAAATTTTGCAGCCAAAATAGAAGCGATTTGTGGTAACCTATTGGGTGTCAGAGGAAACCCAGATAACACTTTTGAAACCGGGGCCATCGTGAATTCGTGAAACTGTTATTTTCCCTCTTCAGTTGATCGGGCCAGACCCAGGGCCTGATTTACCATTAGGCCCACTAGGCCCGGGCCTAGGGGCCCCAAATTTTGAAAGTTTTCTGAAAATTGTAAATATAATGGACTTTTAATGGGAAGTACTGAACAAAAATAATAAAAAAAATTTAGATACACATCCGCAAATTCCATATTTTTTATAGTCACAGAGAGTTAAGTTAGACCAACCAACCATATACAACTTCTTATATTATGAAATGAAAGTCTTTGTGATTGGTTGGTTTGTAGGCTCTTCCGTGGACTTTTTTGTGAGATTGTGGAAACAGTGGAAATGTTACTTTGCATTATTTACAATTATTGTTTTAAAATTAAGCAATCTTTATTATTATATAATTTGTGAACCCTGTGGTAAAATGTAAGTTTAAAATACTGGAAAGTGTGCTTTAAAATCAGTGTTCATGGGGGGGGGGGTGCATGATTAATTCAAAAGTTTTAAGGAAATCAAGATCATACTAATTATAACAAAAAAATCGTGTGAAAGTAAACTATGAGTTTTAGTTGTAAAAAGTTTGTCTTAGCGAATGTAGCTTGATCTGGTAATATTGTGACGTAAGGAAATAAATATTTGCTATTGGGGGCCCCTCTCTGAATGTTGGGCCTACAGTAAAAAAAATTCTAAATCGGGCCCTGGCCAGACCACAGCAATAGTTTTCGCAGATGACGTTACACTTTCAACTCCACCAGGCTTGATTCTTCTTTCAAGGACTTTTCGCCCCCCAAAAATGCATTGCTTAAAAACTCTTGCACATAATATAAAAATTATTAGCCCAACATTATCCACCACTATAATAATCCAATCTGAATTATTTCACTGGTGGATAAAACTACTAAAATTTTTGTATTATTTGCAAGAGTTATTTTAGAAATTCAATGTTTAATGATTATAAAGGAAACGATACTTATGTTAAAGTTCATTCGACCAAAAAGAAATTGAATGACAGGATTTTGGCTTTTGCAACAAAACAAAAAAATTAAGTTTAAGATTTCATGAATGAAATATCCTTACCTTTATCCCTCAGTTAAATTTCATAAATCTGCTTTGAAATTTCGTTTCGTAACTTGCTCTACAAATTCTTACAATGATTTTCTAAGAAATTTTTTTTTTAGATTTTTAAAACTTGTTTTGGACAAGGTAAAGATGTTTGAAAATCATTTCTTGATTTAAAATAATGAGATTTTGGATTTTATTAATAATAACAAAATTGAGTTTGTTCATACATTTGATTTCGAGAATTTGTTCACCAGTATACCACATGATGATTTAATTTGAAAAAATGAATTAATTTGCTCTGATATTTTTAATAATTTTCTTAGACTCCGATTTAAATAAGATAGAATTTTTAGAGTTTTGCTAATTTAATGGTTTTGAAAATAATTTATTTAATGGAAACCATTTTTATAGACAAACTAAAGGAATTCCTAAGGAAAGAGCTTTTCTAGCGACTTTGCCGATTATTATTTACTCGAAATGAGATTTCTAGAATATAATAATATTGAAGCTTTTAGATATATTGATGACTTAATTATTTTTAATTTCAATGATTTGGACAAAATTATAGAGATTTACCTGAAGGATTTGATTTAAAATAATAATAATTACAAGAGAGCTCAGTATTTCGATTTAAATTTAGAGATAATCCATAATTCATTATATTGGGGTTTATGACAAAAGATAGGATTTTAATTTTGAAGTTATTTGTCTTTCGAATTTTAATAGCAATTTCAAGATTTTTAGAAATATTTATTATACACAACTAAATAAAATTAAGAGTATTTGCAATAATGCTACGTACTTTAATTTGGCTTTTGGAATTTTTAGGGACAATTTGTAAAAAAATGAATTTACTAAATATTTTTGAATTTTCGTCGGATTTTTTTTTTTTTTTTTTTCCGATTCCATTTTTCGGGCGATATTGAAATCCAGTTAAATAGCCCTAACTGGTTTAAATATTTTATTATAAATTTTTTTAATTTTTTCTTGGAACATAGATGGCAGTGAAGTTTTAAATGTTTTATGCGGGGCAATTTTGGGAATTATGTTTTTCAATACTTAAACTCTTGGTGCTGGACTGGGTTCATCTCGAATCAACGTGGACATTAAACTTAGGAAGACAGCTATTTTGTTAAGTTTGGTTTACAAGGTACGTTTCGTTTTAGCATTTGTGAATATTTTTGACTTCTTGTCTATCCGGCTGGATACGTAGGGGCTTGAATGTGATTGATATATATCCAGGGGCGTACTGGCCATAGGGTTGTCCGGTGCAATCACCGGGCCGGTCAGTGTCTGTGAAAAATGTGCCGGTCCGGGACGGAAGTTCGTATTTTTGATTTATTATTATTATTATTATTATTATATCAATATAAAAGCTAATTGCATTACTAAACTTTTTTCTTCTCCTAAGCCCAATGCATTTAAATCCCAATCGTTCACTCATGTTCCTCGCTTTTTCGATTAGTAGGGATGATAAGAAATTCTAAGAAAAGTACGGGGGTATTGTGGACAGTTGTAGAAAAGCGACGGGACCAAGGAGGTTTCAGGACCACCCGCTAAGATTGTTGGCGAGAGAAAAACTTCTCAGGGGGGGTCAAGGGGTTCTAAGGCGAAAAAGTGGTGGGTAGTAACTATTGCTGTATCAGTTGTTGCATAATGACTAGTCGAATAAAATTGACAAATATAGGAACACTACGCAAAAAAAAAAGTGACCGTTGTTTTGCTGAATTGAGTGGCCATTTCATTTTCCAAATTGGTATGGCTCGCCATACAAAACTAAACTGGATGTTTTCAGGTCAACATAAACAAAGTATGTTTTAGACAATCAAGAAACTAAAAAGATTATCTGCGTAATAAGTGTTTATGTGTTAATATCTAATGATGCAATTGACAATTAGATACGATAATCAACTCAAAACGAAAATGTTATTATTCCTTAGATAAAAAAAAATTATACTGTGCTGTTCATGTTTTTAAAATTATATATACATGCTGTTATCTCGGATGCCGGACATCTCATCCCTCGAACAACTCGACCCCGGACATCTCATCCCCCGGACATCTCGCCACCGGACAAGTCACCACCAAGAAAGCGCGGATCGAGGGTGTTGTGTGGGAAAACGATTTTCTTACGAGGAACTATCGAAGCTGAATGGTGGGACTTGCGTACGTATTCAAGAAGGCACAAAGTTGAAGTTATGTTTTAACCCCTCCTCCCGGCTGAATATTATTGGTGTTATTTAAATATTAACGAAATATTTTATTACAGTCTTGATTAAATTAATGTTAATTCAAGGTATTAATATTTTTAATAATGTATGAGTTATTAAAATATGGAATTGTTATACTTCGGGTTTTTTCCCCCTTCCCCTCCCCCCCCCCCCCCCCCTTCTCTGCGTAGAGACGTTTCTTTTTGACGAAATAGATGTAATAGTATCGAGAATATATAGAAACTTTGTATATTTAATATGATGCAAAGTAACACTGATGTGTCAGATGGTTATCAGGCGCGGATCGAGATATATATATTAGGAGAGACGGAGGTGCGTGTTGCCATATGGAGAAAGTTTTTATTAATATCTTTAATAAGTAATAAGTTAGTAAAGTATGGAATTTGTATATTTCGGATATTTTTTTTTCTTTCTTTTTTTTATTTAGATGAAAGGAGATTTAATAGTATCGAGAATATATAGACACATCATGTATTAGATATGATAAAAGGTAAGACTGATGTCTCACAGGTGACTGTCAGGCGCGGATCTAGAGAGGCGGAGGTGCGCGTTGCATACATATGGGGAAAGTTTTTATTAATATCTGTATTAAGTTATTAAAATATGGAATTGTTATATTTAAGATTTTCTTTTTCTTTCTTGACGTATTGACGTTTCTTTTTGACGAAAGAGATTTGATAGTATCGAGAATATAAAGACACTTCGTACGTTTGATATGATGCTGGGTAAGAGTGAGGTGTCAGATGGTTGTCAGGCGCGGATCTAGAGATATATATTAGGAGGGGCGAGGGGCATGTTGCGTACATATGGGGAAAGTTTTTATTAATATCTTTAATAAGTAAAAAGTCATTAAATTATGGAATTTTTATACTCCGGATATTTCTTTTTCTTTTTGGAACGTAGATGCAAAGACATTTAATAGTATCGAGAATATATAGACATGAGTGAGTTATAACATTTCGTAAATCTGATATAATGCAAAGCAAGTTGATGTATGTGTAAGATGATTGTCAGGCGCAGATCTAGAGAGATATAGTAGGGGAGGGGTGCGTATTGCGTACGTATGGGGTAAGTTTTTATTAATATTTTTTATTATAATTAGTATTTAAATTATGAAATTTTTATATTTCGAAGATTTTTTCCCCTTTTTGACTTAGAGGAAAAGACATTTTATAGTATCGAGAATATATAGACATGAGTGAGTTATGACACTTCAAGGATCCAGTGAGGTATAACCAGGCAAGGATCTTGGGAGGATTTATTAGGAAGAATATGCGAGCTGCTCAAGCGAATTTAAAAATGGTGATGCACTAACTGTTACAAGCCTATCATCGATTTTAAATTAGGTATTGCATAACGCCAACGGGATTCAATAGACATATTCAATAGATATATAGACATGACATGAGTGAGTTATGACACTTCAAGGATCCAGTGAGGTATAACCAGGCAAGGATCTTGGGAGGATTTATTAGGAAGAATATCCGAGCTGCTCAAGCGAATTTAAAAATGGTGATGCACTAACTGTTACAAGCCTATCATCGATTTTAAATTAGGTATTGCATAACGCCAACGGGATTCAATCGTGAGACTAATTGCACGCTAGGCACACAACATGGTCAGTAAGAGCTTTGAAATTTTTACCGTCGACGACGTTTTCTCGCCAACGCGGTATGTTGAAAAAATAATAAATTGTTTTTGGTATTCGATGACATGGCTTAAAATCGCAATGAGGAAAGGTTACGGCGTTTTCATACTATAAGGAGAATATTTGGCCATTTTCATTTCAACCCTTTCAATTCCTTCTATTTTCAGCATAGTTGATGGCTGTGTTGTTGACGTTCTTGCATGCCATAGGTTAACTCAAAAGCTCATGCAATGTGTTTAAAGGAGTACTAAATCCTTTTCCTCCCAGGCATTCCAACACCTTCTCGGGCACAACCTTTAACGAAATTCCTTTTATCGTAACTGGTGTGAAGTTCAGCACAGTTAAACATACAAAGCGGATACTGAAAAAGAGTTGTCCGACAATGGACAACCCATTGTATCTTAAGTAACCTGACTAAAATGGGTTTTTCAAACATAATTCATACATCTGCCTCTGCTCTTAGTTTTTGACTTTTAAAGGATTTTATCAGATTTTAAACAAAAATAAAAGACAGAAATACTAAATATAAAAATAGCAATTTTAAAAAAGGAAATATTTATAAGATTTTATTCTGGCATGTTTATACGGATATGTTGGTACTTATAATGAACAACAAGTCTTCAACTAAAACTAAAGTTGTATTGATAAACAGTTTTATTTCCATTTAATACAAATTTCTTTATCTACCCACTCAATCTTCAGTGATGTGATTCTACATATATCTACAGTAAATGTAAGACTTCCAAAGTTTTAAGTTAACATTTCTTAATTACTAAAATAAATTCTTCCAGCCCCACATTTTAGATTACTTTATCATCATTGTAAGTTTTAATAACTAGAATTTGACAGAAAAATTAAAATGTTTTTCTATGCTTCTGTATAAACTTCTCAATAAATAATTATGTTATGAAAGCTGAGTCTACTATTTCATAGTATTATTACACTGATGATTATATTATTTATCCTTTTGCATGAATTACACATGAAATGGTTCTATATAGATATCTATTAAAAAAATAGTTCCTACTTATAAGTGTTTCAATTTTAGAGACGCCATGTTCAATGGAAAGTTCTAAAAGATATTTCTAAACCTTTAGTCTTTGCACACACTTCTTAGAAAGTCGATCTTTTATGACTACTACATTTGAACTACCGCTGACATTTTGAACTTTTAATGTTACTACAATATACTTGACGGTAATATCGTCAAAAGTTACTCTCCACTCCTTTCGTTGTATAAATAATTATTTATTTAAATTTGCTTTATTTTACTTTATATATTTTGTGTTAATCAATATCTTCCATTTAATAGTCAAATCAGAATTGAAACAGCATTTTTTATAATCTAATTATTTCCAATTTTATATTTTAATAAAAATTCCAACTACAAAGTAGATTTTACAACATTAATAGTTCATTGTCGCCCGACAATGGACACCAACCACTGCACAGAAAATGTGGTTTTCTTTTCTCAGAAAAAAACTAATTTGTTTTTCTACGTGTTTTCGCACATGTTCACCAACTTAACATAAGGATACAAAATAGCAGTGACTGCCTCTCCTTGGTAGAGAGTAGTTCCCGAAAATCATTTACCCTCATCAGGGATTCTTTTGTATTTTCCCCCACCCTATTAGCTGCAGGCACATGCAGCTTGATATTTTATTCCGAAGCACTTGTGTGAAAAAGAAAGACCCCCTTCAAACGCGATAGTCCATCAATTAACACCATGGGGGGGGGGGGGGGACTGGCGCTAAATTCTTGATCTACCTTTTCACTTACAGCTGAAGGGATTTATTCAACAGTAAGATGTACAAGATGGATATTCGCACAAAATAGTGTGGGGGGGAAAAAAACAAGGAGAAAAAAAACAGTCGAATGAGCAAATGCACATAATATGTATAACGAAGCTATGCGTATTACTCAAAGTGAAGTTATGCAGTTACTATTATTAAGTTATGCATTTTGCTCAAATAGTAGCACAATTATGGAGTAGAGAAAAGATTAAAAAAAAAAAAAAGGGGAGAAAAAAAAAATACGCCAGATACTTTTTTAAACTGAAACTTTCAACCTTTAAAAATAAGGCATAATTAAATGTTAAAAAGTCTATTGAAAGTAATTTATATTACTTGTAAAACACATTTAGGCTGCAAATGGAAACTCTCCAAACCCTCCCTTCTGAAATAAATATTTAAATCTTTTTTCCGTGATAATGAAAACACACAAGATTTATCTAGTGAGGCTAAAATCTATATATTTAATAGGCAATGCGTTTTTTGGGGTTAGTCCGTCCGCCTAAACTGCTCAACCAATTTCAATGATCAAGGTGTCATTTTAAAGGAAATAAGCTGTAGATTTGCCAAAACGTGCCAAAATAATTTATTAACACTTTATTAATTAGTTAAATTTCAATATTTTTCATCATTAAGCTACTACAAAGCCTCAATGATTTTGAATATATGATTGGCAACATCCTTAAGTATGTAAACAACAAACCGGCTGCTCGGGGGTTCAACCAACCAACCAACCGTTAAGCTATTCTTACGAATGTAAACAACAAACCCGTTGCTAATTTTAAAGCTCTTTTTAAACTCTTCGTTTCAAAGTTGATTTTTTTTTCTGTTTTTCTGAAGCATTTTTGTATTTGAGTAATTATTATTTTGAAGTATTTCTATCCAGAAAATGCCTCGCGTAGGAAATCGTTCTCCCTTACGTATGTAAACAACAAACCCATTGCTAATTTTAAAGATCTTTTTAAACTCTTCTTTTCAAATTTAATTTTTTCTGTTTTTCTGAAGCATTTTTGTATTAGAGTAATTATTATTTTGAAGTATTTCTATCCAGAAAATGCTTCGCGTTGGACGTCGTTCTCTAAAGGGGCGACTTATCAGAATAAATAAAAAATATTAGGACTTCAATGTAAGGGCATAGCTAATGAAGTTTTAAGTCAGAATGTTGGCGGATAGTATATTTAACTTTCTATTATGAAACTTGCAATTTGGGTGTTTTCTCTATTAGGCCTTACGTTAAATTTATAAAAATTTAGTTAAATTTTTTATGGCTGGCAAACCTATTCAAGCGCAGCAAGATGTTTTAACCACAAATTCGAGCGGCAAGGCCGCTCAATCCGAGCGCAGCGAGGCGTTTGGGGGTTGGCGAGCGTTAGCGAGCAGGGGGCGAAGCCCCCTAGTATTTCTTAAATTAGGAAAAATAAATATTTTATGTTGTGAAAAATTGCAACTTTTGGATGCGCGAAGTATATTATTTTTTAAAAAATAATTTTAACTGCATATTAGGTAAAAGAAATGGTCAATTGTTTGAAATAGAGAGTTTATTTGCATTTGGTGATATTTTTATATAAATTTATTTTATGTTTACTTTGAAAAGTGTATTTAACCAAAGGTTGCCTTATAATAATTTTAAAATTCAAAGTCTCAAATATAGACATAATACATAAAGTATAAATTAAATTTTAAAAAATTATCAGAGTAATAATCATAATAAATATGTTATTATTAACTATGTCAAAAAATAAATTAAAAATATTGCATTTTAAAGAATTTAGAGCAATAGGAAGTTGTATAAAAATACGATTGATCTGGTTATCTAAGACTTTTGTCTCCCCTTAAATGCTTGCTTAAGTTATTATTTTTTAAATTTTAACTTTCAAAATCCATCTTTTACAGTAGTTATATATTTTTTAGTAGGTAGAAATCTGAATTTCGAAACTGTTTAATTTAATAATAAAGATATAAACACACTTTTTAGGCAATGAAAAATCTATTAATATTATTTTTAAATACACTTCCGTTTGACAATCATTCTTCATGTTTGTATCTTCATTTAAATTTCTAGATAAAATAGCTTTTTCTCACATTTTCATAAAGTAACCATGAAAAAATATAAAGTAAAATTTATAAAACGTACCATTTAGAAATTAATTTCTTAACCAATTTATATTATTGAGTTTTCATCATTCAAAAAATTATGGGAACTACTGTAAATAATGATTCATAATACTGAAATATTTTATATTCGTGATGTGTTTTTGTATTAAAAAATGAACTTTTGTTAAATAAATTTGTTTTATTTTTTGATGTTTCAAAAGCATTTTTTTTTTTTTTCGATTTGCGACTAACGCATGCAGAAGCAGCATCTAATGATGTATTCTTCACTAAGTCACTGTTAGTTAATAACTAAAAACTTTCTTAATATTATATGCTGTTATTAAAGTTATTTAAATTTCAAAACACTTACCGTTAGGGAAAAAAAAGGAAATATCTTTGCAGTTTTAATAAGTTAATATTGATTGAGTACTTAATTAACTCATATTAATTTTGTGTTAGTGTTATCTGAAAGAAAAGAGAAAAAACAGGATGTTGTTTTTTACGCTTAACGATCTATTTTTATGCACAATGACGGCTCATCAAGCGACAACTACAGCTTAAAGTAGAATCCAAGCCAAAAAGAGCATATGTGCCTAACCTGTGATTCGAACTCGACACCTTTGGCATGCAAGGCCAGATCGCTAACAATACAGCCATCAACTAAGCTAAAAACCGAAGGAATTGAAAGGGTTGAAATGAAAGGGTTGAATGAGGGCTAAATATTCCATATCTCGCTATAGTATGAAAACGCAGTAACCTTTCCTCATTGCGATTTTAAATCATGTCGCCGAATACCAAAACAATTTATAATTTTGTCAACATACCACGTTGGCGAGAAAACGTCGTCAATGATGAAACTTTCAAAGTTTTTACTAACAACATTGTGTGCCTAGCATGCAATTAGCCTCATGATTGATTCCTATAGGAGTTATGCAATTTCTATTTTAAAATCGATGATAGACGTGTACGTTAGTGCTACACCATTTCTAAATGTTCTTAATGGGGATCGGAAGGCTTTATCGAGTCCATCTTAAAAAGGCCTTTTTTATGTACCTTTACTCAGAATTACTCGTAGCATCAGATTTTGTACAGCCAATATTAAAACACTTTGACATAGACTAAGATATCCTCTTGTAAAACAAAAAAAAAGTTTTGTTTAGGATTTATGATGTTTTGTAATTTTTTAATAAATTTTCCAAAAAAACCCAACATGGTTAGGATTTTTTTTAAAAAATCTAATCAACATTTCTGTAAAAGAATATGTCTGTTTGTGTAAAAATACAATATGTACGAGGGAAAAAAATTTCAAAGCAAAATATCGAGTAGATCCTGAGAAAAAGGTACATTGGTATGAAAAAACAGCATTTTGAGAAAACAACGTTTAAAGTACAAAGCAGACGGGCTTTTTTTTTCAGTGATGTTATTGTTTCAAAAAAATATTTGGAAATACTTCGGATGTGCGCATTGCCCACCAAGTTAAACTATTTTGTAGATAACATTTCAAATATTGTGATGTGCTAAAAACTTCAAAATGGGTTCCGAGAAAAAAAAATTACCTTCCTACCCCTCTTAACTTATAACCCTCCGACCTCAGACTTTGTCACTCTCTGGGTCACGAAAGGTCACCCCGCCCTGACCCTATGAGGGGGGGGGGGGGAGGAGGGATCTTGTCTGCTCTCGTAGTTAGCCGAAAGGAAAGTTCAATAGTTTGACAGGAGAATGAATGAAATGATGTTCCCTTTCGAATGACGATGAGGTGACTTTTTTTTGAGAAAAATAAAGTTTATAAAAAGTCACTAGTTTAACTTAATGGTATAGAACATTTTCGATCATATATTCAGATTAGGAAATTTTGAATGTAAAGAAAACTTTTCCGAAAGATGTTGTAAAAAAAATTTCTTGTGAAAATACGTTTTTAACATTTTAAAGATATTGATGTGAGTTTTTATGCAAATTAGACATTTTATAAAATGTAGGAAGTCTCGCAATTAATAAAATAAAACAGGAACCAAGCATGTGAAATTGAAAGTTTTCATTTCTTAGAACTGTCTCGAAACCAGTGATTCTTTGATTTGTTATTTTGATAAATATTTCTGAAAATAGTTTTTTATTTTTTTATTTAAAGGTACAATTTTATGGATCCTTAACTCATTTTGATTTCAATATATTTAATTTTCTATTGTAAAAAAAGAAACTTCCATTTTGTAGGTTTCAAGGATATCAAAAATATAATTTTATATTAAAGCTTCCATCTTTATAAATGGAACTGCATTTATTTGTTTTAAATTACTTTAATGAACTTCCAAACTTAATTTTGATTCTATTATTTTTATTTTTATTCACGGCTTTTCTCAGGGTGACACTAAATGGGACAGTCCAACATTATTTAAAAGTTTGGAAACATATTCGAATGTATTGCCTGTGATTGTTATACTTTTTTTAATACATTTTTAAAATCAATATTTTCATATATCAATGCCCATAATTTTGTATTCAATTCCAAAACAAATTGCTTTTATTAATTTTTATTAAATCTTTTATATT
>OZ021728.1:54466165-54598665 GCA_963978545.1 Linyphia triangularis | reverse complement strand
TGGGGGGGGGGGGGGGTTTAGACCATGGTAAATCTAATGAAAGCAAAAATCATATATGTTTCTATTCAATTTTTTTTAATTGCTTTATTAATTAATAATTAATTATTAAAAAAGAAATTGATTCAAAAGCTGATTGCTATTTATGTTTGGCCATTTACAAACTACCTTTTGAAAAAAAATTACGGAAATATATTAATTATTTAAGTATTTATGGCCAAAAAACCAACTTTTTTATTTAACATTAATTTATCATTTTCTTTTTATCATTTAAATTACAAACCATTCATTAGAAAATTACGAATTTTTGTATTTCGCATTCTTTTTTAATGCTGAATCCAAATATGGAATAATATTATGAGGTTGCTATTGAACTTTTTAAAGTTTGGTTCTGTTTTAATATGTAGATGACCCCTCATGATAAAAAAAACTACATACAATTATTAAAAACCTTTCACGATTTACAACGGTACCTTTTGTTTGTTATTTCAACAATTAGAACAAAAGATATAGCCATCGTTCTGTTTTTTTTTTTTTTTTTTTGGGTACTGTACCACGGTGCTGAGGGCCTGTTAAAGTACATAGAGGTTTATTTTTAAGAAATAGTGGAACACTTGTAATATATAACATTTGGCGATTTTTTTTATTTGGAGATCAGAAAAATTCCAAAAATCAAAAACATGGTATCGTAACTAGAATAAAACTAAAATGAAAACATAAAATATAATAAAATTAAGTTAAAATATAAATAATAATATAACAAAAATAAAAATATGACATAGAATAAAACCGGTGTCCAGAAACCGCATTTATCTAGAAAAAGAACACCGAATAAAATCGCCTCAAAGAAATGTCCTGTACAACAGTTGTGCAGAAAAAATTCTGTATTCTTCAAAAAAGTTTTAGTACACAGAGGAAAAAGTAAACTGATTCCTCCTTACCGATTTTGTAATCACTACCAAAATAAAGTACCTTCAAGAAAATAAAATCGCAAATGTAATATTACGCTTCTGGTGTAAACTGTAAAATAGTCTAGTGTAAATAATAAAACATATATAATATAAAATGCATTAAATTCTAATTTAAGTAATATTGAACTTGATACACAGAATAAAAACACTATACAAGTAAAACATAAAAGAAAAAAGATAACGATATTCTGGGTTAAATTCTAAAGGAAATGAATAAATATATTCATGGAAATATAAAGAAAAATGAACAAATGTCGAAATGATTTGAAATTTTTTGGAGAATTTTAATAATTTTCCCTGTTATGTTTATATTCATCATTCATTACGTACTATTCCTCATGTGCATAACTTGTTTTCGGTATCGATTGACAGTTTATATGTGAAAATATTACAACAATATTCGAATTACTTATCGGACAGACAATTTTAATACATAAAATAATCAGAAAAGTAAGGAGGTCACATTAACATTACTTTTGCTTTTACTCAGATATAATAAAACGTATATTTGTCTTTCCAAGAATAATTACGAATTCAAAAGTTGTTCACGGCCATTTTTTTAAGCTTAAATATATTTTTTCTAGAAAGCTGTAAGGCGTCTAAGGTGACCGTTGAAAAATGATGAATGTAATATACACGAAATATTTACTAAAAATTCAATTTTTCTTTTAATATGTGCAAATGAAAATTATTTCTGATGCATATACATAAATTTTTTAAGCATTGCTCTACAAATGAGCAAAATTTCATACTTTTGCATCCAATAGTTTTTGCTCTGTGTGGAAGAGAAGTGTACATTCTGAAACAGCGGTAGCTCTTTTTTATCCCTACTCTTTTTTATTAAAGTGAGATAAATTGCACAATGAATATTTGTACAGTTAGCAAAATGGTAAAAATTTAATCTATCGAACATGTTCAATATTAGCAAAGGAAAACATCATAATAAGGAGCTTCATTTCTTAGAGGCAAGTAATGTAGCAATGCATTTATTTTATTCTGAATCAACTTTTGTTACATTATTTGAAATTTTATGAAGAATAAGCAAAGAACTTATCAAACACTCAAAGCATAAAATAATGCTAAAGGTATTTGGAATACCAAATAGAATTAGTAATTTTGTATACTTGTGGGAATAGTGCACAAACTTTTCAGGTTACTTATAAAATGCAACGTTGGTATTGCACAAATACTTCAATTGAAATAAAGTAATTTAAATTAGAATTTCCTTTAACATAACATCTTTAAGACTTTAGTGTTGATCGTATAGAAAGATAAATTGCGATCAAATCTACTGTAATATTAAAGATACTTAGAGACTGAATAGTTGTCTAAATAACGTATTAACGTTCTAATATCGCTAAATATAGTCTCACGTCAACGCATCAAGCTAATCACCAATTTATCAATCTAATGCAATTTAGTAGTGGAAAATCGGATTAGATGCAGTTCAACGACAAAGCACTTTGTAATATATCATCACACTAGGGATAACAGTACAATTTATTTTGCGGGATTAGTGAACGTGGATTTAAAAAAGCTATCATGTAATATTTAAAACTTAAACATTTTGTTTTTACTTTTTTCTGCACCTAGAGGCAAGAAATTCGGTACCTAGAAGTTTCAATACATCAAAATGGCCTATGCACTTATAATTCAACCTAATTGATGGATTCATATATATTTAGTTTTAATTACCTCTTTGTTTGTTTTTATATTTCTTTTTACTGCTACCTCATCCGATGTAATCATTCAATCTGGAACCAATTCTGTGAAGGTGTCAAGTGTCGTAGAACCAACACACTGAAATCACCATAATAATTACCTTGATCGCTGATGCACTGCCAATTCTACATCGCTATAAGATGGTGCCATATAATTGAGATTAATTAGATGCGCGTGCATCTTTTCATTTATTTCTGTTCACGTGGTATAGGAAATTAAATTTATGTATAAATTAATTAGATGTTCGTGCATCTTTTGATTTATTTCTATTTAAGTAATATGGAGATTAAATTATTATTGTAAGAATTTTGTTCTTAGAGGAATATTTCAATTTCATTTTTTTTTTTTTTTTTACTCAGATATAACTAACGTAGCGACAGTAGAGGATGGAAATGTCTTAAGTGGAAAAAACTGTTATAAAGATTATGGGGAATCGCTATAAGAAACTGAGGAATCACTATAAGAAACTGAGGAATCACTACAAGAATCACATACACAAAATTACGTAAGGAAAATGTCAAATTCAACATAATTTTTTTCCACACTTATAATGAAAGGAGCAACTGTGTTGATGGAATTGTCTTGAGGATTTTTTTTTGTAAGATTCTGAGGTACAATAAAAAATTATTCCTTTAACATTTCATTTATATATATAGCGTGTCCCCATATAACCTGGCCGACCTTTATTTTCGACACCGTTGGTCCTAGATGCGAAGTCCCAGTTGAAGAAATGTTTTAAATCGTTAAAATATTTTTACTGAATAGTTTTTAAGTTAGCAAAGAGATTGGTATAAAAATTACGGATTGTAAATTTTTATATGGTCCCCAGTTCCCCCCAATTCACATTTAGAAAAATTTTGCCCATGAAAAAACATTTCAAATACAAAAAAATTGAAATTTTTTCTACCAATAGCCACGGTGTTATTAGAGTTTAAAGTTTTAACTCTATTTGAGGGGCCCATACATAAATTGAAATGAGAAAATCGGAAGGATGTCTTATAGGAATAACATCAAGCTTATAGACTAGGTGTGACTATAGCAAACAAGTTATTGTTCATCTCCTAAAACATTATAATTTTTGACTAGAAACTGCTTTGAAAAAGAAAAAAAAAAAGTTACAAATTGTACAACTCATAATAAACAGGCCGACCAAACGGTATAGTGGTTAGCGTGCTGGCTTCTAGACCGCGAGGTTGCGTGTTCGAGTCCCGTGTAGGCATGGGTGTTTGTAAATGTATGTTGGTTTGTTAAATGACGAAATGTTTCGGCGCATTATAGCCCTCGTGTTGCTGACGGCGCCAGATAATCTGAATACAACCAACCAACCAACCATAATAAACAGCAAACAAACTTATAAACAATTTTAATTAAGTAATTTTAAATAATAACATAATCAGAAAGCAGCGCTTTTTTTTAACACAAACAAAAATAAAAGGTGATAGAAATGAAAAAAGTGAAAAGGATAAATAACCTCTTTCTTAATTACATATGCTCGAAATATTTTCCTCTAAAATACCTAATTCAAATTCATCTCAGCATTTTCAGCATTACAGGCATAATACACCTGGCAGCGGATAAAATTCAATTCTGCAAATCTAATAGACTCGTCGATTCGTTTTCACAGAACTAGCATTTCCAAAATCCCCAAAGAAAGAAATCTAAAGGATTTAGATCTGGAGATCTAGGAAGCCATTCTACCGGACCTCCGTAGCCTATAATGTTGTCTTGAAACCTACCCTACAAGGGTGGGTTTCACCATCCTGTTGAAACCACATCTTTTTAAGGTCTGATAACACAACAAGGTCATACAGAAAGTCAGACAAAGGTCCCTGTAACAGGTTCGCATACTTTTACCAGTTAATGTATCAACCAAAAAGAAAGGTCCTACTAACGTTCCCTTCTATATGTCACACCAAACGTTAACGGCACTTGATGTTTGTTTGGTCGTATTACATGGGGATTTTGCAGGGACCAAAAGTGTATGTTTTGACTATTTACTACCCAGTTCTTGAAAACGTAAACTCGTTTTTTCAATTGGTACTATGCATCTAGGACCAACGGTGTCGAAAATAAAGGTCGGCCAGGTTATACGGACACGCTGTATATATATATATATATATATATATATATATATGAATCCCTCAAGAGAATTCCATCTACACAGCTGCTCCTTTCATTATAACTGTGAAAAACAATTATGTTGAATTTGAAATTTGTGTACGTGATTCCTCAGAATCTTTAAAAAAAAAACACAAATTTTTTTCCATTCAAGACAATTCCATCCTCCACTGTCGCCATTTTCATTACATCTGCGTAAATAAAATTAAGTTGAAATTGAAACATTCCTCTGAGAAGAAAATTCGTAACAATAACAATTTAATCTATCTCCATATTACTTGAACAGAAATAAATGAAAAGATGCATGACCATCTAATTAATTTATACGGAAATTTAATTTCCTATACCACTTTAACAGAAATAAACGAAAAGATGCACGCGCATCTAATTAATATCAATTATATGGCACCATCTTACAGCGTTGTACAATTGGTAGTGAGTCAGTGATCAAGGTAATTATTATGGTGATTTCAGGGTGTTGGTTCTACGGTACTTTACACCCTCATAGAATTAATTACAGATTGAATGATTACGTCGGATGAGGTAGCGGTAACAAAAAATATACAAACAAACAGGTAATTAAAATTAAACATTTGTAAAACCATTAATTAAGTTGAATTATAAGTGCATAGGCCATCTTGATGTACTAAAACTTATACGTACCGAATTTTCTACCTCTATGTGCAGAAAGAATTAAAAACAAAATGATTAAATTTTAAATATTTTATGGTAGCTTTTTAAAATCAATGTTTACTAATATCAATCTCAGCGAAATCAATTTTACTCTTATCACATATTGTGATGATATATTATAACATGCTTTGTCATTGAACTGTATCTAATCCAATTATCCCACTGCTAAATTGCATTAAATTGATAAATTGGTGATTAGCTTGATGCGTTGACTTTAGGCTGTGTTTAGTAGAACGTTAATACGTTATTTAGACAGCTATTCAGTCGCTAAGTATATTTAATATTACAGTAGATTTTATCGCAATTTATCTTTCCATACGATCAACACTTAAAGTTTTAAAGATGTTATTTAAAAGGAAATTCTACTTAAATTTACTTTATTTCAATTCAAGTATTTGTGCAATACCATCTTTACAATTTATAAGTAATGTGAAAAGTTTGTGTACTATTTCCACAAGTATTCAAAATTACTTATTTTATTTTGTATTCTAAATTGTGTTAGTGTTTTTTATGCTTTGAGTAATAGTGTTTGGTAAGTTCTTAGCTTATTTTTTATAAAATTTCAAATAAGGTAGCAAATGTTGATTCAGAATAAAATAAATAAATGCATTGCTACATTTTTTGCCTCTAAGAAATGAAGCTCCTTATTATTATGTTTTCTTTTGTTAATATTGAACATTTTCAATACGTAACATGTTTACCCTTTTGCTAACTGTACAAATATTCATGTTGCAATTTATCTCAGTTTACTAAAAAAAAAAAAAAAAAAAAAAAAAAAAAAAAATGATTAAAAAGAGTCACCGCTATTCCGGAATTTTTCCACTATGTGCACTTCTCTTCAACACAGAGCAAAAACTATTATATGTAAAAGTATGAAATTTAGCACATTTGTAGAACAATGTTTGTGAAAAATTGACTGATAAGAAAAATTTAAAGATGCAAACTTTAGTATTTGAATTATTATATGTCAAAGTGAAGGAAGTTTTGCACGAGCCAACTAACGCAAATCTAATTTTTTGCGAGTTCAGAGGACAGAGTTATATGCCAAACTAAAACAATATCATTGACTTTTTTTTTAAATTTCGACGTAGTTTTGGAGTTATTAAAAATCTAAATTTCAAACAAATCAATTTTAAGCTAGAGGGATTGATGCTTGTTTTTATAAAAGCAGTTGGAAAGTATGGAATAAGAATGAATTTCTTTTAATAATTATACCACGACATAGACCAAATTATTAGGATTCGATTAAAAAATCTGAATTCAAATTGTTTAAATAGTGACGAAGATGCGATTAATTTAATTTAGTTATAACGCTGTTTTTTTATTATTTCACCATATCTCCTTGCAAGAAAAATTAAGAGTTGTCAGATTTAGTATTTTGAATGGTATGGTAGTATAGCGTCCACGTCACTGGCTCGTAATGAGAACTTGAGATTAATTACAAAGTTCCAAGATGTTTTTAAAGTTGTGCTTTGATTATTTAAAATTCCTTAGGTGTTGCAATGACGTAACCATGTAAAATCTTCCTTTGTACGTATACTTTTAGGTGCAGTATTTCAAGTAATAGTTTTCAAAAATGTGGTAGTTAAATTATGGCATTTTTATTTTATAAAAAATTTTCACAAGATATTTTATGGATCTTATACAAGGCGGAAATAGTATTGGGGCTGCATTGAATGACAACACTTGCTACATGATTCTAACTAATCGCTAAACACCTTTAGAAATATGCTTTTTTTTATTGATAGCGACTAAGACATTGATCCAAATTGGAGGTATGTATTTAGAAAAGAAAGAAAAACAAATCTTCTCTTATACTCAATCGTTCTTGTTTGGATTTTAAAAATCACCTTAAATATATAGCTGTCAAAATTTAAGACTCGTGTTTTAAATTTACACCTGCTTAGAATGTGAAATTTTTTAACAATATTTCAAACACGAACAGTAACAAATTAACATGGTTGTCGTAACGACAGATAGTAATTGAACGGCGACGCCAAATGCATAATCCTTTTGTAATAGTTTTTTTTCCCCTTAGTCCTTAAAAAATAATTTTTTGTCAGATTGTAGTAAAAATAATATGGTTGAAAATCTAGCAATCTTTGTTTTAAAAGTTGTATTTGATATTGTTTGAATACTATGCTTGCAAAGATCATGTACTTCTTCATGTTTTAAGGATAGTAATTGATCATTTATTTATTGATTTCCGAGATCACTTCACAAAGGTTTCACTAATTAATGGTTTTCAGTTATGTAATTTTAGTAAACATCAGCCTGCGGAGTCTCTTATTATCTTAAAATAATTGCAATTTATTTTTGAACAATTTAAATTGTTTTAGTAAAAGTTTTAAAGTAGCACACACTTTATGTAAGATATACACAGTGCATGACAATATTTTTAGGTGATTTAAACCTATTTGATTAACGTTTAAGTAATGAGAGATGAGAAAAAGCATTTTTTTACTTTTAACTGTTTGCTTACCTTTAAGAATTGTGGCGATAAAAAAGTTCAACTTGCATCAAAACAATTTTATAATTAAATTGAAAATATTTATAAAAATTCGTGGAATGGAAAAACATAATCATTAAATGTTACTGTTATAACAAAAAAATCTCTCCAAGAGAAAATTCTTGTACAATATCTTTACGTAGTTATAATATTTAAAAATTAAGTAATGTGGGTATGTTATAAAAATTTAGTAAGTATCAATAAAAATAAACTTTTTACTAAAAAGATTTTATTCTTAAAATAAAATTGAAATTATAATGTTATACATATCTCCCATATTAATTTTTTTTTAGGGAATTGTGTAAAATATTTACCAGAAACAAGAAAATACAAATTTTCAAACCCATATTTATAGTAAACGTTTTTACTAAATAGCAAAACATATAGTGTTCATCATCAATTATAATTTATTCTTCACTTTTTTGAGCTCTTCAGGCAATACTGATTTGTATCTTTTATGTTCAAATTCTAAATCTCGACTATATGTAATTCTAAAATGTAAAAAACTGACATTAAAATATAATTAAGAAAAACGTGTGTTGTTAATAACACGCGATATTTAAGAAGTAACAAAAGCGAGTTCAAAATAAAAGACATTTAATTAAAATGAAAAAAAATACTGAATTTTTGTCTTTAAAACTTTCAAGCTCAATTACGAAGCATATCAAGAAAGAAAATAATGGAAGAGTTAATAGAAAGTTAAATGATTAAGCTCCTAGAGCCTAAAACCATTTCTTGATGATAAAAAAATCTGTGGAAAAAAGCGTTTGGATTTTATAATTTGAATACGAAACTCTTCTGAGAAAAAAAAAAGTAAAAAAAGAAAAAGAAAGAATGCAAACTCGAAATCTTACTTTTATATTTTCAGACAATGGAATTTAATGGGAAAGAAAGAAAAGAATAAGCTTTAGTTTGCAACTTTCAATTCCAGGGTTTGTATTATCAAAACTTTAATAATATCAAAATAGGAATGGAGAAAAGGGGCAATTAGATATGCATGTACTGCATTTAAGTGCATTTAAATTTATTTTTTAACGGTTTTCAATTTATTGTTGAATATTTATTGACGTTTTATGAAAATATGAAATAGTCAAATTACCTATTGTTTATATTTACTTCTCATCTCTTTCTCTCTATAATCTTACAGATTATTTCTAGTTGGTATATTTTTTGACAATCCATTTTTTTCCTGTTATATAAACGAAAATTGATAAATTTTATACTAATTACTTATCTACCAATTATTATATATGCTTCTGACGAATTGTTTATTTACAATTGCGTATTGGGTTATATGTTTAGAACTCTAAGGCAAACAAACAAACAAACAAACAAACAAACAAACAAACAAACAAACAAACAAACAAACAAACAAACAAACAAACAAACAAACAAACAAACAAACAAACAAACAAACAAACAAACAAACAAACAAACAAACAAACAAATAAACAAACAAACGAACGAACACGCACAAACGAGCACACACAAACAAATAAAAATAGCCTTAAAATTTTGTGAAGTTGTGATAGTAGACAGTAGTTGGAGGCAATGTACAAAAGAGAAAATCGCAATTTAAACAAGTTGGGGAAACTTAAAGAAGTTAAATTTAAGGAAATCATACCTATAACATAATTTAACTAATATTTGCTTGATAGAACCTTAGCTTAATAGAGGAAAGCAGATGCGCAATATGACTAAGACATGCAAAGTGGCTAGAGGGTTAAAATTAAATTTACACTGCGGTTTAAAAGTTACTGGATCCTAACAAAATTAACATGTATTCATACAACTTTGTGTACGTACTGTTAAGGTAAATTTTGAATTTTTTTATGTATTAAATTATCAAAATAAATACATATTATACAAATTAAAAACTATTAAAAAATTCAGCAAAATAGTTCAAAGTTTTAGAAAGGTTGCTTCAATTACAACACTTACATCAAAGATTAAAAATAAAATATTGGATGACTTTTTTTTTATTATCTAAAACTACATTAGTATATGCTTTGAGGAAATTCAGTGTGCAAAGTTAACTTCCATATACATCCATAAAGTGTCATATTTTCATCTGATGGTGAATAATTTTAATGGTGTTAATTTTTTGTTCTTAAGTGGTCTAAATCGCATGTATTTGAAATCGATGATGCAGATATATTCATTAGAACGTTCCAGACGGTTCTTAACAAGAACATTTTTATTGATGACAATACTGTATTCTATAGCACTTTAGACATCTTTGAAAGATAAAGCTCATTAATGCAAATAAAGAAAGGGGTGAAGTATAAGTTTTGTAATACCAAGTTTCTTCAATGCTACAGGAGTATTTAAATATACAGGGATTATGAAAATACTGTACATAAAGTATAAATCGCATATTTTCACATTGATTTCAACTCATACGTGTGATGATGATTACACATTTATTCATAGACATTTTTTTTAAATAATAAATTTTAAGGTACATTTTTTATTAAAAAAAAAAAAAAAAAAAAAAAAAAAAAAAAAAAAAACGAATCTGAAAAAATCAAGTAACTATTAATTTTACGTATCATACTTGAAACGTGAATTTCTTCGGAAAAAATATCTTTGATATTATAAAAAAAATCGATTGTTTCTTAAGTCAGGATTTACAATTTCAATAATAACTTTGAATATTCTACTAAATAATTTGAAAAATATCAGTTTAAATTTTGAGTGAAATAAAAGTAATGGATAACTGACTGAGCACGGTAAATATTGTTTTGACAGCGTAGTATATTAATCTAGAAAAAAAAAATGATTTTAAATGTGTTGTCATTTACAAAATGTTTACTTGTACAGGTAGTGCTGTTTATACATTGTTAAAGTTTTCTGGTAATTGGTTAAGAGTTAATGAAATCGGTCACTAAAGGTGATAGAAACACTTCAACATTGTTACGTTGATTTCTGTAATAATTTAATTAAAAAATAATATTAATTATTTAATTTAATTAATAAATTTAATTAAAAAATATTAGAGTGCCATCTGTTGACAATTGAGAGAATTATGTAATTAATACTAATATAAGTATTGGTCTTATCATCATTACACATCATTTCCCATCCCCAATTTCCAAAAACCAACAAACACAGAACTTTCTCTTTTATATTTATAGAAAATGTTTTCAACTATTGAAATAGAATATCTTGAAAAGATCAATTTTATTTGTTGTGAGTCTTAGAAAAAATCCTTAAAAGAACATCCAAAGCTCAATATTGAAGGAAAAAATATAAAGTAAGAAGTTTTGTTATCAATTGGATTGTTTGTATAGTTTAAAATAAGCCGTTTTAAGAAGGATTTAAAAAACCTTTTTGGAAAAGAGGGAATATAGTTTTTAATGGTATATCTATTTTATTTTAATTGATAATTTTGTGTCTTTAACTAACTTGCAGATCATTTTGTTTTAAATTAGTTTCCTCAGTTGTAAAATAATAATCCTAAAGTTAAAATATTTAAGATCAAAATATGATCTTCGTATTTATATATTTACCAACAAAATATTTTATTTTTAACTGGCAATTCAATTCTATTTGTACAAAAATGTACTTTAAATTTTTTCTTGCAAATTACGTAAAAGAATTACACTTTAAATTTTATAGTAAAGTGTGGAATTTCTTTATGTTCAAAATACACCATAACGGGTGTGATGTACTTACTTATAGGTTTTCTAATACCCATTAGAAAAAAAATTGAACTAAGAAATAAAAATAAATCTATGGAATTCAATGCATTGATATTTTACACTGTTACATCATTGATTGACTTAGTGCTGTACCTAATTCTATAATCCTATTTCCGAAGACTTTAAATAGTTTACAAGAGATTAAGAGGACCCCCCATACCCGTAATGTTAAATTGCCTATTTTTGATGTTCTTAATAAATGAGTTCGAAATTTTTATATGGGTAAAGTAGATCTTGTACCAGATGAGATGTACCAGATGTTAAAGATAATATTGGTAACAAATATCATCATATTTTTTTTGTTATTAAACTTTACTCAATCTTACAATTTTTTTTGAGAAGGACCTCTCTTTTTTACAAATATTTTGTTATTTAAAAAAATAATTATGAAAATAGCAGGACATTGTTTAACCTCAGTTTAATAAGTAGGTTATGTACTATATTTCATAAAAAATTAATGCTATATTTTACTAGTTAGTTAGAAAAGGTACATTGAAGTGTGAAGTATAAAGTTTAGAGAAAATTAAAGTTAAAGGTAAAAGTCTTATATTGTTCAATTATTAACAATAGCAGTTTGCTTTTTTAAGGCAAAATTTAACATACTTCTGATTCAATTAAATACTAATGTAATACATCAATGAAAAGACAGAAAACTTAAAACAACATGAAATAAAAATACCAAAATCGATTTTTATTTTATTTTAAAGGTGCTGAATCCCCTTGTAAATGTTTCCTAACATTAATGCCCTATAAAGTATAGATATATTTCATTAATAATGCACATAATAAGCACCAACGTAGTCAAAAATTAAACTGGCAAATCTTAAACTGTTAGAGATACAAAAAATGGGACATTGGATAATTTCTATGATGGAGAAAACATCAATGTCATGTACTACAAATTACAGATTAAAAGTGACATACATAAGCATTAATATAATTCCTGTATTCTTTGATATCCATTAAATATATGATGACATTCAAGCGAAAAATTAATTTACTCTACTCCTCAGTTAAGTATATCAACTAATTCGTAGGAGAAATATCGGGGTGTAAGTTCAATTAAAGAAATTCGACTTGTTTGTAATAAGAGTATAATAAATTTTGAAACGATTTTGTATTAAAAGAAGACCGATATTAATGAGTTATTAATTCTCAGATTGACCGTTAGATGCTTAGTAAAGGTTAGAGAAACTGTAACCATCTCAATGTTTAATGAGTATAAATAGACTATTACTAAAAAGTTTCTCCTTACTATGGTAAAATATAATAAGAGAACTTATCTACGTTACTCAAAATAAGATCGCTCTGTACTTTTTAGTACAAAGTATTAGCACAAAGTATTCATCATACTACACCATCATATCCTAAGTTACGGAAATCAAGCATTAAAAAAATCACATTGACCTTGG
Organism: Linyphia triangularis; assembly: GCA_963978545.1. NCBI lineage: Eukaryota > Metazoa > Arthropoda > Arachnida > Araneae > Linyphiidae > Linyphia > Linyphia triangularis. The sequence goes on along the minus strand of OZ021728.1, from coordinate 54,585,539 downwards.
TAAAACAGGTAGGCACATTATAATTTTTAATGTATGTAAAAATGTATTATATAAAGTGCAAGATTCGTACATTGCTCGTAATTCTGTATACTTTTTAAATCTGTACACTTTTTTAAGTAAATTTTATAATGTGTAATTTAGGATCAGAAAACAAATAATAATGTACCCTTCATAGTATGAATGCAAAACACTAACATAAAATATATATTTTACAATATTTGAGATTTTTTTAACTAGTTTAGATAGTACGGAGGACAGAGAGTTGCGATCCTAATAGTCAGGAATGTACACAATGGATTTTTTTTTATTTAAATAGATATGGCAGTAAATTTACGTTAAATGTGTATCGCAATTTTAATGAAGTCAAAACTTTGAAATAAGACTATGCTTTGCTGAAACATGGAACTGGATGAATGCTTGTAGTTTTATTTTTATGAAGGCCTGATCAACTTGTCCATTATCTCTTTACTTATTCTATATCTTTTTCACTTACAAGATACTAGAAATTTGCTTCCATTGAAATCTACCAGAAACAACAGATTCAGAAGAAAACATTAATGTTTAAATACTATACACTTGAAAAGAACACTTATACATTAAAAAAAAGCATTATTTTAAAGTTTATATTTCTGGCTAAAAATTTAAGAAAAAAAAATAAAAATAAATGAAAACATAGAATTGAATACTGTGACAAACTAGGCATCAACATTTTTTGAATTAAAATTATATATTACAATTAATTTTGTCGAATTAAAAGTGAAATCCAAAACTATGTGTGGTTTGATCAGATCCTTAGTCTGGCTGTACGAAAATTACTTCCTGCTTATTCGAGTTAAGTTGCAAAATATGCTAAATAACGCTAATAAATAAGAAAATAAGTTTACAAAAAACGTATTTTTAAAAAGTTTTTTAAGACAAGTATATTAAAAATCTCTCATGAATAGGGATTTAGGAATGTTTTAAAACTTGCAATATAGATTTTTAATCAAAAGTTCTTTTACTGATTGAAATCGAACCAATAAATACATTTTCCGAGATTAAAATAAAAACAGTTTTTCCTACTCTATTGCAAAAACTTTATAAGTAACTAAATTTCTAGTAGATATACTTTCATAAAATGTATTTTTCAAAAATTAACGCAGTTTGTAAAATGTTAATTTTTCAAAATCTTTTCACAAAATTGATTTTAATTAACAGTCAACTTTTATTTCAACTTTTTGCTAAAGTCTAACGACAATAGATGCTACTGCTCACTGATGCAATAGGACGATTTTAACTTAGAGCAACAAGACATTATTTCTCCCCATCCTCCTTTTAAACATTTCCTTATACAACTTTTAATCAATGATTTCAGGGCAATTGAAGAAAAGAGTAGTGGCCTTCGACCTTTGCAACTCCAACTGTAATCCGCCACAAGATATTATGTTACAGAAATAACTTTAAAACGTGGCTGCACAGCCACCCATAGAAACAACAAGGAGAACCCTCCCAATCAATAAACACAAAAGTGAATGCAGAAAGTTTTCTACTATCGAATATTCGAACTTGCAGACTGCCACAAATAAAATTAAAAAAGACAATTCTCCTCTTGCTACGGGGAAAGCAAGAAATAAATCATCCTAAAGAACCATTTCTGACGTCCGGATAGACAGGAAAAAAATGGTTCATAAATGGGAAGAGGACCTAGTATAGCTTTTTATTCTGTGGGTCCTGATGTAAAGGTGGCCTTCGAATATTGCGGAGAGCCTTTTCCCGCCCCCTAGTGGTCGAACTGTAGGGTTTGGCTGCGCAGACAGGAGTGCGCGTGGACACACTGCAGTGGTGGACTCGGTTGGAAACAGGATAGAAACCAGGAGCTGCCCCGTAATAGCCCCGGAATCGCCACGGTCCTATGAACGAGCCCCAAGTCCTGGTGCCTGTGAACTGCCAAGTTTCAAGTTAATTCACCAGGACTTAGTGAGGTAAGTGATATAAGCCTGGTTTATATTTAGTAGGTCAGAATTTGTTCTTTTCCTGGAGACGGCGTGCTTTCCCAGACTCGCCCTATAGTAGTACGTGTTGGGCTAATGACCGAAACGGGAAAAGGGGGTTGTCACCGGTTTTGGCACTGGGCGGGAGTTTGTGACAAGTGCGCAGGTGAGGTTTTACAACCGTCCCGTCACTTTGAGAATCGAATTTGTGAGTTGGTATGCACGCAAATACGAATTGCGATGGGGTAAAAATGTTTTCGTGTTTTATATTTGTGAAACACGAGTTGTTGTCCTGCTAACAAGTTGCGCACTTCCTGTTACAAGTGACAGTTGACGTAAGAGCACCAGAGTTTAGTTACATTCATTATTTGAATCAATGTTTGATTTTTATTGTAGTATTTTATTTAATGTTAGTTGTTGCTTTTTGTAGTACAAATTGTGTCATTGAGTTTAGTTGATTAAAAATTTTCATGTGTTTATCCAAAGTTTTTCATGATGTGATGCATGTCGTAATTTAATCTTTTCTGTGTTATAATTCTATGTTTTGTGTTTTTCAAGAATGAAAATACAACAGATTTATTTTTATCTACTGATTATTTTGTTTTGATTTAATATTCACGTCCTGTTATATGCTCTTAATGATAGTCCTTGAATGTACTGAAGAACTCTATTAAAAGGTCTAATTTGAACCACTGAATTTATACTAAAATGAGCATTTTAAATATAAAGCTTTTTTTCTTTGATATGAAAATGTATGAGTCGTATTATTTTTATGATTATTTTTCATTTTTATGATAATTACTTAATAAATGATGACAGTCAAACTCAAAATCATTTCTATGATCAAATATGTTCATTGATCATTTTAAATAGTGATATAATAAATAAATAAATTGATTTTATATTTAAAAAGTATTTTTATGTTATTTTCTTTTAATTTTTAAAACTGCGTCATTGGATTAAATTACTAAAAAATATTTGCATTTTTATAATTATATAATGCCTTTAAAAAATATTTATGAGGTATGAATTAAATTAGATTTTTTATAAAAAAAAATCCATTTAAAAATAATTTTTTTTGATCATTCAATAAAATTGAATTTCATATTTGTTTAAATTAAATCACTGATTTAATATGGATATTAAGAGAGATAATATTTAAATTTTACAAAGCATTCATCTTAATATGGTACAAAAATTGAAAACAGTTATGTGGCATTCAATGTACAAATATATTATTTCAGTTGCACAAAAGTAGTTTTAAAAATTCAGAATTTTTTTTAACTGCGTCATCAGGTTTTTAAGTTACTTCACACTACTTTTCAAAATAAAACCAATTTTAAATGTTAAAAAAATTGAAACTCTATAACAATCAGAAAATAAACTTCTTATATTAGTCTGGTTTTGTTAAAGCCCATAAAGAAATAAATTTAGAAGTTACATTTTCGTAAAATGTGTTTTGTCTAGGATTTGATCATAACGTTTTTAAATGGTGTAGCAAAATGGAACAATGGACAATTCCCGCATTTTTTAAAAATATTTTTTCACTCAATTCTAAATGTTTCGAAAAGGATTTCTGCTCGATGCGCTTTTTAAAAAAAAAATTCAATCAAAGTTCCCCTGTTAGACTTTGGAGAGAAAACGATTCATTCGGCTCGAATTGAATGTGACGTCAGTACATCACAAACAACTGACTTGAAACGCAGCAACGGAAACCAGTTTTGCAAGATTCTTAAGCCAACTAGTACGGGATCTTTCAATTGTCTACTAAACACCGCTGACAAACACACACCAACTATTTGGCAGAAACCTCACGATAATCATAGAAGCGGTAGGAACTTTTGAAGTCACTGCTATAGTTGAGTGTTTTGATCGCACTGGTTTTAGCTCAGTTTTGGGGCATTTTCTTTTCTTAATATTTAAAAAACTACTTTTTTTTAAAAGAACTTTTGTTTGAATATTTGGAAACAGAAAGAAATTCTTCATAAAAATAAACTAATTTCACTCGTTTTTAAAAAAATGCTGGAATTGTCCATTATATGCGTAGTAAATAAACGATTTTTTTCTTATAAATGTTAATTTAAAATTATTATTTTTGAACTAGAAATATTTTCAACATAATTAAGTAAATTATTACTCTGATTAATTTTCTTAAGGTTGAATATTTTTATATGTCAGAAAAGGCAGGGTTAGAGATATTTTACTTCGATTTTAAGAATTCCTTTGAGAGGAATAATTTCTTGTTAACAAAATAGATATGAAATAAAATTCATTTACACAATAAAATTACTAAAAATAAGAGATGAGATTTATGGTTATCAGAAGCAAATGCTAAAATTCATACTTTTACTTTGATAATAAAAATAAGATACAGCATAAATTTAAATAATTGTTGTATTATTATATAATATTTTATACTAGTAAAGTTCAATTTAAAACAATAGATATAAAATAATTTAACTGCATTAATTAATTAAAATATGTTTAGGAATTCTTTCCAGAGTATTTTACAGAGTAAATATTTAATTTATATCTCTGCGTATTATGTACAGATAGTGTGTAGATTTAGACCTGTACTGCGTGCATCAAGAAGAAGGGAAATTTATAATTAAAATGGATTTTATACTATTAATAAGCTGCCAAAATACATTTTACTAACAAGAATTTCTGAAATTCAAAAATATCAATACATAAGTTAGGATTAAAGCACAAACACGCTAATTTTGCGAAAAACACATCGTTCCGTTTACTCAACGACCGTTTTATATTTGCTCATGGAACAGAAAAAGGAAAGAAAAAAAAAAAAAAAAAAAAAAGAAAAAAAAAAAAAAATTAAGAAAAAAAAACAAAAAACGCTCATATAGCGTTGTGGTCGTTTTTCCGTTTCAGTCAATGAGAGTTTTTAGTTTTTGAGCTATTATACACGCAGAAAAAAACCCGAGGAATATGCCTAGGGATAGATAATAAAAACAAACAATAACAAAGAGAAAATAACATCTAGATAAAAATAGGTAGTACGAGGCAGTAAAATAATCTAGTTGACCAACAATAAATTAGAATGTTTTGGATTCGTTAATATAATTCGTTTGAAAATTCTACATTTTATAAAAATACTTATCCTTTTATGAAATTGCACCTTTGAACCTTATACTCACAAGCTTAACTGGTTAATATTCTGATACGATATATTACACAATTTATGGTTATAAGGTACTTTATTCGTGCATCAAATACCTATATTGATAATATTATACTGCTTTTGGAGATAATTAAGTATAAATACACTTTTTCTTTTTCCGTTATACTGAAATATTGATCCCAACTTAAAATATTACCATTTTTTGCTTTCAAAATTTCAAATTAATAACTTATTTTCACTGAATAATTTAGCCACTCATTTTGACGCTTTTCAATGTACACTTTGAAAATATGGTATCTTCTTTGCTCAATTAAGATTTATGTTGACACCAATGCACTAAATGGTCATAAAACTTAAAGGCTAACGAGAACTAATTAAAGAATAAAGAAGATAAAAAGGTAGCAGTTCATCAACTTGATTACAATAGTTAAATATTCGTTAGATTGTCCGTAGAAAGCAATTATTTACAAACCTATTTAGCACTAAATATGAAAGTTCTTCATCACTTAAATTTATCGCCTCTTAAAAAATAAATACATTACTGCATACAATTATTTCACAATGTATAAAAATAAGTAATTCTATTTTAAAATAAGACTTATTAAAACGCGTGTTTTTATGTATTATGAAAGAGGCAATTTGAAAAAATAGTATTTACAACTGTTTTACACCAGATATCTATCTAAAACCATCCACCTATTTATCGTAACAAAAATCTAGCCACTTGTTCAATATTTCTTCCCTGCTGTCGGAAAAAAAAATACTTATTGAGTGCTTGGCCATGACGTCATTCCCAATCGATCGTGCATTCTTGCATACATTTTATTAACCCATTAAATATTACTTTGCAATGGATAAACAGCCATTGTTTTTAACTTTTACTATGTTTATTTAGATCATTTAAGGTATATCTTGAATTTTTCAGATCAACATTAATTTAATGATTTTTAAAAAACACTAAGTGGAACTACAATCGTAGTTTATTAGCAAAAAAAAAAAAAAAAAAAAGTTTTCTTAACCGTCCTCATTGAGTTAAAGATCAAGTGAACAGCTAAATTTTTTTTATTTATTGTATTTGTAATTTTATAAAATTGATATAGAATTTCAAACCATCAAGTCATGCTAGTTATCCGTAGACTCTGTTGATTTGTTTAAAAAATCGACTATAATATGTTTGTTACTACATTGGATCAACTATGTTTGGATAATTTTTTGTTACTACAAAAAGGTCGACGGTTTAATAGGCATGATCCTTGGGACCATAAGCATTATACCATTGATCGGTGATGAAATTTTTTGTTGGCAGTCGACTACGAGAACTGTAGGATTAGTTACTTTAGTCGTTGAATTCAAATTTTTTTTTTTTTTCTAAAATAGTTTAAAAACATTATTGACAAAGTCAAATTACCGGAATTTTTCTAACAATGTTCATTTTACTGGACCACAGAGCATAAAGTATTTATGCATTCAATGCGAATGATGATGATGATAACATTATTTTTAATAAATAATTTGTTCACATTTGCGAAAAATTTTGGCAATCGGAAAGAAATTTAACAATTGGCGATATTTTCGTTATAACAAAAAGGTTGACAGTTTAATACGCAAGTACCTAAAAATGACTTTTAAAATGTTTTAATGGTTAAGGTGTAAAATAAAATTAATGGAAGAATCTTAAATGCAGATAAACCATATTTACTTTTAATTACCCATATGTTAACATAGGGGGATGAAGGTATTGTGATCTAGAAAAAATGTGTGTCTGTATGTCCGTGAGCTTATGAGTGCGTGGTCAGCATAACTCCTGAACATATTGACCTACGATACTCATATTAGGGCCATGGGTGACCATGGGAACTGTCATAAGGTTTTCGCCAATATCTTGCATGCGCAAAACATGAAAAAAAAAAAGTCATTTTGTTTCATCAATTGCTGAAAAACGGCTTAAACAATTTTGATTAAAAACTCTACGGTAATGCCTCTTAGGGTGTTCTAAGCATTCCCACCTCCGAAATTCAAGTAAAAATGCTATAAACGTGTAAAACGTTGAAAACGCGTGTCTTTAAAAGAGTTCTCTTATTTTGAGCATCGCTCATCATCGACTGTTTTTCCCTTTTCCTCTGTTTCTCTTACAAGAAAGAATAATGTAAGAATTATCTAAAAGTATTTCCTATTTTGGCGATGATATTTTTGGGCCTTGTAAGAATTATCGCCAAATTGGCAATTTTTTTCAAATAAATGAAAGAATGAAAATGGTAATAACACTTTTCCACGTCAAATTTAAGACCAGTATTATAGTGTAATTGAAAGTTGTGCGAAGTTCCATTTACCTACTGTATAATTGTGAGATTGTAGGATTTAAATGCATAGTATCAATATTATTTCTTACTAGAGATATTTAGTTAACAACTTAAAAGACACTCGGCGAAGCATAGAGCTTTACAACATCATTACTGAATCGTGTAAATGGTTATCAACACGCAAAATAATGCTTTATCACTTTTACTTCTATTTCTCAAAAACAATATTTGAGTAAGGTTTACTGAATGATATTTCAATGTCCGTTACGGATAAACAACATTTATAATGTATGAGGAAATAATAGTTGAAAGCGAGTAAATAAAAAGAAATGTAAACATTTGTATTGTTTGGAAGTTAAATTTATTTACCTTCAAAAATAAAAATGTAAATCTTTTATTTATTGAATTCTTAGCAAGTAATTAGGTTGAAACAGATTTCAATTTGATTTTGATTTTGTCTTTTATTATAAGGAATTTAATTTTTAGCAATCTGAACGGAGATTACTAATAAAACATTTGCAACTTTATGTTCACTTCAGAACTAATATAGCATGAAATATTAGGAAACAAATTTTAATTGTATTGGAATTGATTTGTACAAGTACAATAAAATATTATTTGGTCGATCTGTTCTTTGCTCAGCTTCTTATACTGATTTTTTTATTAAATGTTGGGTGAATGTAAGAAAGTGAAACAAATTAAAAATGAAAGAATTTTCCAACAGAATATTTAAATATTTATAAAGAATTCTGGTTATTAATAATTTTAAGGAAATGTTCCTAAATGACATTAAAAATAATTACTTTCAGGCGTAAATTTGCGCAGTTGTTTAAATTGTATTTTATACACAAGGTTTAGGTAAGCAATTTTATGTAATGAATAATTGATGTGAATGTTATATCCATATACGGCTTTTTAAATATGTCTTAATATTTAATCATGGTAATAATAATGTTTTACTGTCGAATATTTTTTTCAACCTATCTCTGATATGGAGATAGAGTTATGACACTTAAAAATTCATATTTAATTATAAATATTGAAATGAATAATAAATTACGAAAAACTGACAAACAAGTTAATTTTTGTAAAATGTTAAATTCTTAATTTTCTTCTTATTCAAGAAAATCTTCTAAAATAGTTTTCTTATCGGAAAATGTTATTTACTTTCATTTAATAAAATACTTATTATAGTGAAATAATAATAATAAAAAAATTATAAGATTATTTGGAGAAAAATAAAATCTGATTCAAAGTTGATAAACTTAGATAAAATACTTGAAAATTGTGTTTGTAAGTATTAGGCCACTTAGTTTTATTTGTGACCTTAAAATAATGTCAGGAATTTAATTGACATTTCTTATGCATTAAATACCCTGACAGTTCACTTAAATAATATTTAAGAGTTGAAATGATATGTATGTTATAAATAAAATCTTAATGATGGAAGTGCTGTGAAATTAAATATTAATTTATAAATTGAATATGATACTATGAATATTGTACTACTTATTAATATATCGAAATTGTTTGTGTTTTATTTTTGAAAACATGTTTGGTGGTATTAATATTGTATTAATAGAAAAATTTTGTTAGTTATAATTTTAAGCAATAAAAGCTTACAAAAAAGTACCCCCCCGAAAAGAAAGACCTTTCGATGTTTTACTCGGTATAAAATGAAGATGAAAGGAAAAGACGGTTTTACAGAAAATTGACTTGGGGGGGGGGGGGGGGAATGGATGCATTGGATTTAGATGTTTTTATCGGTCTGGAAACATTTATCACTGCCTTTAATACAAGCCTATTTAATGAAAGTACCCATTAGTTTTTAGAATAAGTTGAATGATAAATTATAAAATCAATATATTCTAAATGGATTTACGTTGAATTTTATAACAATTTAGTATTCTTTGCAGCCAAGCAACATATTTGAGTGGCTTGAACCATGAGAAAGCATATTTATGAACATACGAAACTTAAACAGATGTTATACAGTTTAATCTATTAGAGAATGAATGTATTTTTTATGTTATAAATGAGACGGACGATTAACTATGAAAATAGTGGTAGTTTTGAAAAGTATAATTGAACTAAGAGCTTATAATTAAATTACGGGAAAATATAATTCAACTATGAAATTATTATTAACTATGCAAAATATTTCAACTAGCAAATTAATAATAAACTACGAGCATATAATTAAACATTTAAATTATTATAAGAGTCGTAAAATATATTTAAAATATGACATTATTATGAAGCTATGAAAATATAGTTAAAATATAGAAACATAATGAAACTATAAAATATAGTTTAATTGTGGAAATCTAATTTAACTATAAAAGCTTTAATAAACTATGAAACTGTAATTAAACTATGAAAATATTATGAGACTATAAGTTATTAAATTATATATTTTGTATAAAACTAAAACATTGTTATTAACTTATAACTTTATAAAGATATCAAATTATTATTTAATTATGGCCATGATCACATTTATAAATTATTAGTTAGTTAAAGTTTTAGTAATAAAAGTGGTTATTTACATTTGAAACGATTTTAATCAAAAGTATTTTAATAAATAAAAAAATTTGAAAATTTCTTTCTACTTATTTTCTTAACATGTTTTATAAACGATTGTTTTATATTAAATGTAAGAAGAATTAATGAAAAGTTTATTTTCTAACGTTTATTATAAATGCGTAAACCAAAAAAGTATAATTGCTGTTTTAAATGTGAGAAGTTATGCATAAATATTTTGATGTAAAGATCACTTGAGAAAATGTTAAAGGGTTGGTGAATAAAAGAAGTTACACTAACAATGAAATGCAATTTTAAATATCAAAGCTAATTTCTTAGGGTAAATCTTTCGGTCAATGTAAATTAACATTTATTAAACTGTTATCTGAGAGAGTGTAGCATAAATTGAAAAAGTTTGGCCGAATTTTTGAATTCATGGTTGGAATTTAGTCACTTCTTTTCTACTATTTTTCTTTTAACGATAATGAAAATAAAACAGAAACACATTTTAATAATAGCCATTTAAAATTAATTTATGTTAAGTATTTGTCATTTTATAAAATATTAGCAAATTATTATTATTTATAATGAGAATAGTAAATAATTAAAATAATCAATTGATTTAAAGCTTTAGGTAAAGGCAATAAAAATCTCATTCGTTATCAACCATATATTTATTTGTAAATAAAGCACAAATAAAATTAATTTGAAAAGAGATAGCGATTGCTTACAGCTCCGGAAACTGATTAAATTTGAAAATAGTTCTAAAAAAATAGGACACAACCGGTGTTTCGAAATAAGTTAAATATCTGTGCTCTTATAAAATTATATATTTCTTTTCATAGAATGGTAATGAGTTTAGAAAAAGATTGCATTCTTTTTATTTATTAAAACTCTTCATAAAACCACTTTTATCGGAAGCAATTGATCGACAAGATTAATTTTTATATCTTTGAATATTAAGTAATAATTATTTTAAAGACGTCATCAAACTAGATTAATACTTTTATTGGTGGTTTTATAAACATTTGCTCAATGAAATGTAAATATATATAAATAGTAATCTGTTAAATATTATTTTAAGTGTTTTAATGTAACGTAATCATGTAATACTCACGTAATGCTTTGTAAAATTGTAAATTTATTTGAAATATTGAGAGAAAGTAGATAACAAAAAATTCCTGTTTATTAGGTTAGGAAAGTTTTTACCCTTCCTTTCCTGTGATTTATAGACAAAGTGGCATACCAATTTTTTCTACTTTTGTACACTTCGTAACTAATTACTTCAGTATACAGATTCTTTGTTAAATTTTTTACTACGACTGAGTAGCAGTTTTGTGAAATGTTTAAGTAAAAACTGTGAAAATTTCAATTTAAAACTTAAGTAAAAAATAATAAAAGTAATAGAAATGCAGTAAAAGTAGTGTGAAAACAGTACACGCAGTGGACAAACAGTAGATGTAATATAAAACTAATTGAGGTTCTGGGAAATAGAAATAATATAAAAATAATAGGAATATTATAATAGAAGTATATAAAAATAATAGAAATTTTGGGAAAATATTAAAAGTGATATATTACTAGTATAGAAGTAGTAAATAATAGTAGAAAAGTAATGAACGAATTGTAGAAGTAATTGAATAAAATACAGTAATGGAAAAATTGTAGAAGCACTAAAATATCGACAAGAAGTGGTATGATATCATAAGCTTTGGCAGTACACTTTAAATTAGGATAGTTTTTGAGTAAATACGCAAAAGAAGTTAACTTCACATTCTGTTACCAAACCGCAAAATGTTTCGAGTTGAGTATCAAGAGTGCACAGTTTATTGGTCAAGACGGACTTTTATTACTAAAAGTCATTACCGTCGAAAAAATAAACCCAACTCCATACGTGATACCATTTCACGTGAGTAGATACTGCACGCAACCAGCCCAAATCAGTAATTGCTTCGGCTGTAAAGTCAGCGGTAGAATATTGGAATGAAAGGATGGGAACTGTCAGTTTGTATGGCTGCAAATACCTGATCGAAATCTCCGTCGCCCCTATAATCACTTTATACCTGCAAAAATAATCAGGTATCTGAGTGTCAGGGATCGCTGAAGGAAGTGATGATTATAAATGGATTCGACTGACTGATTGTTTTAGATACATCATTTGGTTTTATTATCTGAGATAATGGTTGTGCAAAAATGCATGAAAGTGTTTGACGTTATTCGAAGTTATTGACCTTAAGCAAATGAGGTTTTTAGTTCAAAGTATATTTTAGAGGAAAGTGTCTCTCTCTTTGTTTAAGATTGTTTTCATGATTGGGTCTGATATTTCCTAAACAGTTGCTGTTGAGTGCGCAAAGATGATTGTAAGGGGAAATCACTGAAACATTTGTTTTTTAATTTGAGCTTTTAAAATTACCTGATTTGTACATTGAGAAGTATTTCTAGTTTAAATTTAAATTAAAAAAAAAGTTTATGTAGTTTCGACCATTTGAAAAATAAATGAATTGAGAAAATTAAATATTGTAGCTATATTTTTTTATACTTTGCTGCTCTAAAATGTTACCTCATATATATTTAATAACTTAAGAGATTGTATTTGCAATAAGTGAAATAGTTACGAAGAAAAACCACATATGCATTTGCAAAATAGGAAAAAGTTGATGTTTTCTACATTTCAATACTTAAAAAAAAAAAAAAAAAATGTAACTTAAAAATCCATCGATAGATTCCCCAATAAGCTCTTTTGAATGACCAAAAAAATAGTATGAATATCTGCTGGAGTTTTTGCAATTTAAATAAAGCAATAATTTCGCAAAACACGCATTGAGTAAAAAAAAAAAATTAATACAAAAGTTGGCAGAGGCGTAGTAGGTACATTAATATCAGTTTTTCAAAAATACTATTTTTATGTATTTGAATTACTTTAGCTCAAAAACTTATCAGAACACAGAGTATATCTTAAGAAATTTAAGGAAAAAATTAGGAAACCGGTATTTGTTTAAAGTTTCTACCCTAATTTAATGATAAACCGTATGCCTATCCGTCCACCCGTCTGTCTGAAGTCAACATTCCCTGACAAAGTCACAAATATCAAAAATATATTTGATTTGTCAAATGAAGATCTCATTGAGACTAATTACCACACGAACTTCAATCAGTAGTTAATGAAAATGGCAATCTGTAGTTAATTTGAATTTCTTTAAGCCTAAAGTATAAATGTTACAGACGTGTGTCATATATTAACTTAGGACTCTATAATATTATAATAGGATATATAATTTTTATTTGGAAGGGCTCTTTAGAGCACTTTCGATACTTGGAGTGAAAATTTTACAGTTACTTTATGAGAAGTTTACATCTTGGATGCAAAGAGAGATATCAGATTAGAATTTGAACATTCAGTGAAGTTTTCTAGCCAATGTATGCCGACCAAACGGTATAGTGGTTAGCATGCTAGCTTCTAGGCCACGAGGTTGCGGGTTCGAGTCCCGTGTTAGGCATGGGTGTTTGTAAATGTATGTTGGCTTGTCTAATGACGAATGTTTCGGAGCATTATAGCCCTCGTGTTGCTGATGGCCACAGATAATCTGAAAACAAGCAACCAACCAATGTATGGTAAATCAATAAATGGAAAACTTTTTAAACGCGCTTTTCTAACAACCACCTTTTATTGAGTTTGCCCTCCGTATCCGCAACACCTCATACATATTTAATACATAGTGTCATCTTCTAATTATGCGGCTTTTCGTTGCAGTTTTTCATCCAAATGATGCAGATAATCCTTACTTAGAAACTGCATCAATTTTTCTCTTGGAAAAATATAATTTTACGGCATTTTGATTAAAGTGCAACTTCCCCATTATAACCACCTGTATTTCTAGAGTGTTTAAATTTATATATAAGTTATTTAATTCTTATTTTTTATTTTTATGCATAAAGAAACATTTAGATAATTAGGAGAATATATTACCTATTGTCGATCATTTAATTTGATTTTATTGGTTGATTTTAACATCTAATTTTAAATATATTCTATATTTATGCAAGTTATTAAAAACATTATGTATACAAAAACTAAAGAATCAAACAAAACGATTAACCTAAATATTGCATTCTCTGTATATATTAGGTTTTATGAAGTTGCCTATTGGTGAATTAGCCGACCAAACGGTATAGTGGTTAGCGTGCTAGCTTCTAGACCGCAAGGTTGCGGGTTCGAGTCTAGTGTAAGCATGGGTGTTTGTAAATGTATGTTGGCTTGTCAAATGATGAATGTTTCGACGCATTATATCCCTCATGTTGCTGACGGTGCCAGATAATCTGAAAATAACCAACCAACCTATTGGTGAATTCTATTAAAATATTTGTCATGGTATAAGTAATAATAACAGTGGAATTTTACGATGATTTTTAGTGGTGCATTGTGTGAATAAACTGTTGAAGCAGTGCTTTTAAAACTTATATTGACTTTTCTAACTCGCCTATGTATTACTTTTTATACATCCCCATAAAATTAAACATTACCGAATAATTTATTGTGACTTCCGCGACCTGACGAAGTGGGACTCATACGACAAAATAAAAATAACCATTATATTGGTTCAAAACAAAATATTTTTCAAGTATTTTAAAAGATTTGTATGTGTAGAGAGAAGGTAATAATAAATATTTGAAATTTTTTTTTTAGTATACCAAAAGAATTTAAAAAAAAAAAAAAAAAAAAAAAAAAAAGGTGGAATAAGTTACAAATAGAGAAGGATTAATTTATTGTTAGTTTTTTTTCACTCTGTTGTTTCAATTTCATGTGGAACCATTGAAAATAGTATTCATGTATTTAAAGTTTTCTTTTGGAAATAATTATTTACTTGTTTACAATAATTGCTTATTACTTTGTTTAACAATAATTGTATTTTCCAAAAAAGGATTTTCGAAGTATCATACGTTACATACCAAAAAAGCATTATGAAATATTTTTCAAAAGTTGTATTGTAAATGTATCTTTCCTTTTTGTAGAAAACAAAGCATATTCACTTAATTCCACAACATTCTACCACAATATTTTAAAAGTGTAACTCGTAAGAACACTTTTACAGAGACAAAACAAAATTAACTTGATTTCTTTGAACTTTTACAGGGGAAGAGTTATTTTGCAAATCATCCGTTGATTTATTCATTTAAGAAAACTCACAGCAAAAAACATGAATAATTAATGGCAAAATTGCAACATTTGTCACTTTGTAAGCAGAGCCTGAAATGCAAGAATAAAAGAAGTCAATAAGGAATTTAATCATCTAAAATAATTCTTACTTGGAGACATAATTTTTAGTGCTCATTTAGATGGATTTACATGGTGAAGTGAGGAAATTATGATACGTCAATGGCTAATGGTTATAAATTGAGAAAGGATTTTTTTTCATGGTTACAAACGTGTAAATTGAGAAAAAGACGATAAATTTTTTTTAAAGAAAATTAGAAAAAAGCATTAGAAAAAAAAGGGTATTAATTGGATGTTTCATTTCACAACTGCAATCAATCGATACATCCTAATAGGAAATAGTTTTTTATTAAATGGAGATTAATTTTAGTTTTCTTTCTAAGGAGGAGAAACTTTGAATTATTTTGTGTTACTATAATTTCGTCTGAGAAAATCTTTTGGAAAATTTTGTTTCTTTTTTTATGTAGTTTGACTCATGTGCAAATCATATTAGTATTGTTAATAATGTCGAGAACGTAGTTTAACTAAGACTTCGTGTTGAGGTATTTATTATTTACAGTGGTTAAAAAGTATTTTATGAAAAAGAATGTTATAAGTTAAGACTGTTTCCATTGTTACCAACTCTTTTTGAATTTCTTTTAGCTGTATAAAAAAAGGTCATTGTAATGCTTGTTTGGAGGCATGACCATATGCATAAGTTGTATTTTAAGTAATTTTAATACACTTGAGTTGATTGCAAATTTAGTACAAAGTAATATATTTTACAAATTTGATTATGTAGCATTAGAAGTTTTTCCATCTTTAATATAGTTAAAAATATTCTATTATTTGCATGAAATATTTAAAACAAGTTTTAACTATTTAGTTTCCAAATTAGGGGAATTTCAATAAATTTACTTTAGATTTTAGGAATGAAATTGCTTTACTCCTAATTAAGGAAAACTTCATTTCTAAGTTCTTGGTATTATCAACTGAAGATTAATAATTATGTATGTAATGTTCACATTTTAGTGTAAACTAAGGCAGTGTAGAGAGTCAAGAAAACAGTCTTTAAAGGCGCAGTCATTAAATTTATTTAGTTAATTTGGAAGCTCGAAAAGAGAGAGAGAGAAAGGAGACAGGTGTGATCAAAACGACAGATATGAAGAGAAGGAATAAGTATCGTTTCTTGAAACGCACTAGAAACTATCATTCAAATAAACCGTGGGAATCGTGTAGTGCTTAGCAGAAATTAAAATACAAAGGGAGTGAATTATAAAACCATCTGACGCAAGAGCGAGCAATACTGAATATTAATTATGGGGTTCTCTTACGAAAATGCTGACAGTGAACATCTATGTAGGCATTAAAAAAATTTAATACGCGCTTTGAAACGAGGAATTAACTTAATGTCGATTCTAAAAGAGATTAGTATGCTCATGATGGTATAAAATATAAGACACGTTTTGATTATCAATTTATAATATATTTTATATCGCTTCATTCCAGTTCTACACCACAAAATAATGTTAATTAATCA
The DNA here is from genome assembly GCA_963978545.1 of Linyphia triangularis. Lineage (NCBI taxonomy): Eukaryota > Metazoa > Arthropoda > Arachnida > Araneae > Linyphiidae > Linyphia > Linyphia triangularis. Next base: position 54,568,876 of record OZ021728.1, on the reverse strand, counting down.
AAACTTTAAAAAATATCTAATAAATATCATAAATACTTAACTCTTTCTAAAATATTTTCTCTTTTATATCTAAAATCTATCACGTGTTACTTAGAACTAATTTGTTTAAAATGATCGGTCAATACTGCAGAACATTATATTACACATGAACATTGCATTAGACATGCCCATTTCGAATAAGAATAATAAAAGTGTAAGAAATTTCTATCGATGTAGTAACAGCATACTAATAAAGTACTTATTCACAAGTCAATGAAATAAATTATTTATTAAGCCAATAAAAGGGTACAATATATAAACTTTATAATACAATAAATGAATGGCTTCATGTTAAAAGAGGATTTCTTCATTTTGCCTGAATTTCATTTCTTTAAATTTTTACTTCCAATTACCTATATATTAAGAGATATAGGTTGGGATTTTCAAAAAAAGTCTTGAAAAAGGACGATGGCACTCGCAAGGCTAACATAGGGTAATGAGAATATTGTTTTTGCTGAAAAAAATCTATTCTTTTTGCATTTCTCCACGTTTTGAAACATCCTGATTTCAAAAAATGGTCCAGAAAAAATGGTCTGCGTGTAAATGGTCAGAATGACTCTCGAACAAATTGACTAACGATGTTCATAGTTGGTGTAAGGTTTAGTGGGGGCCGTAAAACTTACCATTAAGGTTTTAATCAAAATTACGCATGGGGTTGAAATCAAGAAAAATCATGAAAAAAAAAAGTTTTTCAGCAATTGTTAAAAAACGGCTCTAACGATTTTGATTAAAATCTCTGTGATAATTCTTTTTAAGGTGTTTTAAACGTACCCACTTCCGAAATTCCCACAGAAATGCAATAAAATTGTAAGAAGTTGAAAAATGAGTGGCTTCAACACTGAGTTCTCTGTCCTTGAGCATCGCTCATCAACAATTGATTTTTTTCTGTTTCATGCACAAGAAAGGACAATGCTATATTTATAGAATAACATGGTAAATTTCAACTCTTTGAAGTGTGATTTTTTGGCCCATGTAAAAATTATTGCCAAAAGTATATCGCCAAACTGGCAATTTTCATTTATTTGAGGGAAAATATGAAAACGGTAAATAACACCTTATCAAATTTTAATTTGTAATCGAATTATAGTGTTATAGAAAATTGTGCGATGTTCCACACCCCTTATTTATAAATAAATACTTCAGTGGTGGCATTAATGAAATTTTAAAACAGATTTCTTTGTCTTTTATTAGGATTTGGATAGTAATGTAATGTATCCATTTCACGTGGTTCTCTATTAGTAGTTGGAAAAAGTTTTCCTTCTCCTGTAAACTATTAAATCCGTCAGATGTCCCCTTTTAATATTTTTCCTGGAACACGATTAAACGATTCATGCATCACAAAGCATACTTTATTAGTCCTTGAAAGTAAAAGTTTTAATATTCATTATTTTGTGAATACATAGTAAAAGTATCGTTTAACACGATTTTCTAAGCCCAAAGGAATGTGCGTGCCCTTAATAAAATCTACAAGAGATTTTAAGATATGATGCATCAATCAAGAAGTGTAGTGGAGATTAAATACAAACTCAAAAGATCTGCAGAAAAGATAAAGATGATTTATGTAAATAGAGATTTCATTAAACATATCCAAAACATCTACTTAGTTCCATATTATTCTGAATAATATGTAGAAGTTAATATTTCAAGGGTTTAAAAAAAAATAATAAAAAAATGGAATTTTACCTTCTTTTGTTACATTCTTCTTCTTTGAAAGATTTCCTTGTTTGGGGATTCGTGTAATTATATTTTGTACAAAAACTAGTTTCTAAGAACAGACTATAACTTATAAATAATTACCATGCAAAACTGTGATGTATAGTTCTTTTTTTTAAACTTTAGTTGGAAGTTTAACGATTTCTTCACTTATTTATTCGAATATGTAAAAATTATTTCAAAAAAATTATCAGAATAAATTTCAATAAGTTTAAAGTGATACCATTTAGAAATGGTAACATATACAAGGCCATATTGTGATCTCTTGTTCATACTAAGAAAATTTAATATTTTTCTATTTGTGATTTTCAACTTTGATGTTTTACTTAGATTTGATAAGATTACCCTATATGTTTTGAAATTACTTTAACTGGTGAATGCGTTACTGAAAGAAACATTCTAATTACTGCCCAGAAGAAAAACATAAAGAATACTAAAAAAGTTTCTTGTATTCCAACTTTTTCCTAGACATTTATATAATTTGAGAATATGAAGAAGAAAAACATTAAGTATAGTTACATAATTTTCTCTTAACTGAAAACTGCCTTTTTTTAGCAGGAATATTGCTTTAATAAATCACTTTGAAAGTAAATAAAATGATTGATCAAAACTTAAATTACGTTTCACGCACCTAATATGCAATAACTTAAAAAAGTACATTGTTATTTTGCTAATTGCGATCATATAAGTTTGTTGTTCTTTATTACACTTAAGTTCAATATTTTTAGTGTTATATTAGCTTATAATAAAGCAAGACTTTTTAAAACTATATCATAAAATAACTGAACTCTATTTAGTAGATTATCTGAAAAAAATATAATTATTCTAGACTCGTTTGCCCTTAAAAATAAAAGACGGTCATGGACCTTAAAACATATTTTTTAAATAAAAATACTGCATACAATATTAACTTTTTTCCCCACGTTATTAATATGAAGAATAGTTTTGTTTATAAACGTTTCCTTAAATATAATCAGGGAATCGCGTATCACACTTTATTTTATATACATTATTAAAAAGAAACCATCACTTATGGATACTCTGTTAGAAAATGATCTTCCTGGAGTAATCCATTTACTCGCTTATTTTACGGATCATATTGTACTTTTATTTTTGTTGATAAAAAGTGCTCACTTAAGGGCCAAGGACAAGAATTAATCGATTTTAGCATTTGTCAACCTCCCCCTCACAATTTTGGCTTATTTATATTTCTTTTTAGTTTTTATGCTGCACTTGTCTATTGCGAAGCTTATAGTTATCATTCCCAGATCTGAAGTTAAGTTTCCCAGACAAAACTGAAAATTCTACAAGATTCGTGCGACATGTGAAATGAAAGGTCATTTTAAGACGAGTTCTCATTTCGCTATTTAACTAACTGAAAGTTAAGATCTGGTGGACCGGAAATGGTGACTATAAGTCACCTTGCTATTCTTATATCCCGAATTATAATCGCTAACATGTGTCGTATACAAATTTGAAGGTTTTGAAATATTTCATCTCGAAAATATTAAAAATGTATTTTGGTTTAACATCCTACACCCTCTCCCCCTCTTAAGAGTTAATTCGAAATCCAAAATTAACTTTTTATAAAATCAATTTTTATGTATTTCTTTAAATTTTTTTAGCAGTTACTCTATCTTTCAGATCTATAAAATAGTTTAAATTGGATCGCCATGGTCGGTAATTTGTTAAATATTTTGGAATAATTTGAATTACACAAATTAACCTCCCTTCAGTACTTTTTGAAATATTTTCTTTCTTTATTAATTCGTCAGATTCAAAATTAAAAAAAAATCTTTACAATTTCCTGTTTTAAACACTTTTAGAAAGAGAACAAATGTTGTGTATTTTGTGCCTGGATTTTGTAACATCATTAGTATATGGAGACAATGAATATGTAGACTACGATTATAATCTTAAATACTTTGAGTACACATAACTTAATCATGTACTTCCCTTTTAATGAAATAAACCAAAGAAAATAAATAAAACCAAAAATCATTCTACTGATTTAAACTACGACCAGGAAAAATATGAGGCGTCGCTGATAAGAATGGCAAACTCAACATTGGGTCATTTTGTTTCACTATTCGAGTCTACATCTTTTACAGATTCTACAAGTATATTTTTTTATGTTGAGTTTGCCCTTCTTTCCCTCTCAAAATACGCAGAGACTGATACAAATTTGTCTTATGGAAAACTTTTCAAATACGTGTTTCGATTAACTACCTTTTGATGAGTTCATCCTTCATATCCACAACGCCTCATATAAACTACTAGTGTATCCGTACGCAGAATGAGCATTTAAGATTGCTTACTTTTTGGAAGTTTACCAGATTTAGATGTTGTATTCTGTTGCTGAGAGATATAAAATTCCTTAAGTGTCCTCAACGTGCTAAAATTGGGAATTTCTCTATTCTATAGTGCTGCCATCTACTGTTCATTATTGTAACTTCTCAAATATGTTGGATTATTATTATTATTATTATTATTTTATTTTAACTTCGATTTTCAAATTGACAACAAAATGTGCAATTGTGATTTAAACTATTCATCATAAGTTGAGGTCTTAACCTTAAAATTGCTGTGTTATTTATTTTTGTATAAAAGGAGAAAAAAAAAAAAAAAGATCGCCACAAAAAAAAAAAAAAAAAAAAAAAAAAAAAAAAAAAACACCGTTTAGAAATAATATATAAGGTAAAAGCATACATCTGATTTTGTATATCTCATAGAAAAAATTTCTATGAAATTAGTTATACGTGCTATAAATAGTAATCATAACATTCGAGATAATCTTTTATCTCTTTCGTACTGCTTCATATAAGATGCCTTCTAACGTATTCGGGTAGAGCACTCAGTTCATTTTTGATGAGATAACCATTAGTTACATTAGTTCCATCTGCTAAATTACTTATCCACTGCTTATGCTTCTGTACGAATACTAAGATAAAATTTCATAAAATGTTAATGTCGTACACTTTTGGTAAGTGTTCTATGCAGATTGTGAGTAAAAGAGACGTGGATTAAAATTTTTAGACTTTTGTTCAAAAATAGTCCCGAAAAAATAATTCCTCACTTCGAATTAATTTAGAAAAGTCTGGTTCGATTGAGAATGCATACGCTGAAATATTTTCGTGTGATTTGTTTGCGTTCCGATCTTGGTATAGTTCATAGATCATTTGTAATGCTGATCTTAAAGTTATATTTCTTGGAAGTAGAGTGTTCCTTCAATTCCTTTCTTGAACAGAAACATATATGGACCTTGCTGATGCCATAGTTCATTATTATGTTCATCTACATGATGATTTTTTTTTATTACTAACTTTGAATAATAGTACTCAAACATTTTGTAAATTAAAATTATTTTGAATAGTTAACTTTTATACTAAGCAAAAAAAGCATCTCGGATTTTATTTTGAAACATATAGTTTCTATTTAACTCTTTCAATATTTAATCTACTTATTCTTGCCTAAAACAGTCTTGTTTATATCATTTGAAGTCCGGCTTTTCAACATATTTTGGGTAAGTGTGACATGTATGACTTATATTCCCTATTGAAAGTCCTCTCTTTTTCTTCTTTTTTTTTTTTAATTATTTTTTTTTTTTTAAATGTTTACTAATATTTTATAAGAAAAACGCAAAACGAATACACAGAATAAAAAGTTAGTCAAAGTTAATTAATTGATGTCAAGCAATTTTTCAAAAAGTGGGTTATGTTTAATCCATTAGAATAAATATTATTTTTTTGATGACGATTTAAACTTTTAAACTAATAAATACTATAGGTAAATTGCGAATTGTACCACGTTCCTTTTTAGAATTTGAAGATTTGATTGCTGAAAATATGTTTGTAGTTTCTTCTTCCTTTTAAATATTTAACTTATTATTATATATATAAATGCTTCACATGTGATAAAACATTTAGCCTATAGTATTTAAAATAAGCTAATTATCGATGGTGACGTGCCATTGCGCCTCAATCAATATTTTAGAAGTTTAACCGTATCAATATTTGCACAGTTATAGGCCTCTCTTAGCTTTATGGCGATTGTAAAACTATAGCTTGATAAAATGATAAAAACATATTAATAATAATAATAATTAATAAAGATTAAAACTCCCGACAAATTTATAACTGTCAGAAAAAATTATGTTAATCGACCAGAAGTTTATCTTTTGAAAATTTTAATTCTCAATATTTTGACAGTCTAACCTTATCAATATTTGCACAGTTAGAGGCCCATCTGAGCTTTATGGCGATTTTAAAACTATAGTTTGATAAAATGATAAAAACAAAAACATAATAATGATAAAATATTACTGCAACTATAATTATTAATAATAATAATAAAAATAATAAAAGATTAAAACTCGACAAATCTATAACTGTCAGAAAAAATAGTATTAATCGACCAGAAGTTTATCTTTTGAAAATTTTAACTCTCAATATTTTGACAGCTTAACCTTATCAATATTTGCACAGTTAGAGGCCCCTCTGAGCTTTATGGCGATTTTAAAGCTATAGTTTGATAAAATGATAAAAACAAAAACATAATAATAATAAAATATTACTGCAACTATAATTAATAATAATAATAATAATAATAATAATAATAATAATAATAATAATAATAATAATAATAATAATAATAATAATAATAATAATAATAATAATAATAATAATAATAATAATAATAATAATAATGATAATAATAATAATAATAATAATAATAATAATAATAATAATAATAATAATAATAATAATAATAATGATAATAATAATAATAATAATAATAATAATAATAATAATAATAAGAGATTAAAACTCTCGACAAATTTATAATTGTCAGAAAAAAATTAAATTAATTGACCAGAAGTTTATCTTTAGAATTTTCAGAATAAAGCTTCAAAAAAGATCCTCACTTCTGCTGAAATATCTTATTTATACTACAATCTCTCTCTTGTGACTATACATCTCAACACCCAAAGGCAAATTCTCCATCATCCACCGCCACCATTAATATAATTCAGACCTCCAAAGAATCTTACATTAAATCAAGCTTGCAAAGCGGGCACAACCAGCCATGTAAGTCAACCCCTCTTGCCCTCTTTTGCCCGAGACATCCGAGTCTCGACACCAAGTTAATCCTTGTGTGCTCGAACACGTGATAAGTGATTTAGGGACTCGTGCTTCAAGCGACTCGCTTGTCTGTGTTTTATGATCGATATTTCTGCGAGACAGAGAGAAATTGTGTCGCGGTGATGTTAGTCGAGGAAGACAGAAACGGTTCTCGAAATTCGATTACTAAAGGGTGGCAGTGGTGGTTTGGGGACTAATGCGCATTAGCTCCAAAGCAGCGTTTAGGAAGATTCTTTTTTGTTTATCCCTAAACTTATGCGTAATTTTGGTAACTTTTCTTTCGTAAGAATAACGGATTTAAGGACGCATAATGTAATGTAAAAGGATTGCTGTTCTTTTTATTAGTGCTGAAGATTTTTTTTTTCTATAAGAAGTTGATAAATATTTCAGTTATAAACATTAGCGTTGATAGGGATTTTATGGGCAGTAGATTAAGTTTATGGTATAATAATATATACATTGCGTAAAAAAGTAGAAGGGTAGTTTTCTTTTTTTTTTGCAAGTTATGTGCTATATGTTTGCCCTAGCTGTTAGTTTCTTATGCAGATTTTGTTTGACAGTGTTTACTATGTTTTCAGAAAAAATCTTCTACTACTACATTCAATTTTAAGAATTAGTGTTCATTATTATCCGTGAGTAAAAAAAAAGTAGAATGGTACTCGATAAAACTTTTGATTTTGTAGATTGTGCGCGATTAAAAGTGAGGGTTTTTGTAGCTGCTTTTGCTGGAAAAATTTACCTAATAAAAATTGTATGAATTTTTAGCTTTGAAGAATGCCTAACTAATGCCATTATATGAGTGTCAAAAAGACAAAATTGCAACAGATAAAAAGATGGTAAATGTGTTAGAGCCTGTACTGCAAGTCTACCTCAATAGAGTTTCTAACATTGTTGGAAAGCTAGACAGGCAAGGAAAGGCAAAAAAAAACCTGATCGGCTTAAAATATTACACTTGGGGTGAAAGAGAAGTTGCTCTAAAGCTTAATATGAGTTGTGCAAGTATTGCAAAGACTCAAATTCAAACAGGAAATACCCATGTGTGAAGTAAAATAAATACAATTTTTCCAAATATTTCATTTTCAAAAAACGGAAGCATCATTCAAAGTGGAATCAAAAGCACCTTGATAATTTTCTGTTTTGGGCGAAGGAACATAGTATGTCAGGGACCATCCAATAGATTTCTGAAACAGTTTCAAATGTGAAAAATTCAATTTCAACGGTCCTGGAAGTTACCAACATTATTGGCCTTGTCTGATGAATGAAGAAGAATGTTTTTCAACCTAACAAATGGATAGAGATAGTTTGATGGTCTGTTTGTAGATGGATGTGGAGGAAGAACAAGTCTGGTCTTTCTTAGTGATAGGCAGAAGCATACGAACTACATTTAAATGCAGAATTCTGAGCTTCTTCCTTACAGCTTCGATTTAATAGGAGAAGAGTAGATGTTTCTACAAGACTGATGATCCATTTACACCACTTAATACAATCCATAAAAAAAGAGTTTTTAAAAAATCTTTTATATGTACTGTCAATTTTTGTATTCATTAACACAGCGCCAATATCAAAAACATTTCTATCAGCAAAATGTGCGGCAAACTACGTTTAAAAATTTATTTATTAAAAATGAAAGTGAATTTATGCTCAAACATCCAAATATCATTTATTTATCCTGATTAAAGTAATTTTTCTATTTATTTATTAAAAAAATATTTGGCAACAGGAAAGAGTTTTAACAATGGTCATTTCGATAATTTTTTTAACGCGATTGTATGATGGCAAGTTTGTTTATTAGTCTTCCGTAAAAGCGACCTTTTAGTGAAAGTAATAGCACCAAAATATGATAGAGTGCATTGTCATCGACATCGAACCTATCTGCCAAGTTTCAGATAGATGACGGCAAGGGCCTTATATATGACGGTATAAGGCCTTACGCAGATTCCGCTCCCATCGACAAACAAACATACAAAATCGAAGTTAATATAAAGAAGTTAAAAATTGGTTCCTTTTGAATATTGTGCAGGTTTTAATATGGCTGTCTAAAAGTTGCGATCCAAAACTTAGTGGAAAATATCTGAGCAATTCTTTTTAATCACTATATAATATAAAAACTGTTTTATTCTCTTCCAGAGTTTCAAGAAGCATTAAATACTTCATGGAACAATTTTTGCCAAAGGAAATCTAATCTTTTATAAAATTCACGGCCAAACAGAGTATTCGAAATAATAAAAGCTCTCGGGAAAAGAACTTCTTACTAGTATAACTTGTATTTTATGTATTGTATTTTTGTTCTACTTTTTTACAGATTTTCAAATTGTAGAAAATATTTTTGCTGTCAATAAAAACAATTTGGAATATCATGTACCTGATACTGATATTTTCTTGTCGAATAATTTGTATAATGTTGTTTATAAAAATAATTTCAGTAAAAATAAAAGACTCCATATCATATTAAAAAAAAAAAAAAAAAAAAAAATCCTTCCTGCATAAATAAATTTGTCATTCTGCTTGTTTACGCAGTTTAGAATTGTATAAATATAGGGTGCGTGAATTTAATTTTCGAGTTTCATTTTTTTTTTACGTTATGGTACGAACCTCAAAAATTCCTAAGAAAACAAACTGGTTTGTAGCTACTCTGTATCATCATGTTATGTAATTTATAAGAGGCTAAAAATCATTTTTGAAATAAGTTTAATTGTGACTGTCTTCAAAAGGTGGAGTCTACAAATCTTTCTGTTATGGTTCTTAATGCCTTCTAAATGGATTCAGGAATTTACATGAATGAGACTTTTATAAATAATCAATTGTTTTAAATGTATGTGAAATTGTTAGAAGTGGAGAAGCAAAGTATGTACAATTTGGCGACATTTAATTCCTGAAATCTCAAACTGGTGAGATTGACAACATGCGGTAACAAAAACCCTATTAATTTAATTTTTTTTTCTTATAGTTAGTTAGTTTTTGAATAAAAGTTATAACTTTTACACACATTATTATGGAATCCAAAAAACATTCATGTTTCATAAAAAAAATGTTAGAAAGAATAATCTCTTTCCAAGCACTGAATAGTTACAAATACAGGGGTCGCATTCGCCTTAAAATTCCTAATAATCTTCTTAAGTCTTAAATTTTTGTTTCACTTTAAAATTCCTAAAATGGTACTGAAAATTTTCGATGATTTCTAAAAAAATTAAAAGCTCCGAAAATTCCCCGATTTTTTTCCAAAAATTGGCCAAAAAAAACAACACCGTTATTTCTCCAGATGAGAAAAGTGGATTTAATTGAATTCGTACGTTTGTTAAAATAGTGAAACTTTTTAATAATATAACAGTTATTTTTCAAAAAAGTTGTTTAAAGTTTTGGATAATTGGTATTTTTTTTTGCTTCTATTGAAACTGAGCTTTGAAAATAATATATTTGTGTTATAGCCTATACCAGCGTCAAAAGAAGTATACCTAAATGTTTTTGAATCATCCCTAAAATTTTTAATATTGTCCCTAAAATTTTTTAAATTATCCCTAAAATTCCCTCGTAAGTTTTAGAAAACTCATTGCGCCCTCTGCGAAATATAAGAAAAGACCATCTTACTTAATGCATCTTCAATTTAACCAAGATAAGGGTTTGCTTTGGGGTAACGCCCTTGATGACGCATCAAAAGAGATGTCTCTAAATATCCTCCAGGCGCTATTTGCGGTATTTCCCGAGCTTTTCTTTCTTCTGCGATGAAAAGAGCCTATTGATTTTCTTGATCCGTTTTGAACATGGTTTATTTAATGGTATCCATATCCAACGTAAAAAAAAAAAAAAAAAAAAAGATAGCTTGAGGATTTACAGAGTAAAGTTTTTTCTTTTCAAAATTTAATTTACTTTAATACTTAGTTTGCTAATTTATATATCTAAATAAATAGTGCAAAAGGAATGTACAGTAAGATATAAAAAGTATATCTCCTAGAATTATTCTAGAGTGTTTCCTATTCAGAAGTTATATACTGTTTAACATTTATTTTAGTCTTGGTATAGGTGCATTCAAACACATCTGAAATATCAAGCTTAAATTTAATTCTTTTGTAACCCATAGTAGATATTGTACACCCATATATATCACAAATAAAAATGCTTTGCATCATGAAATTTCTAAACAAAGAATGTTCATAGTAAAAAGGAATTGTGTAAGGAAAAATAGTTAATTTTAAAATTAGCACAATTTCTTTGTTATTTAGGGCTCACTTACAAGGAATTTGTTTTTAAATTGTCCCTGTTTTTAATTTAAACTAATTAAATTAAATTTTTATGATTTTTTTTATTTTAGTAAAAAGTAATAATTAAACCTAAAAAGTAACAGTGTAGATTGGAAGAGTTAATTTATAATTGATAACACACTGACTTTTCTTAAGGCTATAATTTTAATTATAACTACTACAAAATGGCTACTAATCTGTTGTAAACTATGAAAAAAAATATATATATATATACATATATATATATATATATATATATATATATATATATATATATATATATATATATATATATATATATATATATATATATATATATATATATATATATATATATATATATATATATATATATATATATATATATATATATATATATATATATATATATATATATATATATATAATGCTTTTCCATCTAATTAATTAAAATGAATATTATATTTTTGTAAATATTGCAAAGAAGTAATTCTTAGAAACTACTTTTATAATTGTTCTTAGAGGAAATTATATGAAGTATAATTTATGTTAGTCAAAACTTATTAGAACCCGAGCTACTTCAAAAAGTTTAAGTTTTCGTATCAAATTGATGTTTAATTCATTACTTTATTGGTATATATTCTTATTTAATGTTACCTAGTTAAACAGAAATTTGCAAAATTTATCCACCAACTTTTATAAAGAATTGTGTTTCCACTTATATTTGTCAGGATATCGTCTGGAACTTCTGTTATCAAATGTCTTCAACACTTTCAAGTAACTAAAACTTTTTCTAATTCACAAATTAACATGGAGTAAAAAAAAACAAAAAAAACGTTAAAAGTATTTCTAAATCAGCATTGAGGGAACTTACCTTTGGCCATTTATTTCTATTATTTAGAAGTTCAACTGCAGGCGTCTTAAGAGAAATGTGAATAGAAGCGACATTTCAGTGACCAGTTTTTCTAAAATTCAACATTTAATGTAATGAAAATTTACACATTTTAGAATGGTTACATACTGTATATTTTCCTACACATATTTCTTAAGCATTAACAAAAAAATCCAAAGCAGTATATGCATGGAAATAACATCTTTTTAAATAAATATAAATTCAATCATATTTTTTAGGTAAACTTTTCCATATATTTCTCATTATTTCGCTATTACTTCACTTCTTGAGTATAAAATATGCTACACCTCATAGATAGAGTACATAATTGACTTTTTTTTAATACATATAATTGATTTTACTTATATACTTCACTTAACAAAAAAAACTGTCAATTTTATATTCGTAAAATAGTTAAAAAAGGTTTTTATTTTCCCATTAAAGCTTAAAAATGTCTAATATTCTTATTCCTTTATTTATTAAGCTGTATATAATTCTTTAATATAATCCTTTTAAATTAAAAATAGCATAAGATTTACGAAGCCTAAACATTTAAAAAGATTTTCTTATGGAATTATTTTAAATCAGATAACTTCTCAGCTAGATGATAACTAACTTAATATCTTTTCTATTTTCATGTATAAACAATCTTGAATCAAGAGAAAACCGTCTACTTTATTTCTTTAATAAAGAATGACTTGGCTCTTAACCTATTTTTACGACTCCAATAACAATAGGATACATCGATTTATGATCTTTCCTAACAAAACTTGAATATTTCCGGCAATAAATCTTCAGACTAAAGTATCCTTTATTATTAGATATTATTCCAGTAAAAAAGTATGGCGAGGTTGTCTTAACATAGTGGAAAGTAAAAAGACATGAAGTTAACTATTACTTAACAGCATAGCTTTAAGTAATATTACGTGGATTCAATAATTAATGAGTAATGATACTATTCTAGGTGCATTCTTTAAACATTTGGTTTTTTTTTAAACATTTAATATTTTATTTTAAGTTTATAATTTATATAATAGTATAAATTATATTTCTCTTTATAATAAATTTGTTTTAGAATTTCTAATTTTCTAACAAGTATGTAATTTTTTCCTCTTTACTACTACAAAAATGTATATTATTTTTTCTCTTTACTTCTACAAAAATGTACTAAATATGTCATAGTTGTTTTTAAATTCAAGAGCTGTTGGATACTAAATTAACTTAAAAGGAATATACTTAAATGGTGTAAATTAAAGAATATTTTAATTATTCACTTTTTCATCTATTAACTGAATTTTGTATTATGTATCTTTTTTATTCAATTTTAATGTCACGTAATTATACAATTCACATGCCAAACACTACTTTAGTCAAAATTAAATTGAAATTGGGGGGAACTTAACATTCTTATACCAATTTGTACTTCGATAATGTTTTGAGAAAAGTTAATTTGGGCTGACGAAATTAATAATATATAAGTACCTATTTCAAGCCAAACTGATTTTTCCTAAAAGCAAATTTGGTGTACAATGCAAAGTGTTTTTTTTTTTTTTTTTTTTTCCTCCCTTCAAATACCGTCAACTGGGATTTTAATTTTAAGTGTAAAATACGAAATTTTCAAATTACTTTAGAAAAAATACCTATTTTAAGACATTTATTGATCAGGTTTATGGCATAATTGTATGTTCATGGTTTTTCTTTAAAAAAATATTAAAAACCCTTCCCTTAAAAAAAATAAACGAGAACACTTTCCAGCTTTTAATATCCCCCTCCCCCCATATGAAAGTATTTAGACACTAAAAATCTCCTGTATTTGACATCATCTCATTAAATTGAACTTTTTTCCTAATTAGCTGTCGCCACGTGATCTATCTCATCTCTGTGTCTTGCCAACATCAGAACTAATTATCCTGGCCAACTGCAGTGTAACAGTGGCCTTTTGAGTAAGTATTCTTACATGACAGATTTTGTTTTAAATGGGCACAGTTTCCCCATAGGGCAAGGTAACCCAGTTGACGGTATAAGAAAAGGACCACAAATCAATCACAAAGCAAGTAAAGGTGTGAATAAGTGAAATATTTAAAAATATTTTAATAAATGTAATAAGTGCATTATTTACTGCATTAGATGAGTAGTGAATGAAGAATCAATACAGGATATAGAGAAGGAATGATGGGGGTGGGGTGAGGTTAGAGAGAGGGTACAAATGATGACTTTTTTTGTTGACAAGTTGCTCTGCTTTAGAAAATAAAGTTCTCCTTAGACTAAATTTAATATGCTAAAAGAAAAATAATCATGATTTTCTTATAATTAAGAGAATAATTAGATTAATATTAATAAGGTTAATATTTATAAAGATTTAGGTAATATTCAATCGAGTGACGGTGTATAATTAAACGAGTCACTGTTAATCTAATTTCTAGAAAATTTCAGTAAACTTAGAAAGACATATTGAATGTACATGTTTTTTTTATCTGTATATGTTGACTCTTCTAAATAGAATATATTTCTAATTTTTAAATTTGCAACATTTTATTCCTGTGCTAAAAGTAATAACTAAGAACATGTCATGTATGGTACTTTCGCATAAAGTACGTAAATGTCCTACACATGGTAAAGGGATTAAATTTGCAGTATTATATTTATAAAATTTTTTGTATTAATAACTTATGCTAGACTCAAAATAAATTATAAATTTACTACAAAATATAATTTAAGTGATATTAAAATCAAATTGGTCATCAAATAACTTTATGCAACATAAACTAGCCAAGCATCAAGCATTTTCGTTACTTTAGAGTGGAAATTATATTTTATCATAAGGAGCTGTATTTGGCTATTTAGAAAATCCATTTACCTGCCTGATATGTGTACTTTCCTTTATTGCAATAATATTTTTGATTAAAAAGGATGTCCCCCCGTCTCAAATTTGAAGCTTAAGTGTTATATATTTTTTCCTTCATTATAATAAAAACATATTTCTTTTCTACAAAGCCATTTTGTTTCTATTATACCTCTTTCATTTGATAACGTGTCAAAATTTTATAGTAATTCAAAACAGTACCCTTTGGGGATAATCAGTGCTTTATACGAAAGCTCTTTGAAATTTTTGGAAATGTACATTGTCTTATCAACTTATAGGTTCACCTTTACTATGTACAATGACAATGTGCTTCAATTCAAATGTACAAATTTAGTTTTATGTCAAGGCATTTCAACAAGTAAATTTATGTTTTAAATTCAAAATTTAGTTCATCCTTCCTCGTGACTTCTTCAGGAAAACGAGTGCAAGCTCTACTTCCAGTAATGTAGATTGAATTACAGTTTCATACATGAAAGAACAGTATTTTTGTTTTTACTCTTATTATCTGAAAAAATAGCGTTTAGTCAACTCACTTCCTTTGAAGAAATGTAGATTCTGTGAATAACAAAGCCCTGCTTTACTTCTAAATACATTCTTAGATGCAAAGATTATTATTAAATATAAACTTGAAGGATTAAGATATATTCCGAGAATTTTTCCCTCATTACATGCAATTTTAAATCCGTTTTAAATGTCTAATCAATAAATTATGTATTAATCGTTTAACAGAGATTTATTTAGAAGTTATCATTTGTTTTCAATTGCAATCAGTATTCACTTTTGACCCACCCATTCAAAAATATTTCTTTTGATAATTTAGAACAGGTCTAATTTTGACAATTTTTATACTTTTTTTCAACATCGGTTAGTATTCGAGCTTTACGAAAAGTCTCGTACAGGGTAATACACAATCCTCCGAAACTATTCTACGATAAGACAAATTTATTAATTTATTCCATTAAATATCATATGACAATAGCTATTTAGAAACCCAATATATATATATAGAAGTAAACAGTATTTTAATAAAATACTACTATACGATCCCTTTGTAACCCATGTTAAATTGAGCTACTTCATGTACCTTTTTCTCAGAACCCATCACAGGTAATAACCTAAAGTTTTTCAAACAAATTCCTTATACTGTTATAAAACTACTGAAAAGAACTTTTTGTACTGAAAAGAGATAGGCATAGTTTTGGTCTTTTTTACTAATATAATTCGTTTTTTGCTTGCTTTTTGACATTTTATGACAAAAATAAAAAATATTAAAAATTATTTTTACTAAAGCTTTTTTCAGTAACTACAATAGAGACTTACAAATAATACCTGCTAATTTTGTTTTAATAGTCATTACTTTCTGAGAAAAGGTACATAAAGTTAAAAAAAAAAAAAAAAAAAGTGTTTTGAGATACATCCATTTAAAGTTCTTCAAAAACACAAGAGGAGGTATTTTCAAAAACAGTATTAAAATACTTTTAGTGGTCGACCGATATGATATATACTTCATTTTAAGCAAAAAAGTTTTCTAAATTTTTTTGAAAATACATAAAAAAAAAAATGAAATTTTGAAATCAACCAAGTTTGTTTCTCCTTGAGATTTATATAACTTGTAATACATGTGAGCTGTTATCCTAGAATATTCTTTCTCCCTGCTATATTAATCTTTAAAATTATCCTGTTTGGTAAGGTTAAACAACTTGATGAAATACCCTCAAAGACTTCTTTTCTCCAATGTATACATATTTAGGATCCTCATTCTAGCATCACAATCTACACTCGTATATCCCTGCATTATTTTTGTTAAATTATCCTGAATATTTTTTAATAAATAAATATTTCTTCTAATTTTTTGATGACTAGAATTGTACCGCATATTTCGTATGAGGCTTAAAAAGTCCTCTTTAAAGTGGTAAAATAATATGGCTACATGTTGTTGAGATAGACTACTTGATGGATTCTAACATCCTTTTAGCTTTTTTATTTGCGATCCCAAAATGATGCCAAAATTTAAAAGTACCATTAATCATAACTTCTAAGTCATTCATAATCTCAACCTCTTTGACTTTAAACTCTTGTAGACAATATAGAGCATTTTTTTTAGTGAAGTGTTTGACTTTATATTTCTCAATAGTAAATGACATACCTCATTTGACTGCTCAGTCAGAAAACTTTTTTAAATCGTCTAAGGAATTTGTTAAATTATTTATTGACCTTTTCCATCAAATCAATAATTATATCATTGATGAAAATAAGAAAAACAAGTAACCACAAAACCGCTTTCATTAAATTAATGTTTCCACGTGGTTTAACATTTTTTGTTCAAAAGATTCTTATATATAGTTAATTTAATACTGTTTCATTGCCCCACAATAAGTTTTGAAAGGCAGGAAAAATATTTCATTCCAGACCATCGACACCAGAAACTTTTTGCTGGTGTCCATGAAATAGTTCATAGATTAACGACTAATAATTTTTTTTTTTTAATTAAATGTTTTGAAAAGTGGTCAATTGAAAATGCTTGGTGAATGAGAAAACGTATTGAAAGCCTGCGATTTCTCCCCTTAACTCAAATTTTTCAAGTTTCTCACGAGATAATTTTAGGTACTTATTCATCAACTCACCATAATCTAAATTAACATTATTTAGTTTTACTGAATGAAATTTACTAATGCTCAATAGCACGTCCGAACCATTATGGATCTATCGAGTTTTTGACGTCTGCAATTACAGAGTGTATGTCGGTCCCCTTGCGTACTTTTCAAGACGTTTATACATTTAAAAGATTCGCATAAAGTATCAATGTGATACTTGCTTACAAAAAGCAAATCTTCTTATCTCCCTGCTGAAAGTAGTAACTTCCGAGGTAATGAGTTTGTACGTAATCTCGTAACGGTTGCATCATGAAACGGTTATTTTGGCAAAATTCCATTTAACTTAGTAATTTACGATTAACTTTTATCACAACACTGCAATTATTTAATAGCATCACATTTATTAAATTTTTTCCGGTAGTCTTCTTAAAATCAAATCTTGTGTCAACAGAAGAAGATTTTCGTCTTATTCGTTTTAGTCGTAAGCTAAATTTTTAACATTTCAATTGGTGAACTCTAACTTCTTGATTCCTGCGTTTTTCGCGATTCTCCAATTTATTCAGCAGCTCTTCTAATGAGTCACTATATATGTAACGAATTATTTTTGTAGGCGATTCTTTAACTTGTGTGTATATTTCAGGGGATAGACGAACCTGATCCAAGATGCCTGAACCAGCACCAGACGCCAATGCGGATCCCATGGGAGGGAAGTCGGAACTGGAACAAATCCAGTTCAAGTCGAATCAAGTCACCGATGATGTAAGTAAACTACTACTTACTTAGCATAAAAAATTCATTTTTTAGTCTTAAAGGCCTTTACATTTGTTCATATGCATATTTAAGCATTTTGATTAAAAACTAAAATATTAAATTATGAATAAATTATTCAATTTAAGGAATTAAAATATTTGTTCAAGCTTATACTCTCTGCTTACAGAGATTGAATTTATAAGTGGCGTTTTATTTTATTATTGGCCTTGATAGTTTTAATATATTTTGATGGATTCTCTTGTAGTAGTTCCTTTGTTTTATATGTTGTGTTAATAAACTCATTGTATTTAGTATAAATTTTTGGAAAGTACTTTAATTTGCACAGCTGTTGCAGAATTCTTTTTGACAATTTTTAAACGTATGTTTGGCAATTTTTTGTGTGGACAGGATATTTTTTTTTACACAAAAGGAAGAAAATTGCTCTTATTTGATACTTACAACACTCAAACTACAAAAACCAAGAAAACGGCAAAATAGTATACATTGTATTGAATTTAACAAAATGTTAACTAAGAAATTAAATATTTTTGAAAATGAAACAGAATTCTTAAGTTTTAACTTTAATCAAAAACATACAAAAATTTAAAATTTGAGTACTTATATCTATTTATGTAATTATTTCTCTACAGAAATTTTGCTAAGCATTTCATCTAAAATATTTTAATTACCAGTAAAATTTACTATTTTATCTTTCAGTCGCTGGAATCCACACGGAGGATGATGGCACTATGCGATGAGGTAGGAAACACTTCTCTTTTGGACAGTACTTTCTTGTTGATTCAATTATAAAATTTCACTGAATAATTTAACTAAGTAAAAAATGGAAATAAAATAAGTTTTAATTCAGCTGCCTTTTTGCTTATAAATATTTTGTATCAGGTTTATTTATTTATCTTTCTTTATTGGTGTTAATAAATATCATTATGGAAATTTTTATACTTGTATATTTGTCATTTTAAGATAAAGTTAGAGTACAGAAACCTGCAGTAAAGATAAATATATAACATTATTAAATAAACATACAACATAGAAATATGTATTTTAACTTCTCATTTTGCTGGAGCAGAGATTTCGGAGGTCTGGTTTATTTATTTATCTTTAATTAAGAACAGTATATGTTTAAAATTTCTATGTGAATGAAGACCAAGTTAATGATGTCAGGCTTAATTTAATGTTTCACTTCTTTTTTGAAATTATGTTAGTATTTAATACACAGAAAATTATTTGGTATGCGTTTGAATTAAGCATAGATACTATCATATTTTATATAAATAATTTACAATATTAAAAATTCCATATTATTATAACTATATTTAATATAGATAAAATAAATAAAATTATAATGTATTAAAACTGCGATGTATTAAAATTCTAATAAAATATAATTTATTACGTAAGCATTACATTATTATTACGGTCACATTTACACATTTGAGGCTGTATGTTATAGCTCTATTACTTTTAATTTCAATCTGAATAAAAATATATTATCTAAGGTATTTATTAGCAATTAAGCTGAACTTTTTCAATAACACAAATACAATATGTATTTTAGTTGGGCGCAATTATTGTTTTTTCTCTTTAGATAGCATTTATTTAACTTAAAACCGTTGATATATTTTTAACTTGTATAACTGTCTTTCGCATAGTATTCTATCTATAATTTAAAAAACTTCTTTCAAAGTAATTCGACCAAGTTTACCTGCAATTCGAAATAATATTAAGAATATTTAGTGTTAGTATAAAATAAATTCTGACGGTTTTTTTTAATGAATTTTAGAGCAAGGAAGCAGGTATACGTACTCTCGTCGCTCTTGATGATCAAGGAGGTAAGCGCATCAAAAATATTTTTCGAGTTGTATACTTCTTTCCTAAATATTTTCTTAAAATCATCTTAAAAGCTATGTAAATAATTTTTCTGGGCTTATAAACTCATGTTTTAATATATATATTTTTACTAACTTATTTAATGTTTATTATGAGAAAATGTACAATATGAGTTTAGTCATAATTTCAAATAAGGAGACAAAAAGTTAACTTAAAATATCTTAATACTTTGTCGCATTTTGAACACAAAAACAACTGCTTTGAATGATTATTTTTTATATAAAGGTTTTGGAATGTGCATACATAGTTCGTAAACACATACGCTCTTAGAAAATTATTAGGAAATTAATTAAGAAGGATTAACTAATGTAATACAATGTTGGTAAATGTACGCAAATGCAATTTCTTTGATAAGAAGAATAAGTTTTCGATTTAGTATAAAAAGAATTTGGCATATTTTTGTTGTCTTAAACGAGCGCTTGTGTAAGTTGATAGAAATTAAAGTTGTTCTGTGTATTTCTTAGAACAAATGGACAGGATTGAGGAGGACATGGATAAAATTAACGCTGATATGAAGGAAGCGGAGAAAAATTTGGAAGGCATGGAAAAATGTTGTGGTATTTGCGTGTGCCCTTGTAACAAGTAAGACATTTTATTTTTTTATGTATTATGCATAGAATCTAATTAGGTAAGATATTAAAATAAGCGAATTAAATTTAATTTTCTTGAAATTAAATTACTCTAATGCAAATTGGCATAACTATAAAATAAATTTTTTATTTATAAGTTAAAATATTTGTAGATTTTATACTTTGTGTTGCTATTTATCTATAACTCAAATTCTAGATATGAACTATCCTATATGAAATAAATTTGAGTATAAGAAACAGGATTTTTATGAATTAGTATGTAAATTAAAAAACAATCTATAATAAGTTTTTGATTGGAAATGAATTCTTACTAAAAACTTTCTTTGCTCTAAAATCCCTACAAACTTTCTGTTTTTAAATTGATTATTATTTTGAATACAAAAACTACATATAAAGGCATACTATATTGAATTGAGGGCCTGAGTAACAAAGGAGTCCAAGTGACTTTTCTTAACTTTTGAGAAAATACACTTTGAAATTTCTTATTTATATTAAATTTGCATGAAAATTATTTGTTGTTCAAATACTAACCTCTGGGATGAAGATACAACAAGTTTTTATAGAATTTAATATAAATATGAAACTTTAAAGTGTATTTTCTCAAAAGTTAAGAAAAATCACTTAGACCCCTTTGCTTCTCAGTCCCTCAATTATATTCCTTACAAAGAAGAGTTTAAATACAAAACTAGAATACCATCAGAAGCACAAAAATAGTAGCAGATTCCGGCAGAATTTCGTATTTATACCCATTTTCTTTAATAAATTGATTGAAGGGCTGAGTGGATGAGGAGAGCATATAAAATCTAAAACGAAATGGGTTTTCAAAATGGTTGAGGGT
This sequence comes from Linyphia triangularis, assembly GCA_963978545.1. NCBI lineage: Eukaryota > Metazoa > Arthropoda > Arachnida > Araneae > Linyphiidae > Linyphia > Linyphia triangularis. The sequence goes on along the minus strand of OZ021728.1, from coordinate 54,547,334 downwards.
AGTATCAACTGGTTAATACTTGACACTAACACTGTCTCTCTAAAATGCTTAATGACACATACTATATTGACTGACGAAGGAGGAGGTATGTTGCAAACAAAAGAAGTACAAAAATAAAAAGAATGTTATTCAATATCTCAAAAGTTGTTTTTCATAGAAATCCTCTTCATACACAAAGTACTGCAATTGCCTGTAGAACTTCTGTAATTATAAACTGGTGAGTTCCTTTCAGATCTTCGGATTTTAAAGAGGATGCAAGTACCTGGAAAGCAAGCGAGGATGGAAAGATTGTTAACAATCAGCCAGCACGAGTGATGGACGACCGGAATGGAGCAGGACCTCAATCGGGATACATCGCGAAGTAAGATCACTATTGAGTAAAAAACAAGATTATTTTAATTGGCAACACAAGCTGTACTAAAAATATGCAACATTTCGATTTCTGCTAAAAAACACTTAATGTCATATGTATTGTGAAGTAAGATCACTATTGCATAAAACAAAGATTATTTTACTTTACAACAAAAGTTGTACTAAAAATATGCAATATTTCGATGTCTGATACGAAATACTTATTGTTATATGCCTGTGCGATATATTCATGTAATGATTTTATACCACACTTCTAATATTAGTTTAATCTTTCTCCTAATATATTCCTAAAGTAAAAATCCGTTCCCATATATTTTGGCTGCGCTAAAACACCCATCCTGTTAAAACCCTTAAGCACTTTTCCACTGTCTTTTTTTCAACAGTTAATTTACCTTGATATATATCATTATTTGGGGGAAATATTGTAGTATCGTTACAGCAATTGTAATTGACTTTAATAGTAACGGACTTTAAAGTAATTTCGATTAAATTTTTATTTTAATTAAAATATTATACAAGCAACCTCCAAGCTTTCAAGATGTAAAAAAAATAATCTATTTTTGGTTATTTGCTATTGTAGACACTAATTTCATACCCCCTCTTGAACAGACTGGTACACAATCCTTTTAATATATTTATTCGTGGTGATATTGAATTAGACAGTTTTCGGTGTTTTACAATATTGTTGCATGCTTCTTATTCATTTCTTAGTTGTAAGATAAGGTTTTGAGCATTTAGGGGTTGATAAAGTTTTATGTTTATTGCATGAAGGTATGTTTTTAACTTATAATTGACATCTGGAATTTAGCTGAGATTGTATTGATTGCGACGTGCAAATTATATTTAATATATTGTTATTTGCTTTACATGAATTAAGTACATAAGTAAATGGTTTTCCATGTATTTAGTATCGTGATGTATATGATACTAAATACATGGTATGGGTAATATGCATTGAAAATAATTTGTATAACAGTAGCCCCGCAGTACATTTGGCTTTTTTTTTGGGGGGGGGGGAGGGGAGTTGAATATAAATTTATTAAAAATATAGATGATAAAATATAATTTAATCATGAGTACATAAATCCATATCTAAATATATAATACATCTTAGATTTCAGTGTTTTTTTTTTTTTTTTTTTTTTAATCAATCCCTTCACTTAAAATAAATGTAAGATTCATCAAGCCCTAGAGATGAGGTAAATTTTCCAAAAGTATACATAACTTGATTAGATGAAAACAAGAGTACCTCACCAAACAATTCAAATGTTGCTAATAATATTTATTTGCATCACTCTCTGCAAAAATAATTTTAAGCTTACAATCAAGAAGCACGGGAGTGTTTATTCCTCCAAAGAAACTCTACAATTAAATAAAAAAAAATAATTTAGAATTATCAAAAAGTAATAATGATAAGAAAACCTTCAAAGAAACTTCAAGTCTTTTAAAGCTATAATTCAATGACAAATTTAATGCAAAGTATCAAAATTATTGTGCTGAAACTCAAGGTTGACAAAATTAGATCTATCCTAAACAAAAATAAAATTCAAAATCCAAGCTGTTAGAAAAATTCAATTCCCGTAAGTTCTTATTTACAAAACACTAAAACGAGATTCTGACCCATCTATAAATCCATTAATGAATATACTGTATAAAACAAAAATTAAGTTTACAAAAAGTAGTGATGTGTAACAAAAACAATGCACAGTTGCAAAACGGTTGTCGCCAAGCAAAACCATTACATGCTTAGCCAGAAAAATCGATAAATATATTTTCCTACATGAAGTCTTTATGGGTTCCCCAGATTTGTAGGGTAGGGTTCTCTTTAATGAAAACACAAAAGTTTTATTTGCTCAGCACCAGATCAAAAAACGATATTGATAAACTTTGTATGGATATCTGTAAGTAAGTGAATAATATTATTTTAATGAAAATAGTTTTTTTTTTTTTAACTTACTAGTCGTACAAAATACTATAATTTGATCAATTGATCATGTATTCAGAATCAATGCCTTTTAAATGCAAATGTCACATACATGTCGCTATAAATGGAACAGCCACGACAGATTTTATAGAAGTAACAGTTTAAAGAAAAAAATTTCCACACAATTAGTAACAAAAGCCTTTTAATGAAAAGGAGTTTCATGCGGTGAGCACTTTCTAGAAGTCTCTATATTAACTTTAACCATTTTGGAAAGTTAAGCTTAACGTCAATGTAAAAAAAAAAAAAAAAAAAAAAAAAAAAAAAAAAAACCTGTCTTATTGTAAAACGGAATTTAAACAATCCAATTAAGTATCGGCGCAAAAGCAGCACGATAACATTAATAGGTATTTGAAAGACATTAAGGAAATATCAAAAAGGAAAAAGCAACTGAAAAATGGCATATTTCTCAATTATAACGACGTCGTCAGGAAGGGATTGTTAAATTGACGCCAAAAGAGAATTTTTCTATATATATATGACATGTTCCGAAAAATTATCTTTTGGCGTCACTTAAACGGTCACCACCTGACGACTTCGTTAGAATTGACAAGTATGTCACTTTTTAGTTGCTTTTTCCATTTCATTAATGTCTCGAACCATTTTATAATATACATAAAGTGTTTTTTTTAAAGAAAGCAATTAATATATCAGTATCTCACTCATAATGTGACATATTTCCTCAGGATCACAAACGATGCGCGGGAGGAAGAGATGGAGGACAACATGGTCCAGGTGAGCACGATGATTGGCAATTTGAGGAATATGGCTATCGACATGGGAAGTGAGATGGAATCACAAAATAGACAGCTCGACAGGATCAACCTCAAGGTCAGACCCTTTTCTTTATTATATCTTCCACAATACTTTCCCCAAACACTTCTTTTTCTTACAGCCGTATTGAAAGATGCACCCACCAACATGGATTTGATTCCTTTTTCGGCAAATTGCATGATTCGATAACTATGATTGATATTATATTACCAAATATGAAACATTCCGGATGATAATTAGAAGAAATTATAGTTTCAAAATCGAATTCAAAAAGATTGAATTTTTCTGCAAAATGAGTGGTGTTTTCTTTTAGGAGTGTGTATTATTTGATACTTTTTTTAAATTTTTATTTTGAAAGGTATTTTCTCCGCAAAGAGCGTAGTAAAAATAAATCCTTACCGTATTACTCCTACCTAATATTTTAAATTCAATAAACGGTTTTTAAATGTACTTAATTAAAAAAATTAAAATCAAATAAGTGACAAATGAAATGCATTTAAATGAGTTTTTAAAATTTGAGCTGTGATTAATGTAATAAATATCATTACCTAATTTTTTTGAATAAAATGTATTCTATCAAAACAAAATCTAGAAGGATTATATGCATATCTAATAGATATTTAAATATAAATTATTAAGTATATTTTTAGTGAGTAAAAATTAATTTATATGTCAAATCTTAAGAATTTTGAGATACAAAGACAATGTCTTTTCTATAACTTTAATTTAAATTTTTGAGCAGTAAAATGCAGTGTAAAATGTATAATTATGCAATCCAATAAGTATTCGTAAAGCGGCATTATTATATATACAAAACGTTTTGGATTAAAATCTCAAAACGAAAAAATACGTATTCATACATTGATATACAATTCTAATAATTTTTAATTACAATTCTATTTCAAACTAATATGGACATCTCCTCTTGTCTTTGATTCGTTCAAAAAATGTTTAGGTCTAAAAACAGTTTATTTTTTGTGAAAATTATTAATACTGTCACATACGAAAAGTTTTAAAAATCGACTTGTTTTGTCATTATTAAAAAATATCCAATTATAGCAATAAAAAACCTTTATAAAAATAATTTTCATTAAATTTTTACACAAATATCAATTTGAAATTATAAAATTAGTAGAATTAAACACTGAATTACAAACGTGGTTTGAGATATTGTTGGATGAAAAGGAAGTTAATAGTTACAGTATCTAACGGAATTGTCTTTTTAAGAAATAGAAAATTGAATTGAGGATGCATTTTTTCCTAAATACCTATTTAAATTTACTTATATTTTAAAAAATATATATTTAATTCAAATTGAATTTACAGTCGAAATTTGGTTTAACATTATACGATGAGTTCATAAAGTGAAACATAATTTTCACGGTATTGTAAGATATTGAAATTTGGAATACTTACTACTTCTAAATACTCTAGAAATAGAATGCTCAAGAAATCCAAGGATTAAAGGACATCATATTGTTGAAAAAGTATTCAATAATCGCTCTTTATAAATAAATAACATATATCCTAACATATATATTTTGCCGTTTTATACAGATAATTCATTTTTAACTCCAAGTTGAATGTAGGCCCTTGTTTGGAAAGCGTTAATTCGTCTATACTTGCATCAATGTTATTTTACTTTAATTAGTTCAATATTAATATTTATTAGCTACATAACAGAAAACTAAATGATTAATAACCAATTTCTTGGAAACTTAACAAGTTTAAATCATGAATATATAAATATGGCTAAGTAAAGTGAAAATGAAACTTACCTAAATAATTAATTACGCAAATAAAATAAAGTTAAAATTCTTGTATACCTTTGATGTTTCATAGAATGCTGTCTTAATATTTCTAGAGAACTCTTTACACCCACCTCTAGATTTTGTACCATGTATGTGTTGTTTTCCTATAGCAAGAAATGTAATAACTTAATCATAGAATATTGTACATGCACGTTTTATGCAATATTTAAAACATAAAACTACACTGCATATGCACGTTTTTGTTATGCTTCGAAATTGTTGTCTGCTTAGTACCTATCACTCTGTGTTCACTAATTCATAAATATTTTAATACAATGAAGCCTCGATGACATGACATTGAATTACGAATCTTTTTTAAATAAAAACATCATTAAACTGTTATTACCAAAACTTGTAATAGTATTTATTTAAAATAAACCTAATATTCAGCATATCTCTATTAATGCAAAGTTTACTAATTTAAATACATTGATTATTTATCTCTGTAAAGTGTTTCTATCTCGGTAAAGTGTTTCTAAATTAAATAAAGTTGAGTAGAGCTATAATTACAGAAAAAAAATGCTGATTTGAAATTATTATCAGCGTATTTATTATTTTACGATGAATGTCGTAATTTCCAATGTGTGCGCACTCAAACAGAACATCAAATTCATCTGAATATTTCTAATTCCAAAACTGGTGAAAGAGTTATTATTTAATATTTTACAAAAATGATTTTTTTAACATTTCTAAATCTTACGTGAAATTTATTTTTCAAATAATGACAAACTTTAAAAATAAATCTGGATTATTACAACTTTTTTTTTTTTTTTTTTAATTTTATGTACTGAAATGTTTGGAATATCCCTTAAATTTAAAAAGAGAAAAACTGATATTAATGGTTTAAGTACATGATTTACTTTTAGTAAAAAGCGTTACATAAATGAGTTAAGTTATAATAAGACCACAACTTAGTTTTCGAGGCTTCATTTTATTCTTGTCCACATTGATTGTATCGCACTTGATGTCTTCGATGCATGCAGTCACTCTAGTTCAATGTTTTCACCCTAAATGTTTGCATTTGTATCCCTTTATAGATTGCAATGTATTTGTTTTTTTTTGTGTGTGAATATTTTCAAATATCACATATTTGTAACTGTATTCATCATCATTATATAATAGGAATTTATGCATAAATATTATACAAGTTGAATTAGTTTATCACTATCAATTAGAGTTTGCCTTTATAATTGAAATTGTTTCGAAATTCGTATTAAATTTAGTTTTTCTAATATCTTTTAATGTCATTTAAAATCTACTAAAAGTTATATTGTGGTTTTCTGTAAATATACATGCATGAAAATTTTTTAATAGTTAAAAAAAAATCAATTTTATGTTTGGAAACTAAACTTTAAATTTTAATTTTAATATTTAACTTATTTTTTTGCAATTATATATTTATCTATATTTAGCAATTTCTAAATTTTATTGTATTATAGTTCCTAAAAATTATTATTTTGAAAATATTTTGAAATGTCTAAAACTAAAAACAAACTTTGTTATAAATCAAAAGAAAATTAACAATTATTAAATATTTACAATTACAATTATTTTTTCTCTTAAGAATCAATGCATATCACATTTCAAAGTATATGACTGTATGAAATATTACTTCCACTTATTAACAAAAGGAAACGTGATAGCTCACATTATTAAAAATCGAAAATACAATAGTTATATAACTGCAACCTTTGATGTTTTATACAATTCAATGGATTCTGCCAATGTTTACCATAGCACCTTGTATTTATTAAGCGGCATCTAACCATATAAGATAAATTTGGCTCATATAGTGAAAAAGTAAATTGGGACTGTGCAGTATTAAATTTCTTTTTAGAAATTAAAATTACATTTTTCTACTAAGCCTATGTTATTATACATATTATTAAATAAGCATATGGTATTTTTCTCATTTAATCTTCATAATAAAAAGTTACGCGAATGTTATGTAAAGGGAATTATTTAAATATTGTTTATAAAAAAGATTCAAATTTGGAAAATTTCCTAGAAAAAGCTTTCTGTAAAAAGCTAAGGTATATAGTAAACTAGAATATATAGTTGAAAACTATAAGTAAACTAGTAGACGAATTTGTAAAAGAAATTATTCATTGCAAAATTGTCTTATGCTTTTTACATATATTTCCCTCAGAACATATATAAAAAAAATTTAGTTAATTTTTTATATGCTCAGAGTATACCTTAAAAAGTTATCATGGTTCTTTTAAAATATAAGTTCTCTTAAAGAAATTAAAAAATTTAAAAGATTCTTCTTAAAAGTTGGAATACAAATCTTTTTACCTGATCTTTATATGAAGATTCCAGCCTCTTTTACTATAAAAACATATCTAAACCTTTCTAAATTAAATTATACAAAATAATAGAAAATATGATGATGTTTTACATCAGGAAGTTGTTTTACAAATTCGGAATCATTTAAAGAGATAGTCAATTATTTGTTGAGAGCTGAAAATTTAGTAGAATATTTGTTTTTATTTTACGTTTATTTAGCTATTTTATTTGACAAAATTCTTTACTCGTTATATTAAAATATACAGTAACTTTCTGGGTACAATATTTTGTAAAACTGTTTGCATTAAAATGTTTTTTTACAAACTTGTTTCTCCGAAATTTCACCAGATGTATGTTGTGACACAGTAATCTAAGTATTAAGAAACTTTTTATTAGATTTTCTAGCAATAAATTAAAATCAGTTATATCATTTAATTATTATTATTATTATTTGCAAAATATTTATCGCGTGTATACTGAGACACAGTAATTTAAGTTTAAAGAGATATTTTAATGAATTTTCTAGCATTAACATAAAATAACTTTTTTCAATTAATTAACATAGTTATACGAAGGGTGCAATATGCATGAAATTAGTAGGCATAAATAAAACAAAGATTACGAAAAAAAATTCATAACATTCTAGGTGAAAATGTAAATATTTTTTTTAACTATTAAGTGGGTGATGATTAGTAATTTAAAAACCATTGAACCAAATTATTCCGATTGGAGTAATTTTGTGAATTTGAGTGTTTGGTAGTAAATTAAAAAAATAGAATCGCATAATTTATTAAAACTATAGTCTAAAGAGAACTAAAAACTATCAAACGAGTTACACGAAAGACAGACTATGGTTTAGAGTAGAGACTTGTAACTAAATCCTCTAGTCTTACCCTAAGTTCTCTAATATAGAAATATTAAGAACTTACCCTTGTCAGTGGATCACTTCAGTTAAAATCTTTACATACAGTGAAAGGGCCATTCATTTACCTTTATTAAAACCTAAGCTAAGTATAAAAATAACATACAGCAAATTTTAGATATAAGTTTTTTTTATTTATTTATTTTCTTATGAAAATTGATTTTTGTTTTGTTTTGTTATTATTATACTCAAAAAGCAGTTAAACTATGAAATATAATTGATCACTTAAATTTATAAAAATTATATAATTTCAGAAATCGTTGTTACGTTGTTTAAAAGATATGAATTTTCAGTTCGTATAAAAAATGTCACATAAACGATACAGCAACAAAAACAAGGTAGATCATCTTCATTAAATATTTTAATTCAAATTAATTTAAGTTTAATTACAATGGAAGTTAATTCAAATAATAAAACTGAGCATGCAGCGTTAAGTTTAAAAATTATGTAGTGTAATTTATCAATCCTAATATGAAAAGTAAAAATAAACTTAATTTTTAAGATTTTTCTTTCCACAAAGAGTTCTAATTTGCAATCCAAAAAGCAAGTATCAAATAGTTAATTTATATTTTATGAAAATAAGTTATCTTCAAAACTATATTATATTAAGAAAATACTCTTTTCTGATAAATTAATTAAAAATAATTTTTGTGGAACTAGGGGGAAAAAAAAAAAAAGGAAAAAAAAAAAAAAAAGCTTTTGACTTAAACCATAGCATTAAAGTTAGTTTTTTCCTATTATATTTATATCCGTTATAACACGTCATTAGACATATTATTCCTTTTACAATTTAATGGATAATGTCATTCACAGTCTATTTTACTTGCATGAAATGCTTAATTTGGAATGTAAGAACACATTATATGTTCCCTATCCTATTTGTTTTATTGTTATATTAATCAGACTGCCTGTATTACTTATTGTCATGTAGTATTTGTACTTGTAGCACTAAAATATATAATAAGTAAGACTAAAAATAAAAGTTCATTGCATAAGTTATGCTACCATGTCAATGTGGACAAGCCTATAAATTTCATTAATTTAACAACAGACTGTAAAAGTGTTTTTAAAACTTAAGTTTTCAAATAAGTAGTTTTTGATGGAAGATTTGAAAATGTAAAAAAAAAAATATATATATTTGTATTGCTTATCTTATAATACAATTTTGGTTGTAATAATGATAGTAAACGATTTAATTTAGAGATGCAGAGATGTACTTGGATTTGATTTTTCAAAGTATAGTTCCTTTTCTATACAAATTTGAGAATTAGACAAAAATTTAAAAATAATTTAAAATCACAGTATTAAAATTTATAAGTATATTTCTTACAGGAAATCAAAGAATTACGTACTCAAATGTGGAATAGTAATTATGATATGGAAATTCTTACATTAAAAAAAATAATAATAATTGTAGGCAATATGAAATTTAAACTGTTATTGTTTCATATACAATGAATTTTTAGACATATATAATCAATAAACACATACTACTTTTTTCACATTTGTATCCCGAATAAAATTGTACAAATTCGTAGTTTGTTATGGACTGAAATCCCTTGATAAACATCAGAGTGTTTCAGTTTATTTCTCTTTCATTTTTGTCAATTTTCTTTACGAAAGACACATCAAATAATTTCAAATAGAAATACGGCCTTTTTATTTGTTGACTGCAGATTGTATTTTACTAATGAACGAGAATTATTATTTTAAAACTTTTATATATTGCAATGAACATACAATTTGCTATGATCGACACGAAAAATGGAACACAACTGCTTTTTTTCCCCTTTCTGATGCTTTCAGAGTATTATTTTCTTAAAAATCAATCTCGGTATTTTTTTTTTAAGTTTCCATCAACCCCACCTGAAAACCCCACCTGCCATCATTTCTGGTATGAAATCAGCCTATTATTCCATACTTGGGTACTTATCTCTCTGAAAACGATTTCTATTTCAGGCCGAATCCAACAAGACAAGGGTCACTTCGGCCAACCAGCGGGCATCGAAACTTCTGAAGGATTAAAACCAAGTTGAAACACTGTCGCACATTTACTTCCGTTTCTCTGCTTTACTTTATATACATTACTTTACGTGATATTTTGTAACAGAAGTAATATACATTATTTTTTATCTATTTTTGAACTAGTCAAAAAAGCATGACTTCTAAATCTCCTGTGGACTCAGTAATACGTTATTTCATTTTAAAAGGACCTCTTTGGATTATGTAAAAACTATTTTAGTGGTCTCCACAGCATTTTCGTTGGTTACTCGGCTCTGAATTCTTTGTTGAGTTCGTTACAAAGCGAGTAAAAGTTGAAATCTACATCTAAGTGTTCGATACTCGCTCTATAAACTATCTGTATAAAACGAGCTAATTTTAATTTTTATATTTATGTAAAAGAGATAGATTCTTGTTAACTCTTTTTTATATCAAATCTTTTCAATTTCGTTCAAGATGGTTGTTTTTTATATGATGCCAGTGACAAAAAAATATAACTAACACTAAATTCTTAATTTACATATAAAATAAAGTGAAAGGAACATATTTTCACTTAGAATAAAATTTAAGTACTCCACACCGTGTATGATAGTTAATTATAATGTGTTATCACATTTGTAATCGTTATAAAAGTTCCTTTTTATTCTTAGTAAAGTTAAATGAAAAATAGATTAAAATTATGTAATCTACTCTTGGTGTGGGGATGTTATCTTTATACCGACATTATAATATTAAATTGTGTTACTACCATTTAAAGTTTGTTCCATAAAAGTTTTTCTCTTTTACTTATTTGAAAATGAGTGCTTTCACAAAAATGTTTGAATTTTGGTGAAATGCACTTTTTACTTTTCAAATACATAACACACTAGATATTTTCATTATATCTTAAAATCCAACATTCATAAAAGCATGAAAATACATTAAATTTGCACAGAAATCTACTTTTCTGTTATTTAAATAGTAACTTATAATTATTTTGAAATACTGTAAGTAAAAGGTCCTTCTATTATACAATTGCCCTCAATGACTGTGTGCTGAAATTTAAGTTATATGGTATATATATATATTTTTCATTATTTTTTTTTATCATTTTTTTTTTTTTTTAACTTTCTTATCCGTCAAATGTGTTATGCGACCACGTGTTAATGGGAGGTATGTGCCTAGATGAAACTTATTTTTGTTCTTATGTTGATTCTCCTGTACTAATGTATAAAATATGTAACGGAAGCTTTTTAATTGTTCACTCTTTATCTAAGCATCTGTGTTAGAGATTTTAAATGTGTCGAAATATATCTACTGGATTACTCTACACGGCACCTATACTGAACGAATATATATGCTAGACCAGCATATATACACATTCAGTTCAACACTAAACGGTGCTTTTGTCGTTATTAAATGTAGTAGAGTGCATTTGTTGTATATACTTATCTAGAAAATGAATATAAAGTAACTGCTGTATTTAACCTACTTATGTATAACAATAATATTCTCACACTTGGATCGCTATGAAACAGTTTTCTCTCTGTCTTCGTAAATTTGCTTAGAATCATCTCACGGTATCGCAACAACAATTTAAAATGGTTTTGCGAAATAGTTTGTGATGTAGATATAGTCATGTGATAACAAATATACACGTTTGAAGTCATTAAGCGGTTGTATATTTTTTAATAAATACATGTAATGGATGATTATATGCTTTTAATAGTATGCTATTCAAATTTTATATTATTATGGCGTACCATGTGTGAGAATTATACAAAGCACAATTTATAGTTAGATTAATAGGAATGTAGACGCCGGAAGAAAAGGATAATTCAATTCAAACAACATTTTAAGGATACGGTGTGAAAGCATATACGATATTCTTGAATTTGTGTTTTGTACTCAAATTAATTTAATCGTTTATTGAAATGTAATTTTAATAACCGTCATTAACTGGACCAATGTACAAGGTGCATATTAGGCGAAGATATTTTTGAGTATTTTTGGTTTCTATTTTCTAAAAAAGGAAGTTTATTAAGGTTTCGGTAAGGTGTTTTATTAAACACATCTTTTCTAAAAAAAAATCTAATAATGTATTAAGAAACTACGTCTTTTTTAATTTTAAAATTTTATAACTGACCACTAAGATGTGTTGCATTTATTTCAGAAGAAAATTGGAAATATAAAAAAACATATGATAGGATGCACGAATTGAATTAGATTTTATATTTTAATTTTTTTTTAACTTAATTTAGAAACTTTTACAAAAGAAAAGCATTTTTATAATATTAACATACAATTTCTTCCCATTCTTTTTCATACAAAACAAGAATCTTTTGTGATTTGATTTTGATAACAAAAAATTTATATTTTTTATTACTTTCATTCAATTTAGTTCATCCGAAATTTCAATTTGGATGGCAGAATGAAATTTTAAAAATAAACAACCCATATCTTAGCAAGCTTATACCAATTGGCAAAGGATAAATCATATCATGCATTTCCAATTTAATGTGATTTTCATGTAAATAAAAAGATCACCATCAATTAAAACAAATTTGAACTTTTACTATTCTCTCTAATTATCGATTAATTGCGAAATTTATTTGAGTATTTTTTTAAATTTACTTATATTAGAATAATTTATCTCTACAATAATTCACATGTAGAAATATCACAACTTTTCTTAACGTAAAAAATTACTTACTAATTGAAAAAAAGTTGTAAGTAACTCTATCCTCGAATTTCTGTTAAATAACGGCCATACACAACGAAATGTAACAACATATCTTTAATATGATGGTAAAAAATCCTGTTTTAAAAAATATTACATATCTTAAATATTATTAAATTAGTAAAGTAAATTCGAATGTGATTATCAATAAAATAGTTATACTTATGTATTTTTGTACCGTATTCTAAAATTCTATTTAAGTTAAATTAATATTTTGAATATGAATTAATTTTGTTTTATAGTAAGAAAAAAATTAATTTTCATTACATTTTTCCAAGCTATGGTATTTTTTCTAAGTATACCAGCACTAATAATGTAGTACATATTTACACATATCAATTCTTCAAGCACCTTGGAAGGTACTAGAGACAATTAGTTTAAGTCTTATTAGTGTTATTTATTATATAATGCAGTAATACTAATTTGATATGTATACTGATGCATCAATATAAATTGTGATCAACTGAACAATTTTCTTCGAAAACACGTTTAGAGTTGTTTTCACATAAAAAAAAAGTTTTATAGTAAATAATGAAACGAAATTACTTCACGTACACATTTTATTTGTGTTATAATGATGACGAATATAATATATGAAATAATAGAACCAGTGTTTATCTTTAATAAAAATTATATCAACATTTCAGTGCCTTTTCCTGATAGCATTATTTTTAATTTGTTAAAATTTACTCCGTCAGCTTAATCTATCAATACCTATACTTAGCTGAAATGAAGTTAATAACTTCTGTTTGTCAATTACCGGAATTTTAAAATTCACGTTAATTTAGTTTGATTTTTTGAAACTTTGATTCTCAATTGTAACTAACACTAAATTTTAATTCAATTAAATCATTTTTTATAATTTCATTGGTTTCTTACGTGTCATCTCTTTTTGCAAATTGTTGAAAGATAATATTGATGCATCCTTAATTCCAAGGAATCCGTGAACTATGAGTGTCATATGATGTACATAGATAATTTAATATTTGTAATTCGTACGATGTTTAACCTTTTCCTCTATGTGTATTGTGATGAAACTTTTGTCTGCGACATTTGTATAAAAACAACAACAAAGTAAAAGCAAATATTTCACTAGATAGAGTAAGTGTTGTGCTACAATAATATTTAACTGTTTAAATATGCTCATTCAAATATAGAAGTAGGCAGAGTATAAAATCAATTTCATGCACTCAACTAAAGACTCTGAATCAAATGTTGCAATTTTTGATGGATTGCAAATAAGTTAAATGCAATTATATTCTTATTATTTATTAATACAATTATTTATTATTATTATTTATTATTATTATCAAGCATTCGTCAATGATTATGAAATACTTTAATTAATTTCTTTGTAGTAAGAAATTATTATTAAAATTTTTAAATGAATAAAAAATTAGATTTATTTTTTAAATATAACTTTAAGGACAGTTTGTTGTATAGAATATGTTCATTTCAGGAAATTATTAGTGTTTAAAGGCATATCTTTTAAGTAAGAGCTTATGAAGTCTTTTATTTTTTAATACTACGAGTTGTCTATGTCAAAAAGAAATTTGTTATAGATTTTAGTAACAGGTTGATATTATAGATAGTTTGATCCTGGAATTGAGAAAGTATTCGGATACATAACATTTCTGTGATAGTTTCAAATATGGCACTAAAAATATATAAGTTTCTATAATAATGCGTTGAAGTATAAAATATATAAGTTTTACAAAGCACGTTTTCGAGTTATGTTTCTCGAAATTATCAGTCAAATGTTGTTAAAATATTTAATTATAAAAATTTGAATTATAACAGCGTTTCAAAGGAAAAGAGGAAACTGAGATTTTTTTTTTTAATTTTGAAAGATATGCAGTTTTACAAAAAAAAAAAAAAAAAAAAAAAAAAAAAAAAACTTGGCTGTCATTATTACATTTTGGAATATCAGTTACAGTTCAATGAATAAATAATTTTTTTTCACTCTTTTTCCAAATAGCAACATAACTTTATTTTCATATAGTATTGTATACCAAAAAAATTAGGTCTTATGTGAAAATTTTATTTCACATTTATCTTATTAATTTCGAATGACAAACTTTAAAAATTTAAATATATGAAGTGAACAATTTAAATTTTGACACATGTTTTCTAAATGTTTTCTGACAAAATTCTATGCCTAAATGCGATTAAGGTCTTTACAAAGAACATCAAAGTTGCTTAGTGTACCTGTTTTACCACATTTTCAAAGTTTAGTCTAAACCGCTAAACAGAAAATATATTTTCTAAAAATATTCCATTTCTTAAATTAAATTTCAAATTTTCATAAAGATAATCAAAAGTAATTTAAAATTATGGATGGCTATTCACTTAAATAATAAATCTTTGCATTACCTGAAATTTTTGTATAATTGAATTAATATCTGTAATACGAAGCAGCAAAATATCGTTTGAGTTATTTTGATACAAATCTAGAAGTTTACGATGGAACGTATTGTTTCAATTCTTAACAGTGTTTGGTTTTATTTCAAATATACATTTGAATTCAAAGTCTAAAACAAAATAAATGTATTTAGTAGCAAAAACTTCTAGTATACATTAGTTCACTACGATTTTCAGAATTTAGTAAGAATGACAGCTTTCTTAATGTTTATTTTTATGAAAGCCTCATCATTATAACATTAAGGTAAAAAAAAAAAATAATAATAATGTTTTGATAATCCATGACTGATAAAAATTATAAATACTAAGCAAGAAATATATCGTTTAATGGAAAGGAGGCAAGAAAAAAGTAAATCAAGCATGTTACTTGGATAAAAAGGCATAATTAAAATTACATGAAAATTAGTGTCGCTAAAATTAGATTTTAGAGGAGTTGCATGCTAAAAGAATTCTAACAATATTAAATGATTCTTTACAATACTTATTGCATTTTTAAAGCGTTTGCACTGTCTTATTATGACTTTCAAGTTTATGAGCATTTAACTTTTGTATAGAAATATACTTATTCAGTGAATATTACATTATATAAATAGAAAGTTAAAGATATTGATTTGTGTCCGTACATTAAGATATTCGCTTTAGCAATTGTAAATAAATAATAATATTGTATTGTTGTAGATATTGTGTTAAAGTTTTTCTATTTTACAATGAGTGATTTCTGTAAATATTGTGTTCGTTAATAAATATAATTTTCATAACTTTATTGAAATGCGTTGTATTTATATTAAAGCTCAGAAAACGAAATATTTCTTTTTTTAAAACACAATCTGGCACTCAGAATTTCGAAACAAAATATTCCTTGTCAGAAATCTATTTATATTAAAATTCATATTACCCATAAACAACCTAATTGAAATGAATTATTTTTATACTATACCATTTCTACTCAAGTTTAAATCCTTCAAAAAAGTTAACACTTTTTCACATTGATGTAAGATTTGTCCCTATATTATGCATGTCAAAAGGTTTACAAGAGCAAACAAGAAAAAAAAAAAAAAAAAAAAAACAACATCAAAATGATGAAAACAGGTTTCACAAAAAGGGGGGGGGGGGGGTATCGAGCATTATACAACTAAACCACTATGATTACACATATTTCTGCTTACATATTTGACATTTAGTTGTCAAGAGCATTAATTATTTTTAATATTTAACTATAGTGATTTCGAAATGTGTTTTCACAGGAATTGTGTATATAAGTGGTCTAAAATTGATAATTTTCATAAAATAAGCAACCGAATTACATGTAATAACAGAAAACCTTTTAATAACAATAATATAAATCCTTCAAAGGGAGTGCAATTGCATTTATTACAGAACATTGCGCTTGCGCAGAAAAGTTAGAATCTCAACCAATCACGTAACATGAAACATTGTGCCATCAAATGTTAAACAGACTTGAAAATAGGCTTTGACCACTCTTCTATTACCCGCAAACTCATCAATGATGAAAAAAAAAATCCATAGAAAAATTAATAGTTTCAATTAACTAATTTCTTATTTTGAAATTTAATGTACGTTTGTAATTGGCCATCTCATAGGTTCAGATTGTTTACTTTTAACCTGACTGTAGTACGAGATCTAGAATAAAATGTTTATTAGTAGCTATATATTATGGACTGAGAAGGATGATTTTCGATTGTCAGGGAACTCTTAAAAAACTTATCTTTACGTGCGAGTTAAGTACAAGTTTTATAGTTGTGATCCAATATCCATCAAAGTCAGTCTTAGTGATTTGAGTGAGATGATGGTGGAGAAAGAAGAAACAGTTGCACTTTCTCTATTTAAAATAATAATAATAATAACAAAAAAAAAATGATATCTACACCTTTTGGTATCCAATCACTGTCGCATTACCTTAAGTTTTAAGTACACTTGTATCCATAATTGACAGTACAATGAGTTGCAATAATTTTGTTTAAATTTGTAAAAAAATAATGAAGCATAAAATATCTGTTGCAAGTATTCATTTATTAAATAAAATTAATATTGCTTTTCATCAAATACTTTTTAATACAATATTGTGAATACAATGTTGCGTAACTGGCTAAATGTATAAGTCAGAGATTATATTAAAATTAGAAAACCGATTACTTTAGGCACAACATAGAAGATGCCATTCCATTTATGATTGCTGGTATTGTTTAGATATATTAATGACAAATTTGAATACCGTCTTGATTAAAGTCAATGTATTAGTGTTTGTAAATATATTGAATTGCATTACTATTAATATTCAATATGTTAAATTCAATATATTAACATTTCACGCATTATAATTTTTAATAACTAACGACTTATTAAAACATAATGTAATATTTTGGACCATTTATCAAGTGAAAAGAATATTGACAATTACACAATAATTAAGAATTTGCACGTCAATTTAAGGGCCCAAAAGTTCGGAGGTCCTTGGCAATTACTTTACGGGTCTTATATGAAATAAGGCATGCGTAAGATGATTTCATAAACTGTTTAAATAAAAACAAATGCTTGGTGATTTATTTTGAACAGTTAAAATAATTGAAAAAAAAAATATGCTCAATTCTGTTTAGTGGTAGTTGAAATTAGAATTTATGACTCAAAAGTTAGTTATACTTCACCTAAAGTATTAAAAAGTATTAAGTTATAAGAAATAACAAATTATGATAAAAGTGTAGAATCCCCCAAAGCCAATCCAAGTTTTATCTTTTTCTGTACCAAAACCGAAGAAGTTAAATTTCAGTATCCATACTTGATTTTTATAGAGAAGACAACAATTTCGACTTAGTCTCTTAAGGGCTATTTTTGTTTGAAGAAGTAACATATACATAAAATGCTTTATAAAAGAGTTTTTTTATGATCCTCTTGTATAAATTTACTAAAAATTAAATATATATATGTTACTTCTTCAAACAAAAATAGCCTTTAAGAAACTAAGTCGAAATTGTTGTCTTCTCTGTAAAAATCAAGTATGGTACTGAAATTTAACTTCGTCGGTTTTGGTACAGAAGAAGATAAAACTTGGATTGGCTTTGGGTGATTCTACACTTTTATCATAATTTATTATTTATATATATATATATATATATATATATATATATATATATATATATATATATATATATATATATATATATATATATATATATATATATATATATATATATATATATATATTCATAAAGAACGAGGTGGTAGGTTTTGATTCTTATTTTTCTTTCTCTCAATCGTTTGGGAGTTGTTTTTTTTCAAGGATTTTTGTTTAAGTTGTGTTATTTTTTACACGACGTGTTTTGCTTACGTTTACGGCTTTCGTTTAGGTGTCAGCCATCTCTTGGAAATATTTTTTTAGACAAAAATTCACTAAAAAAATCCAAGGTGTATCTTATTCTGTACTTTTACTAACTCTACGTTTAAAGTTAGAGAAAAATTACACAAATCTATCAGATCTTTCATTTCCTTCACCAATAATCTTTTCTTCTCTGTCTCATAAAATGCTATTTCTTAAATACTTACAAGACATCATACAATTAATTTTTCGGAGGTAGCTAACTTTTGAGTGTTGCTTCTAAAGTTCTTATCGTTTGCGTTATTGCGTTTGTAACCAATCATTCCATCTCTCTTTCAGGCCGAATCAAACAAGACGAGAGTTACGGCGGCTAACCAAAGAGCGTCAGAACTTCTCAAGGACTGAAATGTCACATATTTGTCTCTTTCTATTTTACTCGAGAACTTTAGCCAGTACATTTTCCATTTCTTCACCTTTAAAAATTACTGTTTATCATAAATCTAATCTCTGCAAAATGTGCTAGGCATCAGTTTCAGCGCAATGTCTCATAGAGGTCAGTTAACGAACTATTGTGATAAAATTCATTGTTTTCATTAAACTAGATATACGAATCTTAAAAGTCTGCATTCTATGTTAAGCTAATAAAATGTGCGATCATGATATGATTGTTTTATTCATTTTAAGCCAGCATTAACAGACCGGACGTTTTGTTTGACATGTTTGGTTATATGTTTATGTATAACCCATTAATTCGTCAAATATGTCATGGTATTTTATTTAAACTTAGCAGATAATTTTATGATAATAAGGGATACACCCTGGTAAATGCACGGTTTTGCATAATACGCTAATTATATTAAATATTTTTATTTTACACGTACATTTCATAGTGATTATTCGAATTTTTTTAAAAAGTTGTTATATGTATTATGTCTTAAATATATTATTGATTAAAATTAAAAAATATAATATTCAACGAATGATTACAGAGAATGGTTTTAAGAGAGATTTTCAAACTCTATAACTCAAATTTTTAAAAAAGTTTTTAATGTTTATTCTTTATTGTTTTTATGTTTGTTTACCTAAAGTTAAAAAATGTGTTTAGGTATTGAAGGGAAAAAAATTAATTTCATTTAATTTTCTTAGAATTCATACATTTCTCTTCTACTCGTGATACATTCCTGATTAAGTTACATTATCAAAATCATCAACCGGTCGTCAAACTCTGACTGTGTTCTTGTAAATAGTAATGTATTTTATTTGAACTGATGTAATAGGTTATATTTGGTGAAAATTAAAGTACATGTTTAATTTAAAAAGAAAGTTATTGTTGATCTATTCTTTCTGGATGTTATAATGCTTAACAAATCTTAAGCACCTGGTAGTTTATCCGACAAAACTTTAAAAGTTTTGCTTTAATTTACTCTAAATTCCTTTGAAGGTGTTAACAAGTTTCTGCTATAGATGTAGTTCAATTAAAAAAGAAAAAACTGTAAATAAAAGGTCATTAGGTAAATTTAATACTTTAAGTGCTTATATTTAATTGTTGTGCTAAATCACCTAATTGAAAGAATTATTAGTAGATGCAAAGTTTTTGATAAAATTTAGAAAGTTCCTGTTCTAAATTTAAACTTTATTGGCTTGTTTAGCTGGGAAAATGTTTACCTCTTATTGTAAACCAGTAAATTATTAATGTACTCAGGTGATTATAATGGGAAAACAGCTTCATAAATAAAAATTCTTATTTACATCGCATTAATTAATTAATAGATATCTAAATTGACTACTTTGATATCAAGCTCATTTACTTTTGTAACGCAGTGTACAAGAACTTTTCAGATACAGCTCTGTACTTGCGAAACATTTCAATTATAAAAGTATTAGCACTTAATATTATTTATTAGTTAATTAGTTATTGATTTATTAACATAAACTTATACATAAAACTTATTTCTTTACGTTTAGTTTATATTTTAAATCATTTTCAAATTTTGTGTCCACACAAATATTTTGGAATCTCCAATTTAATCCAGGTACAATAAGGTTTATTCACACACATTGTTTGGATAAAAGGCATGTGTTTCAACAAAACCACCAATAGGCATTGAGTCGGTAGACGTTGACCACAAAGCGAGCTGTCAAAATTCTGTTGATTTCATTTGCCAAGTATGATTGTGGCGCTTGTTTGGTTTATTTTGATTTACTGAAAAGCAAGAATTACACTAGGGATGTGCAGGCCACGAAGCTTCGTTTTGTGAAAACTGTCAAGGAAAGAGCCTTCTGGGAGGTCTTAAAAGTGGAAATTTCCCTGCATTTGGGTCTCGAAAGAAGAGAGAAAATCTAGAAAACTCCCACGTGGTTGGTTGATAGTAATCGAGATTCGATTCTAGGAGCTGTATAACTTTTAAAAGTTATATGATTAAGTTTATTTTCCTTTTTTAAGACATACAAGATTAATTATTTTCTGACTTTATGTTTAGTAGTAACAAAATAACCACATTTTGAAGAAACGTAATCGAATTTTTTTTATGGGGGGGGGGGGGGTAACCTCGGCATCTGCCTGAAAAGTTCTCTCAAACAGAGATCCTTTAATTAAATATCAAAGTTATACTTTTTTACAGTTGTTATTACATGTATTTTGCTTCCATGCATGCTAGTCATGGAATACTTGTTGTTACCTTCTAATAAAACCAGATTCTTGAAGCCGAATTACAATATTAAAGGTACTTGTACAAATAATCTATTATTTTGCTGCATGTGAAATTTGTAATTATTTGCGAAGACATAAGAATAGAACTGTTGAAAATAAAACTCTTACAAATGTCGGTGACAAATACAAATACGATGACAAAGTCAAGTTAGCGTATTCGGCAACAATTTCGAATGACGAGGAAAAAAGGTTCTAAAAAAAAACTAATATTCAAAATTTTAGTTTGCAGTTAGACAAATATATTTACGTCGAACGCATTAATACATTTTGAGTAAACATTGTCATGAAATTTGTGGTACATCAATTCAAATGAAACACCACCCATTATAGATATAATAAAAGAGGAGAGGTTGTATTGTATGGTTTAATAAATGTTATTTTTTCTAGGAAATTAGTTTTTTTTCTTTTTTTTTCTTTCTTTTTTTTGCAAGTGCCATAAAGGAGAGATTGGGAATGGACACTGGAGAAACGAAACTTCTCCATTGTATCTGGCCATCGCATCCGTCGTCCTGCAGATGAAAATTTTTTTGGAAGCATGCTTAATTTTATTATAAGTAATCCTATATGGTACAGGAGATATAGGTTTTTGGTTGGAACTAATTCCCACAGAAGCGCTGATTGAATTCTTTAGCTCGTTGATGATATCTTTTTGACGTACTAAAAGTTTAGAAAAATCTGAGCGTGCAAAATGCGTATTTTGGCCACCATTTTGGAAATTTTTTAAAAAATCATAAAAAGTCATGTGTGGTATCAAATTACGGAAAATTTTATGCTGAAAAATATTACTATTTTGGTTTTAAAAAGTAAAAACAATTAACAAAATAGTAGCCAAAAAAACTAAAAGCTTATACAGTGTTAAAAACATATCAAATTACGCGGTATTTCAAGCTGAGAGGTTTTTAGTAGAAAAACGCTTACAAAGATCAAGTAGGTTGTATTTTTTGTCATACAAAAAGTCAAGAAAAAATAATTGTGTAAATGTCCCTGAGAAGAATCTAGTAAATCATCTATGGGACACCAGTAAGTTATTGCTGACGACACGTCTTGGTTGGAATGGTTCCATGTAGAATGTCGTAATTAGTGATGAGCATACAAGAGTAGTATCCACAACATTTCTACTTATAAATGACATGAAACCTCACAGCTGTGTATTTATATTACATCGAAGTTTATATGTTCGGGAGCAGAAGAACTAGATATACCGTTTCCAGTTGTAATATTTGATCAATCCCTATGTATTAAGTCTACGGAAGTAGTTTGCAGTAAACCTGAAGAATTCCCAAACATATTAATTCCTCTTGGAGTCTCTCACACCCTAATGTCATATCTAGGTACTATTGGTCAATTGTTATGTGGATCTGGAATAGAAGATACCTTAAAAACTATTTATGCAGAAAACACCGTCACACATATGCTTACAGGAAAAGCTTATTGAAGAGCTGTAAGAGAACATGTTTCATTTGCACTTGCACCAATGTTGTTTCAGGATACCATGGACAGTAACTCACAACTTTCGACAGAACTTTCAAGTGACGAAAAAATGGATACAGATGAAGTACAGTCAAGTTTGCCAAATTTGCAGAGTCTCACGGAGCTTTACGATAAGCTGTATAATGACGAGATTACAGTTTCTGATATAAGTTCCTCTACAGAACTACTGAAGTTTTATGCTAAATTGCCACAGAAAAAGAACTATTTAAAGGTGCAAAGTAGGAAAGCAAACTGTGGATCATGTATCTAGACATGGTTGACATTTCCAAGGTATTCATTTGGGCTGAACGAACAAGAAACTTGAAAGTGCATTTATAAGCCGTAGAGCGTATGCATGGGCATAACTATACAAAATGTGCCTGGGTATATTTACAACAAATAAGAGAACTGGAAAAAACCAAGGAGATGTTTATAGTTTATTGAGTGCTTGTCATTTCACCCTTCGGAGACACACTATATTGTGGGCTGGAATATGGACGGATATGTTCATCGAACAAACCTTAATGCGGTGAACAAAAAGTTGAGGTGGGTTACTACATGGAAGAAGCATGGGTGATGTAGTCAATGTTTGTGCTGTCGGAAATGTCTTCTCTCTTTATTCTTAAACACCCCTGCATTGGGTAGATGCAGACCCAAGAAATGTGGAGGTTTTCTAGTTTTAACAGTTATGATAAGGAATGTACCGAGTTATGTTGTAACTGTTCTGATAGCGATTGCACAAATAGTGCTCTGAAAGAAAGTGTTTCAGAAGAAACAGAAGAATAGTAATAGATATAGCTTTTATCTCACATAATATGCAAGATATTGTTGAAATATGTGATGCATTCGTATTAAAAAGCTCTTTTTTTTATTAATAAAAATGATTTTCAACACTGAATGATCTTTCTGTTTTTCGACTACTACTTCATTAATTATTTGTACTTTTTGAAACCCAAATCATAATCTTTTCCAGCATGAAATTTACCGCAATTTGATACTACACACGATTTTTTACGATTTTTTTAGAAATTTCAAAGATGGGCGACCAAAAAACGAATTTTGCACTCTCAGATTTTTCTAGACTTTTAGAATGTCAAAAAGATATCATCAACGAGCAAAAAAAATTCAATCACCGCTATCGTGGGAATTAGTTCCACCCATCCCCTCTTTTTTGCCTATATCTCCTGAGTTAATAACTCATTTACTTGTAAGAAAATGAAAATGGTTGCTTCTTCCAGTAATTGTTAGAGAATAGTAAAACTATTTCAAGATTAAACTAACACTACACGGAGCATCGTAGTAGAAGCATATACTTTGTAGCCAGCGAAAGTTTTACAAAAATACTTTGCTGAAATCGAAAAATTCTAAAAATGTACTCTAAAATTTCAGTGACGATAATGATTAGGGAAAAAACTAATGTCTTTCAAACTGTGTTTAGGAAAAATCCATAGCAGATTGCAAAAAACAGGTAGGTGCTGTAAAATTATTTGATACACACACACAAAAATATCTGTCAAAGAATTATTTGATATTCAAAAAAATCCTTGTTAGGGGTTTAATGGTTATTAAAGTTCAAATTAAATAATATAACCCATAAAAGCAAAGTTTTTGTTGTAAATCCTTATATATGCCTTGCCAGTTATTACACGGCGCCGATTCTGTAAACAGTGCGCACTTGATATTAGCATCTAATTTTAAATATCGAAAACATTTCTATCAGTAAAATGTGCAGTAAACTACGTTTCAAAATTTATTTATTAAAAATGAACGTGATTTACGCACTCACATCCAAATACTATCTCTTATTTATTCTGATGAAAACAATTTTATTATTTATTTATTAAAAAAAAATTTACAACAGGAAAAAATTTCTTCAATTGTCAGTTAACGTGAAGCCCGAACTCAGTTCGGGCAACGCAAATGCGCCAATTTTGAAATGCCCGACTTGAATTGGGCAAGAGAAAAATCGGTGCTTTAATTCCGAGAAGCCTGAATTCAGTTTGGCAGCATGGCATTCTTGTTGCCCTTACGCCGTTAAACCTCAACCAACCAACTAAATTGAACTCCCATATATGTGAAAATATAGAATATAGTACTTATTTCATTTAAAATTCTGTTTTTTTTTCAAAAATAATCTATTTCTAACATTTTGATGATAATAACGAACAAAATTAAAGAGAGAGAAAAAAAAATAATCTATTTTTGGCCCGTTTTTCTCAAATGTATTCCACAGGCAAGGGGTTCAATACTATTTTAGCGCGATTGGATGACGGCATGGTCGTTTATAGTACTCCGTAAAAGCGACCTTTTAGTGACAGTTACAGTCCAAAAATTTTATAGAATGCACTGTCATTGACATCGAATTTATCTGTTAAGTTTCAGCTTGATGAAGAACTTTCACGTTTTTTGGTTTTATTTTTAAATAAAAGTAGAGAAAAAAATCATGAAAAACAATACCATTCTTTCAAAAATTTGAGCTCGGATAGATAGTTAAAAAAAATATTTAGCTTTTCACTTTGCGATTTGGCGGAAAAAGCTACTTTTGCGTGTGACGTCAACGCGCAGATGATGAACCAGTTTAAAACCTGTTTTAGACCAGGTTCCTCCTCGGATTTTCTATGGAATCTATGCGTAACTACGTCACGGGTTTTTTATGCGTTTTTGGTCACGTGACCTTTGCTTTGATTTCAAACTCGATTTTTGATTAATTGAAAGCATAAAGATAAAAAATAATTGCACTGGTCAAATATATTCGTTGGATAACACTAGAAAATACAAAAAATATTCATTTTCCTCACTTGTACAAGTTCCTCATTAGATGATGGCAAGGGAGTCAATTAGGCACCCGCATATTCGCCCGCCATCGACATGAACTGCCAACCAACCAACCAACCAACCAACCAACCAACCAACCAACCAACCACATACATACACACAAAATCGAAGTTGATATAAAGGATTTAAAAAATACTCTAGATTCATACCTATATGTAGAAAAATTGACGCTCGTGTCTTAGCTTTGGGATTGCTTCCTTGTATTTCTGTACAAGTAAAATATGTTTCGTTGATTTCGAGATCTTTCGAAATTAATAACTAAGTGTTTAAAATTTTCATAACATTTGAAGCTTCTATAAATGTTGTAAAAAATGTAATTTAAAAAATTCGAAGAAAAGTTATTTGAATTCATTTAAAACTCTTAGTTTAGTAGAAAAAATTGCACCTGGAATTCAGTAGGACTCGCCAAGTTCCCAGCTAAAGATTGCTTTGGGAACTCTTTCTCTCTCGTTCTCTTTTTAAAGAATACTCTTTGGTGATTGTGAAAGGTTTTTTGCAGTTTGTCCGCTACCTGAGTGCTATGGCGAAACGCCAAAATACTATTACGTTCAAGTAAAAAATTGTATTTCCACCACCTGCACTTTTTTTACCGAAAATTTTTTTAAAAAAAATTATATTACTTCCCTATAGAAGTTGTTTCACGAAAGAGGATGACTTCTTATTTTCATTATGGAAATGTAATTCTAAACATATGCAAAATAAAGTAACACAGGTGTAAGTAGACTATTTGATAAATCAGAAATTATCTTTCATTTCTTGTTTGTTAAAAAAGTGTCACAAATATCAAAGTGGGTATTCATTGGAATACATCTGTTCGCATTAAGAGCAAGATTCTGAAAAGTTGAACCACAGAGTATATACTCTGGTACTCTGCTATATACTCTGTGAGTTGGTAATACCCCTGATTCACACCATTCGCGATTTTCCGCTAAAAATTCCCTGTTGCTACTACCCTTATTAGATGATCAAATCTGAAATTATTTGTTTCGTAGTTGTACCATTCAAATTCCAGACTTGAATAGATGTATTTTCTATTCTCTGTTGTGGGTTCTTCAAAAAGATGAAGTAATTTCATAATTGGTCTTGTTTGTCACTGCTTCCATTCTTTTAGCAAATGCACTTCTGGCTTTGTCTTGACCAAATTACTGTCCCCCCCCCCACCAAATGGAGAATATCATAAAAGAGGTAAAACTAATTACTGATCAGGATTACAAGATCAAATTCAGCCCCATTTTTTTACGCTGTAATGTACTGTAAAATGTTTAACTTTGGTAAACTGCTAAAAGATTGTGGCGATGGCATGTTTAAAATGAAATTCCTTCATTTTAAACTGGAGCTGGCTTGATGATATCGACATAGTGCACCGAAGTTCAGTTTTCTTTGGTCACTAGCAACTTTCTGGAAACGATCCATAAAAAGTTCCTAGCTTAAAATACAGACAGGAGATTTACAAGCAGTTATAAACACGAGGACGAATGAAGTAAAAACAGAATAATTTTTGAAAACATGAATGAAAACAGAAATGCACCAATAAGTTAGGATGGATTACATAATATATATATATATATATATATATATATATATATATATATATATATATATATATATATATATATATATATATATATATATATATATATATATATATATATATATATATATATATATATATGTTGTATGACGAATCATCATTATTCATTTCATTCAGACTTAGAGCTCTGAGCTAGTCGGACCTGTTACAGATCGTTCTTCATCATTCCCATTTGTTGGTTTTTACTGACGTTTCTGAAATGGTGAGGCGCAAAGCTATCAAACCTAAAGCTGTCAAACCTAAACCTGCATCTGCTAAGGCAGTTTGCCATGTTCCTGTTGTAGTTCCCACTAAGGTGGATGAGCCGATTGATGTTTCCTTTGCTAGTACCCCTGTAGTACCCATTAATATGGATGAGCGGATAGCTGTTGTTCCAGTGCCGGGTGCCAATGAAGTACCCATTAATTTGGAGGAGCGGCTTGATGACATTTCTATCCCTGAGATTCCAGTGCTTAACTCCCCTGTTATAGTTAACACTGCTGCTGATTCAGGTGAAACTGAATCGCCCAGATTCATTCTTAATCTCCCCAATGCTATCCAGTATGATGAGGCAAATCTGGCCAACATTTCTGGCGCCAAATCTACTGAGTTCCCTTCCCCTATCATCCCACCTCGCTCCTTCAAAGTTGTAGTTCGAGGTTTAAATATCAAATCCTCTATTTTGGACATAGCCGACTGGCTGGTCTGGAAGAAACCAGAGTATTCCCCCATTCAGATCACCCAGATGAAACGCCGTAATGGGCATAAGATGCCCCTTTTTATTTTGGAGTTCCCTTTCACTGAAAATCAAGCTAACATTTTATCCTGGCGTACCATGTTATACACCAAAGTCAGAATTGAACCCCTCATAGGCAGGAAGGCGAGCGGACCCCAACAATGCTACAAGTGTCAGCATTGGGGTGCCCACCTTGCTGCTGAATGTACCTCTCCCATCAGATGCCGTCACTGCTCTCTTGATCATAGTAGTCGTGCATGCCCAGTCAAAAATGGCCCAAAGCTTTGCTGCAACTGTGGCCAAAATCATGCAAGCTCTTCTCTCTCCTGTCCGACTCGTAGAGCTTTATTTACCAACCCTCAGACGGTCACCAAGGCTACCAAACCTCCCCCTCTAAATTCTGACTGTACCAGATTTGTTCCTCGTCCCCTGATTATCAAAAGCATAACTAAGACCTATGCCAATGCTGTCTGTCAAACAATTGGAACCGCAGTCAACAAGGCGACTGAATCAGTTGTTCTGACCCCCGTTCAGACTTCCTCTAAAGATTCTCAAGCAGGCTCTGGTCTTGAATCTTGCCAACTCAATGATCAATGCTCTGTTGCACTTGCATTCACTCAAAGTTTCATTATGGATGAGTTTTCCGACCTTCAAGATTGTTACGACTGGACCGAGGATAATGCATCCTTCTATTTACCAGTTATTCAATTTATCAGGGATATTTTACCAGAGCCGACACCACTTCTATGTGCTTAGTTTAGCTCCTCCCACGTGCCTTTTCCTCGCTTTCTATTGGAAGGTGATCCAAGCCAGATCCTGTACCAAGTGTGGTGTCATTTTTTGCTTCTATTGTATGCCAGTTCCGATATTTCGTCCTTCAATTTATCCCACCCTTCATATCAGAGAGTATAGCATCTACGGATCAGCACTCCGTTAAATGTAATATTAAAATAAAGTAAAAGTATGACGAAGGGGTAAAAGTGAAGAGGCCAGTTAAATAGACAGCAGGTTTATTCGTTGCATAAGATAAAAATAGGTTCTTAAACCTAAACTAGGAGAGGCTACTTCCACGTCCATTCACCTTCACTCCCTCAATCATACTCTCTCTCTGGCGACGAAGTCGCCTGCTAGGGGATTACATTAGCAGCGCCCTCTACATTAATGGGGATAATATACTCTGTCATCCTGATTGAGGAGGACCACCGACTCATTGATATATATTAAACCTGTAAATAAAGATATTGAAAAATACAGCACAAAAATAAAATTTAAACAACATTAATGTCTTGAAGATCACAACGTGTAGTTCTTAAAAATTTAAAGTCTGTGCAAAAAGTTCTTGCACCATAAAAAGTTGAAAAGTTTGTAGAAAGGGAAAAAAAAGTCTCTTCTTCAAAAAGTTTGTGTGAAAGTAAATAGAAAAAAAAAGTTTCTTCTTTCAAAAGTTCATAAAAAGAAAAAAAAAGTCTCTTTAAAAATTTCGAAGAAAAAAAAAGTATCTTCTGTAAAAAGTTCGTGTAGAAGAAAATTGAAGAAACTTAAGTATCTTCCCAGCACTTCATCATAAAGATTAATATTTTAGCTACTAAAAGTTCACGAAAAACAATCTGCATAAATCTTTGAATAGCAGATGGTGAGTTGCATAAGTCATAAGTAGTTTCGGAAATTATTCCGTCGATGTATTTTCGCTTGAAGATTGGAGTTTCAACTGGTAGGAAAAGCTTCATTTGAAAATTTGTACTTTCCATTTTCTTTGGTTTGTAAATCTTAACCATATATTCATAACAGTATTCCGTAAATTATCGTCGTTAATGTGCAAGAAATCCGCTTCGCTTAAACTCACGCTATCCCCAATTGTAAACAAAAAAAAATTATCTTCTGTTTGTTTCCATGCTCCACGTGTTTCAATTTGTTTACATTCTGGACCATGTGCTTGTGCTGGTTGGCCTTTTTCTAAGTCTTCTGTTACTACACACACTTCATCGGGATCTTCCAATGATCGTTCATCTTTTCTCATGGGGACATTAAGCCCCGCCTCCATCAATGAAGAACCGATATTTTCCGTTGAGTTAGTTTTTGTATGACCTCATCTTGCGTTTCCGGAATCGAAAGGATTTGAGGAGCATTTAAAATTTCGTTATTGTTGTCAGCAGGAAAAGTGATATATTCCTCCTTTTTTAAAGCAACATAGCATTTTTTTCCCGTGCGGATTTCGAATTGGTTTTCAATCGGAAGTGGGTCTCGTGTTTTTATGCTTTCGTTTACATTGGTTGATGTTATTGAGTTAGCACAAATAATATCAGAGGGTTCTGCAGTTACTGGAATTTGGATTTTGTTCTTTAGATTAGCTAGTTTTATTTTAGCTTCTAACTGTGCAAGTTTAACTTTTTCGATTTCTTTTTGTTTTTCAAACTTAATTTTTTTTATTTCTTTTTGCTTTTCATTAGCCTCTTGGGTTTTTCTATCCTCTACGACTGTTGTTATCAAATCTTTAACGAAAACTGGATCTTTAACGAAAATTTCACTTTTTTCAATGAAGTATTTTAATTTTAGAATTGTGGCACCATCCGGTACAATGATATCTAACTCAGCGGCGACAACTGCGAGATCTTGCTTTCTGATATTTTTAAACATAATTAATAATAAGATGGATCCTACCTGCGTTTCTTGATTTTACTTCGCTTTTGGAGTTGTATCCGTTTTATGTTGTTGCTCTTTCGAAGAGTACTCGTTGCTTCTGGTTTCTGGTTCGTGGTAGTTGGTCGATGTGGAATAACTTTGCTGACTTCGTTGAACTTCTGCTTGACGGCTGAACTGGGACTTGTTCGGCGAAGCGACAGTGTTGTAGTTGCAGGTTCGATTTGGCTCAGGATTCTGGATTCTTGCTGGCTATGTGGAATAACGATGCTATAGCTTTGTTGAACTTCTGCTTGACGGCTGAAGTGGGACTTGTTCGGCGAAGCGAGTGTTATGCAGTTGTATAATGACGACGCTGGTTGATGAGTTTGCCTTTTATTTGTAGATTCCACTGGTGGTCGCTGATTGCTGCGGTAATTCGTGAAAAGGATTTTGGTTTGACCTCTGGATGCGTAGAAGTGCAGTTTTTATTTCGTGAAGAGGATTTTCGTTTGACCTCTGGGTGCGTGAAAGTGCAGTTTTTTAAATATTTTTTTCATCGTATTCTCGCGGGTAAAAAACACGACGAGCCCCCATGTTGTATGACGAAGGGGTAAAAGTGAAGAGGCCAATTAAATAGACAGTAGGTTTATTCGTTGCATAAGGGGATTACATTAGCAGCGCCCTCTACATCAATGGGGATAATATATATATATATATATATATATATATTTAACTTTCCTCAATAAAGTTTCATTTCTCATTAAGTATAAAAAAAAAAAAAAAAGAGTGTTTTAATAGTCCCAGAGTCCATGCAGGTGGCAATATGTTTGCTGGGTAAAAACAAATTTCATTTATCACGAATAAAATTTAAATTTTTTTTTCAGTTTTAAAGGTGACCTTTGACAGGTCATAGAATTTGAACGGTACAGCTACGGAACAAATAATTTCAGATTTTATCATCTAATAAGGACAGTAGCAACTGATAATTTTTGGTAAATATCGGAGATGGTGCGAATCACCCCCTAATATAAGTGGCTCAATCTCTCAGAATCTTGCTCTTGAGAATTAATATTTGTTGCATATATGTTGTGTTTATTCCCAAACTACATAAAACACAATATTGGCTATTTTTTCACCTTAAAAAAAATTTTGTTTTTATTTTTATATAGAAATTATAATTAATATGCTCAGGGATAAAAATATAATCATATAATTTTAGTTTTTTGTATTTCTTAGGGTTATTTTGAAAATATTTATAAAATGTTACAGTGCACACTATTATTGCTTTAGTAAAAACTATTATTGTTTACTAAAGAGCATGTACATTTTAAGAAAACCTTGCAAATCCCTAATTTGATACAAAAAATACGATTAAGTATGAATTATAATTGAATACCGATTAGAATGAATTATAATTGGAAAAAAAAAAAAAAAGGAAAAAAAAAAAAAAAAAAAAAAAAACGCTAGCTATCATATTCGCCAAGTGTGGGTACCTAACGAAATGAAGAAAAACTTGCTCTCTTTTCATGCTTGAAGGAAAAAAAATAAAAAAAAATTAGCGAAGTTGCTGCGTCTCTATTCCCAATTTTATCCTACAGGAGGACGAACACGTATGAAATCGACTTAAAAACATAGGAAAGGCGTAATGTTTAAGCTGGGGTACAAAGTATTTTTAGTAAAAAAGCTAAAATCTTTATTTTCATTTTAGCGTTTTGCTAAAATGATTACGAGTTCTATCACTCGAGATGTTTAATCTAACACAATTAAAACACATTTTAACTATAAAATCATTATTAACTTTAAAGATAAAGCTGTTTTACATCAATCAATTGGAAAAATACTTTTCATTCTTTTGCTTAATTGTTTTCTAAGGTCAATGACTAACCTTTGGATACCAAAAATGGCAATTTTGTGCATTTTGTGTAAAAATGTCTTAACAAAAGCACTAAATTCTACTTTCTGATTTTGGCATTTAAGAAAGTTCTTAAGCATTTTGCTAAAAAAGTATACTCACAGCTTAATCTCTGGAAATGCGATAGATGACATAGAATGAATTATTTATAGATAATTATCAAATAGAGAGGAAATGTTCATGAATTATAAGTCATAAAAAAAAAAAAAAAAAAAAAAAAAAAAAAAAAATTAGTTGAAACATCAGTGTCACATTTTATGTCTTCGTTCACATTTTTCATGAAAAAACAACAACAACCAAATCTTCAAAATGCTTTGAGTCAAGTTTGGTGTGTTTGTGTTCTCATGGTTCTCAAGAAGAATGACTTCAGTTTAAATTTCATGCTATCATCCTTTTCATGAACACAGGTTTCTCGATTGGGTTGTTGGTTGTATTCAGATTATCTGGCGCCGTCAGCAACACGAGGGCTATAATGCGCCGAAACATTTCGTCATTTAACAAACCAACATACATTTACTAACATCCATGCCAACACGGGACTCGAACCCGCAACCTCGCGGTCTAGAAGCCAGCACGCTAACCACTATACCGTTTGGTCGGCAGTTTCTCGATTGGGAATTTTTTTTTCGATCAACCGGAGCATATTTGCAGCATTATTATTTGTTGTAATGCCAAAAGAAAGCAAAATTTTTAAATACAATTGTTAAACACAAAGGCTGGGTTCGTAAAGTCGAACTGAAAAAGTGAGTTATGTAGCCTGAGGCAAAACCGTGTAACTAAGCGTTCGTAATCTTAACTGGTTTTGTAACTGTCCGTTCGTAAAGTCGATTTTTTTTAACTAGTTAAGTTGGTTATCGAACTTTCTTAACGAAGGTAGAAGCTGGTTAACTTTCGGTTTATTCCGTTCGAGCTGGTGTTTCCCCTCTCCCTTCCCACTGAAAATACTTTGTTTAGGGTTTGGACTTGGTAAATGTGTAGGTTTTTCGAATGTTTTGATTTGGCGTGGAAATTATTATATTAGTTATTGTTTTTTTCTCAATTTTTTGGATTTGCACGAGTTTTGAAGAGAAAATTGGTTTCAATAAAATTTACTTTGTTTAACATGTTTTTTTATTATTTATATACACAAACTTGATACTTCTTCGGCTTTTCTTGAAAGTAAATTTATACGATAACATTGCTTATTGTATATTTTGAAATCTTGTTACTAAAACTGAATATTTATTGTGCTCATATTGAAACTTATTCTAATAGTAATGAGATTTTTTAAACGCAAATCCCATTATTTCTGTACAGATAGTGCTGATTCCAAGTTTTCTTTTCTATAATACTAACTTGAAACAAATTTTAATATGTTGGCCACCTCATTAAAAAAGCTGTTATTTAATTAATGTTGTATTACATTTAGTCTTTAAATTTGTTTCAATTTTATGAACACAGAACTTTTGAAAATGTCTTAAAATGTAAATAAAAATACATTTATGAGACTAAATTTTACATTAAATTTTTGATAATGTTATGTCATTCCTTATTATTACTTCTATATGTAATTGATCTGGAGCATAGCCAGAAATTTTCCTTCAAGAGTGGATATGCATAATTATGTGCAAAGAAAATATTTTAATATTTATACAACATGAACATTATGTGTTTATTAATCATTAGCAAACTACAATTCTATGTATTTAAAAAAAAATTCTATCCCATTTAAAGATTTGTCTTTTTGAAATTGTTTCGACTGTTTCAAAAGAGTTGATTGGTCAGGTTAAAAATTGCCTTGGGCTTTTGTATTGAACCATTGTCAAGTCATTATTTCTGTGAAAAGGAGATACTTTCGTGTAAGTCTATGAAGGGGAAAATTTCCCATATTTGTGTTTCGAATTGGTTGTTGATGTTTTATGGTGCAAGGGCTTTACTAGGTCCATTCTTGCATATTTCGATTTGGAGAAAACATGAAAAACTACCAAACAGTCTGACAACCGATATAGGTTAGTTTGTACACTCGGCGATCTATTTTTATGCACAATGATGGCTAATCAAGTCTGGACCTACAGCTTAACGTGGATTCCGAACCACAACGACCCAGGATTTGTATCTTTGGCATGCAAGGCCAGAGCGTTGACCACACAGCCATCAGGTGGGCCGACCAATATGTACTAACACAATTGTTGCTGTGCTTCAAAAGAAAATAAGCAGATTAATGTTACTAAAATATAATAGCAAATATTTCAAAGAATAAATCTGGGGCAACGGACACTTAAACCAAATGGATGTATATGAAAAATTGTTTAAATTTTGCTATGCATATCATAATTGTAACTTTTTGAAAATGTTTTTTTAGACAATGAACACCTTAGTGAAGATTCCCGCGAAGATGTACGAGATTTGAAAAATACACATGCTATGTCAATAATTCAAAATAATTGTTTAGCAATGTTTGTGATGTCAAATTATATCTTAGACAGTATTTAGTATGATAAACTATTTGAAAATTTTTAGGGAAAGCCTGCTTTGAAAAATTAAAATCCATGTAGGAAAATAGTGATTAAAAAAAGCTATTATATATACTATTAGGAGGTGTAAAAGGAAAAAGATACTATTTAAATTGCAGGAACTGCGCAACAACTCAGTTTTTGGCCATCAATGTAAAATCTTATAATAGTTAATTTATAAATAACTGTCATAATATAGAGTAATTAGAAATTAATAAAAAAAAAACTACTAGAAGCACATGCACCATTATTGTTAGAAATAGTATAATTAAAATATGTACTTTTGTTTGTTACCATTTGTGAAAAGGAATGCCAAGTAGTAAATATGAAATTGTAGAATAATTTTTTAAGCTTTAAGATACACTTTTTACATGTTTCTGCAGACTTGAATAAACATCTCAATTCTAAAACAAGCAGTGGTAAGATACCCCCATATTCAACTATAAATTTTATAATTTTTTAACTTATAATAAAAATATTAACTAGTAAGGAAATAATTTATACTTCCTAACTCTAAGATTGAACAAGGGTCCAAAATGTATTGTTTTTTTAATGAATATTCTGTAATGCAGTTTTATACTTGGAAGTAAGATTAAGTGAAGTAATGATTAAACATTGTACACAAAACTGTTTATTTGGATTTAAATAGTGCTTGTAAATGTACATACTTTCATGAAATTAAATTAATAGAGAACTCCAAAATGTTTTTTTAAAAAATGGCTTTTCTTTTTATGAAACAAGAATAGAAATTTAACTTAAAAGAAAGATCCTCCAAAGTTAAAAGTTGACCAAGCATAGCAGTATTTGTTAATAAAAATACTTATATCTTTATACAAAGTAGTTTAATACATTTTCATAATAGTATAATATATATACACCTTAAATCACTTCTCAGTGTCGCTACATTTAAAGATTAATGTTATTTTTCATTAGTAGTTTTTAGGCAGATTGAGTGTTTTTAAAAGTGTGTGTGTGTGGTGGTGGGGGGATGGATTTCGGTGGTTTTAGAAGGGAGGGACGCATGGGTATTTTCTCGAAAAGCAGGGTAATTGATGGTGATTTTATTCATGGTAACAATTTTAGCACTGCATAAGCTTGTTTGAGGATGTGTGGGAAATAATTGTTTTCAATGTCCGTGAAAGATCATTTCTTGCAAGGTATCATTAATCTCCAAAATATTTGTGTTTTTAGTCCCTCCTCCCATCTTTAAATTTTATTTTTCAGCCAAGTAGAGACATTTTACAGTAAAAATTTTAATACATCAAAGGCTGAAAAACATAATCAGAGTCGTGACAGTAAAAAAAAAGCATTTTTATGTAGCCAAGAATCTTTTTCGAGGTGAACAATTAAAAAGATGTACTTGTGTACTGTTGTGGGTGAAGTTTTGGCACTTAGTTTACCTTTATTTAAGTTGTGGTTTTATGTGGCAGGTTAGCAAAATGAGATTTATTTAGTGTTTTGTACTGAACACCCACACGCTAGTATATAACCTTTTTGCTTCCAAAAGATCACCGTTCGGGTGTCCTCGCCCTTTGAAAAATCATAATTCACTCTAGCCACCACCTCGAATATAGGGAAAAAAAAGTTGTATATATGTCTCGATTGTTAACTTTTTTTCCTTTGCAACTAAACGCAGTGGGGACATAACACTTTAACTCCTTACGTAACGTATATAATATAAAACGTTGAAAGTACAATGTAAACAAATTAATTGCGATTTAGCAATTAGCAACAATAATATAAAAATGTGGAAGTAGGGTGCAAACAAAATTCTTAAAAAGGGAAATGCAGCTTCGATTAAATAATATCGGTACTCATCCGTTAGAAGTGTACCAGATAAAAACCGCCAAATTGGTGATAACTCATCCAGTAAGAATGCGTTATATGCCCCTTCTCCCTTTTTCTTTGGCGATTTTGCACCAAGTATGGTTCTATTACAACTTGGCATCCATTTTGACAAACCGGTACAATTCAGTAGTGTCAATTCAACTTGGCGGCATTTTGTAAAGTTTCCAAGGAGAGGGGCGTATAGCGCATTTTAATTACTCTTCCAAACAACCATCTAGAGGTACTCAGAAATTGAACAAAACAACAACACCACCACCAATTCAGCTAAAAAAATCTCTTGTGGTATCTTATACTGCTTCTGTTCCAAACTTGCTACTGGTATCGTGATTGATATGCTTTCTAAATTTGGTGATTTCCAAGTAAACAGTTGCATTAGTGCAGAAGAACTAAAAAATATTACAAACAGCATTTTTAATGTGCTGGAGACTTTTTCCATTTCTGACTATTATTGAATAGCAAAATCTCCTTCCAAGCTTTTTAATGTGAAATATTTCATGTGTTTCAAGTTCAATTTGAGATCATCTTTCTCTTTGGGTAACAATATGGTTTCAACTTATATTTTAATATCTTATTCATATTTGTGTTTATCCTTTATCATTCAATCCAATTGCATATTGTTACACATATTTTAGCTCTTGCTAACACTAAATCATCAACAGTGCATAAACTTCAAAAGTTTTAATTTAGTTCTAAACACAAAGTCTTTGTTTTTTTTATGTTAAAACAGCTTGATACATTCTAAAAATTAACCAATATTTTTGTACATCTTAATAAGTAGATGATATTTATATTAAAAAAAAGTTGCATTTTAATTGACATATGTAAAATAATGTTCATGCGAATTTTATATTTGTACACGAGGCAATCAAAAAACGAAACGTCCCTTCATTTTTTACGGTAAAAGTGCTCTTTTGTAAATTTTAAACTCTTCCAATGTAAACAAATAGCAGACGACGCTCTTCATAACTGGACGTTCGTAAAAGACGCCGAGAACTGACTTAACGATTTAAACCGGTTTCAGTTTAGTCGGGTTTCGTAACCAAAAAAAATTACGTTTACGAACGCACCCAAATGAAAGGTCTACTTGATCAGCATTATATTCCATAGCAATCGGCTGTGACGTCAAATATATAAATCACCTTAATAGGGCCTGTTAAAGACAGAATCTGAAGGAAGTAAACAGCTAAATTCCTCTAACTTCTAATCACGTGGTTTGTGTGTAAACAATTTTCAAAACTAAAACAAACAAAAAGTTTATTCGCATTTTTATTCAAATAAAATTTGAAATCTTAGAAATTATATTTGAAATAAGTTTTAAGCTAACCTTCCGTCTATTGAAATGAACTATAAGTTTTATTGTAACCAATGTCATCCATGTCTAATTCTGACTGTTCACAAGTAAGTTTTGTAAAAAAATTTCAATGAAGGCAGATTTATACATACTTTCATTCATTTCTATTATTGCGGCGTGATTGAAAGCTATCTTTTATCTGTCACATCTCTTCGTATAATTAGAATAGGTTTACCTCCTCTCCCCCCCCCCCCCCCTCTTTCCGACATGTACACAGTACTGTATATAGGCCCGTGCTGGACCCCTTGTTAGGGCGGTGGACGGCCTTGGCCAGAGGGCGCCAGTACTATGCAGGGGGAGGACTACCGGGGTGTATGGAATATAATAACTTAAGCGTTAATCGCTCATGACGCTGAGTTCAATATCCTTTTTTGGCAGCAGGTCACGGTACGAACGGACCATCATACTTACACATATCGTACCGGTATTTGTCAAACAAAATGACCATGTATTGTTTGTTAAATTCTAATGTTCATTTGATCCATTTCAAATATTTGCAATGTCTTAGGGCAAAATAAAAGCCAAAGTAGTAGTTGAAACATAATTAGAGTAATTTTGGTAAACTAACACACATAGAAAATTAAGACGAGACAATTTTACATTACATACATTTAAAAAAAAGTTACCTGCATTTACTACTTAATTTCTTAAGGAAAGTAACAAAAACAAATATGTTCACAAATGTAATGTTCTTTGATTGAATTTACAAGCTAAACCTGAAGAAGTCTTTTTAATTCGGACCTGGAGTAGCAAAGATAATAAATAACGGTGTCTGGATCAATGGAGTTTAAAATATCAGCTTCAGGGTGCATTAACAGTAAAGATTCTAAATTTTCGTTTGTCAAAGACGATCTCAATCTGGTTTTAATAAGTTTCAATTTAGAAAATGCTCGTTCGCAAGAAACTTGAGTCAATGTGATGGTTAGAAGAAATTTATTTACTTTTGAAAGTTCTGGGTTTTGTAAACAGTACGTGTTATATTCTAATATAATTTTATATGAACACTTAATACAACTGTTACATGACGCTGACGCTTTGCACTGGATCTCGTGGTCTTCATCATCATTTTCTTGATCATTGTCATTATCACTGTGGTCATCGATTTTCTCGTCTGAGACATCTTCATACTCATTGTCAACTTTCATACTTGCATTTGAAATCTGGGGCCATACTTTCATGAACGAGATAAGTTCTTCTTTAAGCTTTTCTTCATCCACATTCAAAAGTAATTCTATTTTCTTCAATACTTTAGGAGGAAGAAATTCTTGGTATTTGAATCTTTTTGGGTCGAAACAGTCAAGATCCAAATAGAGCGATTTGTGCTGCAAAAAACGGCTTTCCATAATTTGAACAGCTCTATCCACAATTACGAAGAAGATCTTTATTTGAATTCTTCTTCGGGCGAAGTTCCAGCACTGTCGTCTTCAGCAAGTTCTCCTGCCATCTATATATTTAATAGGCAATACGTTTTTTGGGGTTAGTCCGTCCGCCTAAACTACTCAACCAATTTCAATGATCAAGGTGTCATTTTAAAGGAAATAAGCTGTAGATTTGCCAAAACGTGCCAAAATAATTTATTAACACTTTATTAATTAGTTAAATTTCAATATTTTTCATCATTAAGCTACTACAAAGCCTCAATGATTTTGAATATAAGAATGGCAACATCCTTAAGTAAACAAACCCGCTGCTCGGGGGTTCAACCAACCAACCGTTGCTAATTTTAAAGCTATTACGTATGTAAACAACAAACCCGTTGCTAATTTTAAAGCTATCCTTACGTATGTAAACAACAAACCCGTTGCTAATTTTAAAGCTCTTTTTAAACTCTTCGTTTCAAAGTTGATTTTTTCTGTTTTTCTGAAGCATTTTTGTATTAGAGTAATTATTATTTTGAAGTATTTCGATCCAGAAAATGCCTCGTGTTGGACGTCGTTCTCTAACGGGGCGACTTATCAGAATAAATAAAAGATATTGGGACTTCAATGTAAGGGCATAACTAATGAAGTTTTAAGTCAGAATGTTGGCGGATAGTATATTTAACTTTCTATTATGAGACTTGCAATTTGGGTGTTTTCTCTATTAGGCCTTACATTAAATTTATAAAAATTTGGTTACATTTTTTATGGCTGGCAAACCTATTCGAGCGCAGCAAAATGTTTTAACCACAAATCCGAGCGCAGCGAGGTGTTTTGGGGGTTGGCGAGCGTTAGCGAGTAGGGGGCGAAGCCCCCTAATTTTCTTTATTTTCTTCTTTCTTTTCTCAGTTATTGCTTTGCCAATAACGTTGTCATTAAGAGTTTCATCAGTCTTTCCTCTTTCTTCAAGGCGTCTTCTCACTTTAGGCACCTCGAAAATAGGCTATTTTCGCGATTTTTTTCCGACTATTTTTGCAAACAATTATGGGATAAAATGGATCCTATATAATAAACACATTTTTCAAGTACAAGAAAATTTTATTTTTTTATTTTTTTGAACAATTATTATAATAAAACAGTAGCATCGAAAAACCCGTGTAGAAATTTAATGTTCGTGGCTTGTTGATGAAATTTCGGAAACTATCCGGCCGATTGTCATGAAATTTGAATGACATATTCTTCATAGTTATGGCTATAGCGCATATCATCAGATTTTTGATATTCGCGAAAATAACAAAATGGCGCACGTTTTTCGAAAAAGTAATTAAAAAAAAACGAGTTTTTTTGCAGTTTTTTGTAAAAAAAAAATACTTCATATCAAAATTTCAAAAATCTGATGATATGCGCTATAGCCATAACTATGAAGAATGTGTCATTCAAATTTCATGACAATCGGCCGGATAGTTTCCGAAATTTCATCAACAAGCCACGAACATTACATTTCTACACGGGTTTTTCGATGCTACTGTTTTATTATAATAATTGTTCAAAAAAATAATTTTTTTTTTTCTTGTACTTGAAAGATGTGTTTATTATATAGGATCCATTTTATCCCATAATTGTTTGCAAAAATCCTCGAAAAAATATCGCGAAAATAGCTTATTTTCGAGGTGCCTAAAGTGAGAAGACGCCTCAAGTTTCTGCATCATTTTTAGAACAAAGCGTTGTGCTGCTTTCAAAGTTTCAGAAAACTTGACTCGTAGGCGTTATAGTCTATTAAGTGAAGACTCAGTATTCCTCCACGCTTGGGCATAGTCTAGATTCTTTGTTTGGAGATAATCCGATAGTGGCATAGTGATTTTGAATACTTGCAAGAATACTATGCGAACAACTATTGTTTCGAAATCCAGATACTTTTTAAGTAAAGCAGTTGCTTTATGTCTCACTTTGGCGTGGAAATCAGTTGAATGTGAAATTTTGAACAGAGCCAATACCAACTCCAGATAAATGTGTTTAGGTTTAGCTGTGTTTGAAGGCTTTTCTTCAGAAGAGGTCCACCCATCTATTCTGCCGAATATTTTCTTTGCTGCGGCTTCGCCATGCAGCCTCAATGGCTTCCAACTTGTACTCAGGAATTTGTTCTCTGAACCTGTCTAATCTTTTAATTGAATCCTTAAAAAAACACACCTGGGTCTCTTGCATTATGCTGAAAAATTAGATTGATGCAGTGAGGCACTGAGCTGTATCAGATATTACAAGATTTAAAACGTGCGCGTAGCACCACAAACGAATGTGATTTGATATTTTGCTGGCCATGTGTGCAGTCAAACCATTATACTGGCCGCTCAGGTTAGACGCGCCATCAAATGTATTTGCGACACAATTACTCAAAGGTATTTCAAAGTCTGTCCATTAGCCAAGAGCGCGCCGCACAGGTACTGGAAGAATCATTGTCCATTCAGTAGTAGCCTACAGTCGCAACACTTAACCCGGCTGCTCGGCAATATCGAAGATAAGCCCCGTCTTAAAACTTGTCAGTTTCGAAATAGGAGGGCGCAAAAATTTCCAGGCTGGAGGGCGCACCGGGATGCGGCCCAGCACGGGCCTGAATGTATACATTACAATATTGACATTCCTAGCATGTTTAAACATGCCGGGCAATTATAGACACCAAAATATTATGTTTCACTCGTCTCACAATCATTGAGTTTATACAGTGTATTCTTACACATTCAGGGATGAGTTTCTTCTGCCATGTGGCGGAATTCCTCTTTTTTAATTTTTTAGAAAAAAAATAATTCCGCTTTTTCAAAGAAAGTTCCGTTTTTCTAATTTCTAAAAAAAATCTGTGTTTTCCCGCTTTTTCTATCCCACAGAAAAATAACTTTTTTTCTAATACTGAACCGTGAAGCAGCTTCACTTCCAAATGATCGGGAAATCTATCGCTCAGGGGACGCATCACATTTCTGCCTTATTCCTGCTCCAAGTACATAAATCCACTGAAATATGTTTTTTTAGTCAGATTGGCACTCAAACTGGCATTTTGTACATTTCCAACTGCGCCGAAATTTGATCCTTTTGTGTCATTTTTTTCCCTGTTCAAAATGTAAATTCCTTCTTACGATTTCACTCGATTAACGTATATATACTAATAATGCGCTTGCTTCCAAGTCTGACATCCACGGAACTATCGTTTATTTACGTTAGTATGTGTTGCTTGTTTTCGTTAAGCATTACGCTGATGCGATGTCCGCTACTGCCGAGATTTGTGTGACTAGAACGTGCGTTATCGCTGTGATTTAGGTTGCTGTGGTGACCATTTTCCCGGAGTATTACGCCGATATAACAGCGTTATTGCTGAGAATTGTTCCGGTATCTTCGGCGCTAACGCTAATATTTACTTTTATGGATGGGCATTTTCGTTGAGTGCTACCCTGTTGTAAAATCTGAGATTTGCACTGATGTTACTGAAAGACTGTTGATATTACCGTGATGAATTGCACTATCATTGAGATTTTGTGATGGTAATTTTTGTCCAGTGTTACGCCCATATAATAGCGTTATTGTTGAGAGTTGCTCCGGTATATTAGGTTCTATCGCTCTTCTAATTTTGATATTTCAATTGGCGTGAGAGTTGTTTTCGTGGAATGTCCTACTTTGATAACATCCGATATTACCGAAATTTGCACTAGTATTACTAAGAAAATGTCTATATTACCGAAATTTTTGCAGATATCGTGGACGCTATCGCCTATAAGCACGTTGTTGCGATTTTCATTTTGACTGATATTTAGATTTTCGCTGGTATTGCAAGCGCTATTGCTTTCATTAGAGTGATGGTAATTTTCTCCGAGGTTTACTCTAATACAATACCGGCTTACTGAGATTTTCAACACCGTTTTGTAGCCATTTGCCTAGACTTCTGTAAATGCGATAGCCGCTATATCTGTGATTAGTGTCTGTTTAAGGATGGATTTCGCCGTTTCATGTGAATCTATACTAGAATTTTTATATCATTTTGTATAAATATGATATAAAAATATTCTGAAAATTAGTCCCAATTAAATTTTTTTTAAAGAAGCTGTGCTTAAAGTTGTTATTTTAACTGCAATTGTATGTAAAATTGTTTGTTGCTTTTTATTTTATTGAACAAGCTGAACGGTAGGAATAAAAATTTAAACGTAAAGATTTTAGTACTTAAAATATAGCTTCAAAATTTAGAAAACTAGGTTTAATTATATTCGGCCTGTTTGTCAACATGGTATAATTGCTTAAAGTTGTTTGACTTGTTGAAAATTTGAAGCTTTAGCT
This sequence comes from Linyphia triangularis, assembly GCA_963978545.1. NCBI lineage: Eukaryota > Metazoa > Arthropoda > Arachnida > Araneae > Linyphiidae > Linyphia > Linyphia triangularis. The sequence continues at coordinate 54,503,501 of OZ021728.1, read as the reverse complement.
GAATTCCATCGCTTTTAAAGTTTTTTTTTTTTTTTTAAATTTTTATTTGAAGCTGTACCATGCCTGATGACAGCATAAAGTGGTGTATCTCTACATCTAGGTGTCTCTATTTTGAACCATTTTTCTCACGGACAGGCAGAGAAGGTGCAGAGTTATAAACACACATGGACAATTTTTTTTCAAGTATAGCTTAAAATGTGTTTTACGCATAAAATATTTGGAGTTTTATTTTCAGCTTTTTGATTTTTTACCAAACTCATTCCACAAATTGTGGATACCAGGATTCCCACTGTCATTAAAAGTGCTTAATATTTTTAACTGGTTTTTCAGGCCTTAAAAGTACTTGAAAATGCCTTGGAGGTCCTAAATTTTTATTACTTATCCGCACCGTACCAAAATTTATGTACATCGTTTGGTTCGTATTTGCTGATTGGTGGAGTCAAAATCGAATGATTGGAACATATGTAATAAAGAACATTTGTCAATTTTTTTTTCATTCTGCATGCAGAAAATTCACCAAAATTAAAAACACATTTACTGTAATAATATTAAAAAATAAATAATTAAAATATAACTTATAATATCCATTGCCAGAAACAGCATTTATCTGGAAAAAAATGCCAGATAAAATTGCGCCAAAGGAATATCTTATACTACATCTGTACAGAATGATTTTAGTTCACTCTGTGAGATTAGTTTTTGCATTTTGCGAGCCAAAAAATCGAAGACCATAATCAAAGTCTGTTTATTAGGCAAAATGCACATGAAAGATTTTGATATTAAAACTTTGGGCAAAGCAGCTCTAAAGTCACACATTAAAGACCTGGTATATGAAAACAAATTTTCAAAGGTCCTCAAAAAATATTATTTAAGTCCTTGAAAAGTCATGGATCAGTGGGAACCTTGGGAAACCAATTGCTTACTTGTGAAACGATAGATGTTTATTTTTCCGTATCCCAAAGTAGTGCAATAAGTTTGTATGTGATTAGAAATTTCTTTTTATCAAATGAGATGGCTTTATTTTCTAGGTTTTCAAAACTAGATAACTGACACTTTATAGTTACTGGTGTCCGTCGGGGAATTGCAACAGCTACCAGAAATTTATTTTAGTGTTGAGTAGTTGCCAATTAAGCAATGAATTTCCTTTTTTCTGAAAACTTGTGCATGCTTTAACAGCAAAGATGGTCAAATTATACTATAAAAGGGTAAAAAACTACTTAGAAATCTATTGATATTCTCAATTTCATAAACATATTTACAATAGTAAATTCTTCCTTTCTGTTTCTTTCCAAGAAACCTTCTGGTTTGTATTGGGAAATCCATTGATCACAAGTTTAAAATTATTATAAAATTATCAATTCATCATCAGCTATGCATGCTGGCAGTCCAAGACATATTCTTCTTATATTTAGACTTTTAAGTAGTAGCGATGTTGTATTGTCCAAAGGTAAAGTAATCTGATAAATATAGATTTACTCAGAAACATTATAACCACGTGAAGGATTTAAATTATGTTTCATATCCTCAAATATTGATAGGCAACTAATACAAGTGGCAAAATGATATTCTGAAGTTAGAATGGGTACTAAAAACTACCAAGCTTGAAAGTTTGCATAGCTATCCGCTAGGTAAAGAAAAACATAAAACTAAAGTTCACTCTGTGCCCCGACTTAAATGCAGTGCAGTAAAAAATCCTACGCTTCCAGAAGGACATTTATCATTCAGTCATTTGACTTCAAATAATATAACCAGTCGAGAGAGAGACAGTTTCACAACAACTATTTATTTTACCACATTGAAAGCAACTGAGCTCGCTAGCTCATTATCGATACAGTACAAAACAACACGACATCTAGCGGTTACATTTAAGCGTTATAATTATTATTTATACTTTACACTCTCCCCCCCCCCCATGCATCTGTTAGTCTGATGCATCACTAACTATTACTGAACTTCAAGATTATATAGTCTATCAACTGGTCTTTTGATAACACCATTTGGTAACTGGTCCTGGTTTGGATTTTTAGAATAAATTGCAGTTCTCAATTCTAAGATATATTCTTTATGGAACTCTTATTACTCTAAATAAATAGCTTGAGTAACAGCACAAGTAATATAAGGAAATATAAACTTTTGAACCATCCTTTGAATATAATGGTCTGGCAAAATCAACACCACTTCCTCAAATGGAGGGATTCCTCAGTTCTATCAGCAGGTGAAAGAGCTGAAACTTCTTGACCTGTCCTATCATTAAACCTTTAGACATATTTTACAATTATACAATACAGATTAATGAAACGTCTAGATTTTATTATCCAGAATTTACCTCTTATTTGCAACAAAGTATCATACACCATTATGCAATACTTTTTTTGTGATAATTAATTACAATTAAATGTGAAAAGTAATCATTTGGTAAAATAATAGGTTGAACTTCATTTACATCTAATGAAGATTTTACTAATTGACTCTTAAGTCTTAAAATACCCTTATCATCAATAAATGGATTTAGACTAAACAATTTAGAATGATTATCTAAACTCTTATTACATTTTAAACTATGTTACTCCGTAGAAAAACATTGCCTTTGAGGTGTATGAATGTAATAATCCATTGACTTTTGCATCATCTTTAACACTGTTTTCATCTGCGTAGCAAGTTTAAAAAAACAAACAAAAAAAAACAATTTATTTTTAAGTGCTTGAAAACCTTGAATTTTTTAAAAATGTGTTTATAGTGCTTGGATTTTATTTTCTAAAAATATAGCCTCTTTAAAAATGTTGGTTTTTAAACAGTAAAATCCTTCGAATTTAATCAGCAACCAGAAAACAATAAGAACATACAAGATTGAGTCATTTCTCCTATTAGTTTGTTTCCTCCCTTCGATGCGTACAGCACAGTACGTTCTGCGAAACATAGTGTAATATATTTGAAAACTGGTTTACTCCAATCAAATCACGTGATCTCTTGTTTCGTTTTTGCTCACTGTTTAAAAATGGCAGTAAAACGCATTTTCAATTCAAGCTGGTTAGAAAAGCAGAAATATAATTCATGAGTATGGTTGGAAGCCTATGTGTTGGATCCACATTTTGCACAATGTACTTAGTGGGCCAAAAATTCCAGCAGAGCATCAATGGAAAAGAAAGTGCTTTAAAAAGCCACGTGAAGAACAAAAAGCACATGGATTTAATTTCTATAAGAAGTAGTTTGATGAGCATTGTTGGGATTATTTCTAATGATAAAAAATACCCCAAAAGCAAATATTGTCCGTAACAATCAAGGTGTCATCTGTTTCATCTCAAGTAAGCAGTGGTGTCGGAATTTATATTTTAGAAGTATGGCAAAAAAAGACCAGTTGACCCCCCTCCTCTGTTTTAAGCCTTCCTGTTTGTTTTTTTAATTATTTTTTTTTTAATTTTTAAGTATTTTTCAGCTGGAAGTTTCAAAGTATATAAAATCAAAAAAAAATGTCTCCTTAGAAAAACATTGCCTTTGAGGTGTACGAATCTAATAATCCATTGGCTCATACATCTATTTTTGGTTTTTGATCAAACTAAGGAAAAGTTCCACCAGAAACATAAGCTCAGTCGAAAATGTATATTTATTAATACTAAACATGATTTATTAATTTTTTTAGAAATAGTATATTATTTGGTAAAAGTTGGTATGGCAGCTGCCATACTGTCCTTACAGATTCTGGCCCCACTGCATGCAAAAAAATTGGGAAAAATCCATTTCGGGAACATTTTAAATAAAATGTGCATAACAAAAAGTGCTTCTATTGTATGTTGCTTATTGTTTTATGATCCTTTTCAATATATTAGACTTTTTCTATGTTCTGAAATATACATACCAACAAAAATAATGTACCTACCTTTCTCTTTTGCCGTGAACAACTAGTTCTGACAATGTGATAAAATTATAGTTTTTGCAATTGGTAAATTCTTCTTTAGATTTTATTTCATAATAGTATTTGCAAAACAAAGTTATTTCATCATATATTATAGATTCTGACAATTATTTTATAAATTTAATTGGTGATTTAAATTCTATTGAGTTTCATGGATGTGACATCTCATCCCAACCTTTCCTCTGTCAAGTCCAGTAGCTTGAGGATTCGTGAGGGATGATATTTTTTCTAAAATTTCTAGAAGGGCATTATTTTCAATGGAAAGAAGAGCAGGAAGGGCGCTATTTATTAATATAGAAAATGGTGGTGCCGTTCTCCGAAAAACGCCTAGGATGAATTCTGTTTACATAAAATTTAAACTTGACTTATAAGTGTTAGAAATGTGTTTCAAAACATTTTCTTGACATAAAAATGCAATCTAAAGAAATTTAAGTGTGTTTAAATTATAAAATATTGCTTTGGAAAAAAAAAAACCAGTAAGTGTTGATGTTCCAATGTGACATTTCACTGTTTAGGAAGAATAAATTTGAGCCATAATTAATAAATTTAATTGCAATTTGAAAGTGCAATGAATTATATCCGTCATATTAACGTTGTTTATACCCCCAAAAAAGTATTTTTATTAATATACCTTTTTGAAATAAATGCCAGATACACAAATTCCTGATTTTCCGTTGAATGACCCTCGTACGAAACACATTTTTTTAAACCATGACTTATCTTTTTAAGTAATCTCATATTTGTTTGATATATTATTAAACATTTTGAATTAAATTTCAGGCTACCACTAGCAATTCAAAAGAGTTGAAGAAGACTGCGTAAGTTTTTGCTTTAATGTATAATATTGCATGACTAAATTTTTTTTTGATATTTAAAAGTTTGTATTACATAATTTGTTTTCTAGTTAAGTGGAAATTGCAAATAGTATTAAAAAAACCTGTTACTTATTTTATAATGTAAACAAAATTGTTGAAATTAAACAATGGCAGATATGTTTTGGTTTTGCTAACTCTAAAAATCCACGAATTTTAGGTTTAATTCTTATCGTGGTTTATCACATCAAAATCAATTTTTGTGACGCTTTAAGTATTATGCTGTTTTCTCTCCAATCAGTAAAACAAACCGTATACTATATAAACAAGTTTTAATGTGTAATGTAAAATTTCTATAATCATATAATTTGTTTAAAATATGGCACGCAGTTACACTATATTTAATCCAAAATTAGAAAATTCTTATTACTTATCGTATTTGTATGGTACTTGCATGTTTTATAATTACTACTGTTTGCGGGTTAAACAAAATCTCATGTAGCGAATAATTTACTTAGTGATTGAAAAAATTAATTTTATGCTCTTGGATTATTTTTTTCATCTATTATCCATTCATCTAGTGTTTATTAAATATTTTTTTAGAAAGTATCGAAATGAGCGAATAAATGAAAACTTTATCACCCTTCAAGGCAAAAATGTAAGTTAAATACATTTGTCTTGCACTTGGGAAAATTATATTTTTTTACACAAAATAAATATAATTTTGGCTGTAGTATTTTTGGGCACTTTTTTGCTATAGCCATATTTCAGGACACATAGTGCTTTGTTTATCTTTATTTAAGATAGTGACCAAGCATGAAACACATTTTATAATTACGGAATCCGCAAACTAGTGGTAGTGAACCCTGCATGGGTGAGATTAAAACACTATGTGAGAAATCCTTAAATGAAAAAAAAAAAAAAAAAAAAATTAAAAGAATAGTTATAATCCAGTTTTAATATTTCATTCAATTAGCAGTCTTGTGCTTTTTTTAATTTTTGTAAAATGGAAGAATAAATAAACCTTTTGATGATTAATAAATATTTTAAATTATGCATCCACGCATTGTAATGTATGAAGTGTGCTTATTTCGCTCATTCAAAGGAAGAAGTAAGGGAATCCTATTTGGGTGGTGATTTAGGAAATATTTTATATTAGAAAATTCATAGTGAACTGTTGCCAGTGTACTATGATGTTATACTTGCTCAAAAATAAATGATTCGAGAATTAATTTTAGATTCTCATCAAAAATACATTGAAGCAACAATTAGAAAGCTTTGACAAAAAATATTAAAGGATTATCTATGAATTTTCTTCCTTTTCTATAGTTAACTGGGGGGTGTGGAACATCGCACAACTTTCAATTACACTAAATTACTGATGTGGATTTGTGTCATTTGTCGTTTTCATGTTTCCATCATTCTTTTAGAAAAAATGGCCACTTTGGCGATATTTTTTGTAATAATTCTAAAATGAATCTTTAAGAAAAAAATCGCCGAAATGGTGCTTTTGGTGATATGCTTATCGATAATTCTTATATTATCCTTTCTTGTAAGTGAAACTGAGCAGAGATAAAAAAAAAAAAAAATTGTTGATGAAGTATGTTCATTGAAAGAGAACTCTGTGTTAAAGGCGTTCGTTTTGCAACTTTTTACGCCATTGAAGCAATGGACTACAGGAATTTCGGTGGTGGGGATGTTTAGAACACTTTAAGTGGCATTACCACAGTGATTTTGAACAAAATTGTTATAGCCAACTGAAACACATGATTTTTGCAATGGCAGCTACCTCTTGCGCATGCACATTAGGTAGCTGCCATTGCAAAAATCATGTGTTTCAGTCGGCGGATAACGGTAACGGTTCAGTAATGGATAACGGTTCAGTAACGGATAACGAAAACCTTAACGGTAGGTCCCATGGCTAACACCAACTAGCCCACCAAATTTGAATATCGTAGGTTAATTTGTTCGGGAGTTATGCTGACCACATACATACGTACACACAGACATACATTATTTCTATATAATTTTTTTTGAAATCAGGATGTTCCAAAACGTGGGAAAAAGCAAAAAAATAAAAATTTTGACCTAATCCTATATTGAAAGTAAAAAGAGCCCAAGAAACTCTTTGTTAAAATTGCTTTATCTAATTTTAAATATTCTTATAAATTTGAATAATTTATTTTTTTGTTTAATTTTTTTGTCAATATATTTCTCAAATTCAGTTCTCTCAAATGTATAATTTAAGAGCAAATTATATAAATAACTGTGTGTACTTTCTATGTTAACATATTTTTTTCTGATTATTTTCAATAAGTCCTGAGTATGATTGCCAAGTGTGTAAAGTTTTTGTGACGGACAAAAATCTTGTAACTCATGAAAATGGAAAGAAACATAAAAAAAATTTATTGTAAGTAAATACATTTTATTGTATATAATTTCTATATGTGTTATTAATATTGTTCTAAGCTGAGGGAGGAGGGTGATTTCAAAGAAATCATAAAGTGGCTCGTGATCCCTACGTGGTTAGTAACTCTCTCGCTTAGAGGTTCGGTACATGAAAAACACTAGAATTCCAAAGAAATAGAACAAAAGACATGTAAAGTTTTAAAGATATTTATTTAAGATCATATATTTTTCATTTAAGATTGACAATATTTAAGTATTATTTATTTATTTATTAGCCTGGCGGAGAGATGCGTATATCGCAGGAATATAAAAAAGGGACTTACCTAACATCTTTATGTATTTGGGCTAGCTGTGCACGATACACCTTCTATCTAGGTGGGTGTCAGGGAAGAAAGAGGCAGATTTTTGTATAAGCTTTACATGACCTCGGAATATTGCTCGTTAGTTCAATTTTTGGTTGTACAACGTCACAATGCAGTAAGCTTTTTAATGATCCCGAAAATACCTGATAGTTATCCTCCAACAATTTACTTAATTTCGCTTTTATATCCGGTTCAATATTTCGTAAATCAAAATCTTCCATTTTGAATTCCTCTCTTCTTAGCTTTAATACCGCTGGCGAGGCTTGAATTAGATTGACATTTTCTTCATTTTCATTCGTATTATTTTCTTCATCTTTTTGTATGCTCGAAATTTCTCCCATTTTCATTCTCTTATTTAAAGTTATCGTATGTGGCTCTAAATTAGTGATAAATGCATTGATTTTATTATCCTCACCAGTGCATACCGACTGTAAAAATTCAATGTCTGATTTTAGCTTTTTAGGTTCTAACAAAACTTCCGTCCCATTTTGTATATCATGTTTTGCCTTCAATTGCACAACTGTTGTTTCTCCCGGTTTTATTGTTACTTTGTTTATTAAAGCAACAGGCATATTGCTTATCTCATCATCCAAAAGGTTTATATTGTTTAGACTCAAATCAATCTTGTTTCCTTCAAATTTAAAATATCCCTTACTTATATTTAATTTCGTGTCATGTTTGTGGAATAGATCAATTCCCAATATGACTTCGTATTGTTCTCCTAATTTACCCGTAGCAACAAAAAAAGGATGTGATTGATTTTTCTGCTATGTTGATTCCTATCATTGCGCAGCATATGAATTTCATCTCTGCCCCTGTTACCGTGGTAATCTTAACATTTGTAGATATTAATCTAGTCTTCTGCTGTTGCTTAATTTTATAGTATAAATCTTTTCCGAACACTGAGATTGACTACCCCGAATCAATCAAAGCCTTAACTTTCATATTGTTTATTTTTATCGTAACTGTAGGTAGATTTCCATTATTTTTGTCATTCACTGTCCCTACTCTTACTGCTTGACCGTCACTATGTAGATTTTGCGTAGTCTGACCCTCCCCTTCATTATCTATGCGAGTAAAGTGGGCGTGCTTTGGGACAGTTTGTTCAACGTCATTGTTTAACGGTTGGGTTGGGGTGGGGGACCTACTTCTAAAAAATGCTCTGCCTCTTGTTCTGTGGGGGAATTTCGTGTTTGTTCATTTTCTTGCGTAGCATAATTTTGCCTATTTTGACCGCGTCCCCCTCTGCCCCATAGATCTGAGTCAAATTAACAAATGCGCTGTAATTTCTCTTTTTCGAAGATTCTTCCGTTTGCCGTTCCATTGTATTTAAACTATCACTTAACTCTTCGTTATATGCCATAGCTATTGATTTAATTTCTTTTTTGCCCTGATTTATTATTTTTAATTCCTGTATTTTTTTTCCTGTTCTTAATAGCATTTACCGCTATAATTTTACTTAATTGGATGTGTCATACAACATATGAAATCTCTTTTGTTTTCCTTTTTAAGCGTTGTTCTGATTTTCGCATACATCATACATTATTCTATGTCCTTCGTCCTTTCTCACTGGAATTCATAGCGTTCAGTTAAAAGAACAAATTTGTTCAATAGTCATTAAAAAAAAATCCTGACGGCATCAATTGTTCTAAGCTGCTTGTAGGATTTTGAAGTCTTAAATTGTATTTTAAACACTGATGATCAGAAATTAATACAAAACGTTTACCAATTAAGTATTCTCTGAAATGGCGACAACTCTGTAATATCGCATACAGCTCCAATTTAGTTGCTGTGTACCTCTTTTGACTTCCCTTTAGCGTTCTGGAAAATTAACTAATGGGCTTCAAAATGCCCTCTCTTTTCTGAAGCAGTACGCTTAATATATTTAAGCCTGAGGCGTCACATTGTAAATAAAATTTCTCCTGTAAATTAGGTTGTATTACAATAGGTGCTCTGAAAAATTGTGCTTGTAATGTTTCAAAGGCCTTGTTGCAAATATCATCCCAGTTAAATCTTGTACCCTTACACAAAAGTGCTTCCAAAGGAGCCGTTAGTTCTGCGAAATCCCCAATCAAAGTTCGAAAGTAATTGCATACCCCCAAAAACCTTTTGATTTCTTTTGTGTTTCTTGGCCTAGCAAAATTTACCACTTTATCAATATTTTGCTGATTTGGCTGTATGCCATCTTGTCTTATTTCGAACCCCAGGAAACTTATTTTTGTTTTCATAAACTGACATTTGCTAGGTGCCAAAGTTAAATTGTAGCTTTTTAATCTCTCAAAGACCTTCTCCAATACCTCTAGCATTTCTTCTTCAGTATCAGATGTACACACCACATCATCTAAATAACAGTTTACATTTTTTTCGAGTCCCTGAAAGACAACCTCCATTAGTTCAGAAAAATAAGCTGAACTATTCTTCCATCCATAAACTAATCTTTGATATCTAAAACTGGTGTATCGTGCACAGCTAGACCAAATACATAAAGAAGTTAGGTAAGTCCCTTTTTTATATTCCTGCGATATACGCATCTCTCCGCCAGGCTAATAAATAAATAAATAATACTTAAATATTGTCAATCTTAAATGAAAAATATATGATCTTAAATAAATATCTTTAAAACTTTACATGTCTTTTGTTCCATTTCTTTGGAATTATAGTGTTTTTCATGTACCGAACCTCTAAGCGAGAGAGTTACTAACCACGTAGGGATCACGAGCCACTTTATGATTTCTTTGAAATCCCCCTCCTCCCTCAACTTAGAACAAATATGCATGTTTCAATTATATTCCAATTATACATGAAACAATTTACTTTTTTGAACAAAATATAAAGTTGTTTGTAGTCATTATTTGATGCCGAGTTATATTGAAGCACACATTTAGATTTTCAGGTATTAAAAAAGACTTTTATTTATGATTTCTTAACTTGTTAAAGTATAGTAAGAAACATGATTGAAATATTCTTAAACTAGTTATTAGTACCAACTTTGATTAAAATATAGTTTGAGGCTTATTGAAGTCTAATATGTTTGAGAATTTTTTTGACCAGGGTGTATAAAATATAAAAAATATTAAAGAATTATAAGATAATTTTGAAAGTCTACGATCACCAAAGGAATTAAAAAAAAAAAAAAAAAAAAAAAAAAAACCTATTAAAGCAAAGAATTCAGTCTTATTAGTTTAAAAATATTAAACATATATTCCCTGGAGAAACAAGAATAAATTAAATGATTTAAAGCATATTATTCTACAGTTAATCATTCAATATAATCAACTTCTTAAAAGTTTGGTTTCAATTTTTATTAAGTTTTAAATTAATCAATAACTTATATTTTTTGAGGAGTTATAGTAACTTTCTTTGATTTAATTTTTTAATCCTTTACTTTTGCTGTCATATGTAAATGTACATTTGATGGGAATGTGACCGAGAAATATCAGACAATTAGAAATTACCTTACCTTTGGACACTTTACTGGTTATATGTTTTACTCATTCTAATTATGGGTTATGACATGTCAGAAACACTTGTGTATGCAGTTGCATGTTTTGTATAGTTTCAATGATTTCCTTAAAATGCTTCAAACTAATTACAGTCAACTCACGATAACTTGAAGTTCAAGTGACTGGTCAAATCTTCAAGTTATCTGAAGTTTGAGTTATCGGAAGTCACTCGGAAGTTATTTTCTATTCAAGGCATATTTCATCAGACATTTTTTGCTTGTTCTTGTGGAGTCTTGAAGACAATATTGTGTCTTGTTTTAAACTTTTCTAGCCATCCTGCACTTGCTATAAATCTTTCAACTTTTAGTAAACAAGCAAAGTCCTTTGCCTTTTCTTTTAACATCATCCCACTAAGAGGTATTTTGGAATTCTGATTTCGATATGTTTTAAGCCATTTTAATAGAGCAGCTTTGACACCAAGAAAGGCACATATCTTCACTCATTTACATGAGGGATCGAGTTTCGATGCATGTCTTCTCAAAAACGTCTTCGTTTTTCGAAATGGTTGAAAGAGTATTCGTAGGAATTCTGTACTTTATAGCAACATCTTTCTTCTTATATCCCAGATTTTGTTCAGTTTCATTGATCAATTTAAGTTTTTGAGTTAGACTAAGCGTATTCAACTTGCGTTTTAACAATATTCAAAGCCAACTTAAACCAACACCATTGACTCACACTTTAAATATGGAATGGAATGTAAAGGCAAAAGCCCATTTACTTTCTGTATGTGTCAATGTAAATGGGTTTTTCTCGGTAACAAGTTAAATTATAAAACATGACGTAAAGAGGAAAAAAATAAAAATTGTTTTTTTATTGGTGTTTTGTGGGTTTTTTGTATGTTATGATAATAAATTTTTTACAAAAACTTCGACTTAAAAGAAGTACACTTCGAGATATGGAGTTAACTTAATGTTGAAAAACAATAAATTGTCTTGGGACCTAATGAAAACTTCTAGATAAATAAATATTCAACTTATGAGACTTTGAGTTATCGCAAGTTGACTGTATTTAGGTTTGGTTATTATTTTCTTAAAATTTCCTAACGTGTATTTAATTTCCATAAATTACTTTTAGAGAAATTTGGTTAATGGTTTATATTTGAATTTCTAGAAAACTTCAACTGAAAGAAAGTAAAAAGCAGAAAACTAATCAATTGGCTACTCCCTCAGTCAACACAAATAAAAGTACCGAATCTCCAAACGCCTCTTGTAGGTCTAAAGAACAGTCTTCTGCTACCTCTCAAGACAATTCTGACATGTCCAATCAAAGCCACAGGAATATTCTTCAGAATAGATACCATTGGGAAGGTGGATCTGATCCAAGAAATAGACCAGTAGAGAGTCCCCATTATGGTTACAGGGGCCGAGGCCATTATGACAGTTTTCGGCGACCTTATCGTGGCAACTATAGGAATTTTGATAATCGAAACTTTGGATGGCCGCCATGGCAACAAAAATCAGCACATTGGAATGATTTGGAGGGTAACAATATGTTTGTTCCATCTCAAATGACTGAACACAGGCACTTTTCAAGGCCTTTTCCTGGCGCAAATCCAGATGATACAAATTCGTTTTTTATGGAAGGTTCTTACGATGGCTTCAATTCCAATGAGAATTTGTATCCTTTTGATACACTAAAGTGTCCAGAAAAGTTTTATTCCGGAACTAGTGATAATCCACCGGCCAACACCACTCCTTCAAATGAGAAGAAAGACACTACTTGTGAACCAAGCACAAATGATACACCAGATGAAGCCAAGTCACAAAAGGCAAAGTCAACTAAAAGAAAGGCTCAAAGTGTTCGCGCCATTACGAATGCTTCACTGGCGACGAGAAGTAGTGTGGACAGTGACGATATGCTTGATGCCTCTGGGGATAAACAAGAGAAAAGAAATTCAGTCAGTGAAAATACGACTGGTAATAGGATAGCTCACTGGATTAACCCCTCTAACCCAAAAGATGAGGCAGAGGTCAGACGTTTGGTGACACAGTTTTCGAAATCTAAAAAGAAAGAAAACCTTTTGAAGTTAAAACAGCAGTCTGAAAGTAGAATGGAAAGAAGAAATTCCACCTCTGATGAAGTGAGCACCAGCTTTGAAACGGACAAGCCTGCTCAGGATTCTCCTAAAGATAACAGTGTACCAGCACCTTCCACCTCAAACCAAAGTATTGCTCTTAGTTCAAGAAGAAGAACAAATTCAAATTTAGAATCTGATTCAGATTTCATGTCATCGAATTCTAATCGGACGTTGACCAAATCTTCTTCGACTAAAGCAAATCGACAAGCAAGAGCAAGTTCCCTGCAATTAGAGTCTAGTCCTGGTGCATCTTCCAGTGAAAGAAAGAAGAGAAAATCTTCTACAGAAAAGTCAAGTTCTAAAGTAAAGAAGTTTACCAATCCTCTGGATCTGGAGGCCTGTTTAAATGCAGTAGTAAGCGGAAGTTCTGATATTACTTCAGTTTCAGAGACTTTAGTCAGTAGTACAGAGACTTCAGTCAGTAATAGAAGAAGTCAATCACTTTCAGAGGTAAGCCTAGTTTAATATTGCATTAAAATCGTACTACTATTACTGACAGCTTCAATAGATAGAAATTATTAGTGTATTTTAATTCAAACAATTAGGTGTGTCATAATTAATGGTAATAAGTTATTTTTTTCAATTATTTTTTTAATATAACTAGGAGGCTCCATCCCCTGCTCGCTAACGCTTGCCAACCCCTGGGGAATGTTGACGCATTTCTTTGGTTTACTTTGCAAACCCGGAGATTGTTGCACAATCTCTAAAGGGGGCTGCACCCCCTTCTCGGGGACCCCCTACCTTGGCTGCTACTAGGGCCCAATTTAGAAAATCAATAAGTAATTGACAATTTTGATTACCTTTTAGTATAGAGAGACTAGAATACACGTAGAATTACGCATTCTGACAGCCAAATTTTAAAATTGAATTAAAAAAAAAAAAACTAATTTAAAATTCACCATTTTACAATAATACATTGCCAGATAGAGAGACAATGTGCTTGTGTAAAAATTTTCACAGTTCTCCTTGAACTAGGAAAAGAAAAACGTTAGTGACAACATGTTGGTTCCTTACTTTTTTTTAATATAGAGACAAATATAAATTATTAAAAAAAAAAAAAATACAAAGTAAAAAATTAAATTGAAATTAGAGATTTATTTTGAATTTGCAATTCAATCTTCCAATTTTAGAAACCAGTTCAAGAAACATTAGTTCCGACTGTGAAAAAAGAACCAATAGACTCAACAGGTAACTAGCTCATATGTTATCTTTCTTAAGTATTTAATATAAAATCAGCATGTGTTTTCTTTCTTCATTTGTATACATATATGTAATCAAAATCAAATATTAAGAATAAAAATCCACCTCCTTTCTCTACAGTTTATGGTAAAAATATTTTTCTATTGTTAAATTAAAATAAATTCTCAAATAGACATTTTGTTACTCTTCTTTTAAAAAAATCTTTCTTTTAAAGTTGATGATGGTCATCAATTGTCCGAAGATAGCATTTTTTTTTTAGATCTATACAAATTTTTATTTCATCTATAATTTTCTCTTTTTTTTATTCTTTCAAAGTTAAATATTTACAGTGTCTTGTTTGTTACATTTGTGAAGAAATAATCTTATAAAATTTTTTCATTTACTTTCAATTACAAAAAATATTTCGTATATTAAAGAAGGAAACTTTTTCATAAGTAAACATTAAGTTAAATAATGGATGTGAAATATAGTGTTAAGCTCTTTATAATTTCATGATTGATCTATTTTTTGGGCATAGATTTTTTTTTATCAAGAATCCTTTTTCTAAATGGAAATTTTGTAAGGGTTCAGCAAAATTTCCCAAATTTCTCTTAAACCATACCTCTTATTTGAATAGTCTTATTATCATTGACTAAAATCAGTATTTTTGGAATTCTAAATTATAGTACATAATATTAATTTTGACTGCATATTTTACTCTGAAGTTTATGGTATTTATCGCCTTAGTAAATATTTTTTATAGTTGTGTATTTCTCATATAAAACTTATATATGAGATATTGATTTCTCATAAAAAATATTTATTGTACCACTCATTGCTTCAAATGTTAAATACTTATTTAGTTAATTCTTTTAAACAGAAAACAGTGCGATTCAAAGCTTTGCAGATTCTCTGAATCTAGATGAGTTTCTCCAAAATCAAGTAAACCAGAACAGTAACTGTTCTCCTGAAGCTACAATGACTCCTGTGGAATCTTTAATCAACCTTTTTGCATCTGGAAACGTCAAAGTAAAAAAAGAGTTTGACGATCCGATCATTGATGCAATCAGGACAGTAGACCCTGCAGTCCTAGACAGGGTATGTGACAGCCAGTCAACTACTTCT
The DNA here is from genome assembly GCA_963978545.1 of Linyphia triangularis. NCBI lineage: Eukaryota > Metazoa > Arthropoda > Arachnida > Araneae > Linyphiidae > Linyphia > Linyphia triangularis. The sequence goes on along the minus strand of OZ021728.1, from coordinate 54,488,124 downwards.
AAGAAAAAGAGCCCAGCTTACCAGCCAACTGGAAAGCCATTTTCTTCTGTCGCAGGATCATTGAAAGCTATCCTAAATCAGTTGCAGAAGATATCGGACAGAGAACAGAAAGTCAAAGAAAAGTTACAAGAAGCTGATCAGAAGATTAATGAGTATCAGATGCTTTTGGATGAATGGAAGACTAAAAAAATCAAGGTAAGGATTCTTTTAGTTTAAGGTGTGACACATCTTGGTAATTAAAGAATGACACAAGGTGGTTTTAGAGGATTGCACATGGGATTTTATTTGACACTGTACGGGACAAGCAGACAGTCTACGGTTACACCGAGTAGAGTTAACTATTGGAAAAAGATGCAGCTCACTGGGTCAGGTAGAATATCATCCATTGTGCTTACGTCCAGCAGATAGGGATGGTGATGGCAGCTAACTTGATCCAGTTCAGCGGGTAGCTTCAGTGGACCATAAAACTAGGGCGGCTTACATGACTCACTGACCAGCGGTAACCCAAAAACGTCAACTCGACTCTTAAATAAACAGCACCACTGTGCTTACAACTCAAAAGCGCAGAGCTAAGGGTGAACTAAGAGAGAGCTTAAGCCGGAACCAGACCATGCTTTTATACACCAAGTGGCACATGCGCCGTGTCAATGTTATAGCTTAATCAATCAAGGCAATGATGTGAAGAAACTGGCGATCGGCAACGTGAACTGTCACATTCCCCCTCCGCCCTCTAAACAAATACTATGTGATTACAAATGGTGCTTGGTGTAGCTGTTTTAAAAAATTTCAAAATTATGCACAGATGACACCATTGCGTTTTACAGATGCTCTCTACAACAGAGATTTTCGATTACTTGAACCCATACAATATAAGAACGCTAACTGAAAAAGAAACAACACAAAAAGAATAGTACAACCTAGGATAATTAACATAATACATAAAGACTACCAAGCAATTTCAGAAACGCTATAGTGTATTTAATGTGCACTTGGTACTCAGATTTAAAATTTTAACGTGTTTCCCTAGAGGTAATTGAAAAAACTTTTTAAACTTTTACAAAAATTCACTGAAATATCAAAACTTTAGGCTGTTAAAAGGGCTGTCATAAAAAATAAATAAAAATAAAATAAAAAAAATTAACCCTTCCAACAAAATTGTATCATGCTCAATCCTTCAATTATGAATTTTAATAATACAAAACACTTTAAACAACATTACCATACCTGCCAACTTGTAAGGATTATCCGTACAATGTACGGATTTTTACTATTTTTTACGGTTGTACGAACAGCTAAAAAAATCGTACGGATTTCACAGTACTTTTCGTTTTTTTTCTCAGAAACGTTTTTTCTTTTTATATTTTTTCAAGTTACCAACGAGACTTAAATGGTTTTCCAAGGCTGCCGCGTCAGTCAAAATATTCACACTCCGAGATTGCGCGTATGTACAACAATAAAGCGCGTTGGCCCGTTGGCGGGGATGCATGTTTTGCCGATAGGAATTGGCAAACCAAACCCCTGTTTCATTGTTTCGGACTTTACAGGTTAATAAAAAAAGCAGAAAACCGAAAGTGCTTTAGTTTTTTTATTCTTCCTTCATTTGGACCGGACTCCAACATTGCGCTTAAATAATAGCACTAAACCATCGCGCCGGGGATGCACTGTTTTCAATGGTGTTGCCGATGGGACCTGGTGAACCAAACAACTATTTTTTTGCCTCGAATAAAGAAGTAGAAAATTGAAAGTGCTTTAGTTTTTTTATTCTTTCTTCTTTTGGACCTTACTCCAACGTTGCGCATAAATAATAGCACTAAATCGCGGCGGAGGGATTTTTTCATTTATGTTGGCGGCACCGAACGACTGTTTCGTTAGACTTTGGTGATTAAAGCACTTTCGCTTTTCAACTTCTTTGTTAGTCTTAATTATTTATTTTAAAATATCCATGATAAACAATTTTGGTATAAGACTCCAAAAAATATCAAGTTTTTTTGGAGTCTTATACCAAGCAGTTTACTTCAAATCATCATAAATTCAAGCAAAGGAACAATTTTTGCATTCTGCTCTATCTATGCATCTGTTATTAAGATTTTTCATGGAGGATTTACTGATGTCAAAGTTCATATCAATTCTAAAAAACACAGTGACAACATCAAATGTAATAATAAGAATTCGAAAGCATGCTTAATTGATATTTGTGCATGTGATTAAACACTTTGAATACCACCAACTCCTTATATGTTTCACTGTAGTTTTTGTGACATAAAGCATGTTATTTGGGTGTAGTGTATATTAAATCATAAACCTCCTGGGAGATTTCATCATAAATTTGATTTATTTTTAAATCCAGGTTAGTATTTTATTTTATAATTTCCATTCTGTGCTAAAATGTAACAATTTGTTATATTTAGAAGCAATTTAATATCATGCATTTTTTTTTTTTAATTATTTTTTTTGCATTTGCAAGTGAATTACTATTATTTCTATATTACATTCATAAATATTGTTGCTATTTGACTTTCCATGAATCATAGGAATGCAAATATTTGTTCCGTAAAATTTGTACTAATTTGAAAATGCCAATGTTGGCAGGTATGCATTACTATAAAATGCTTTACAACTCTTAAGGAAAAAATCAGATTTCCTGATGTATGTCCTTGAACAGTAGCAACTTCAGATATCAGAGACGATTGCTTCCAGTCCTGCAAAAAACACAGTTACAGAACATCTCAAGGTGACACACGCATGTTACACTAGGTGGTATTTCATCTGTTGTCCTTTACTGACGACCACCCATATCTTGGGCTATCTTCACTGACCATTTATATTTCCCCCTCTGCTCACATCTGCTGGATTAGCCAAAAACAATATTCCACAAAATTGAAAACACTTAAAACAGGAGAACCCTAAACCCAATACCAGACGATGTAACCAACAATATATCCAGAAGGTATAAATCTCGGCAAATAAATACGAGAATAAAATTTTTACATGATAAACCAGCAGAAAAAAAACACAACTACCTAAGACCTCTACCAGCAACTATTCTGTTCAATACATTCTCATAAAACCAAACATATCAATGATTCAACTACATATAGAAAGTGATGACAACAACACAACCAACCATACCAAACAATCGCTAACATTTAACCCAGGCATTACAAAACTAAACACTTCAACAATCAACACTGTTAATTACAAAATTTCTTTACTTGCCACTCCCCAAAGAAAAAACCAACCCACAAAAATCCCTCAGACTTTTCTGAAATCCATTCCCAAAACATTAAAAACCTTAAATATCAAGCTCAAACACCACAAATTCAGGACATCTACTACCCAGAACGACGCCCTATCCCACAAATACTTAAAACCCAATACAAAATAACTCAAAAACCCCAATTACTTATTAAATTTCCTATCTTGCAAACCTGATAACTTCTGATATTCAACTCAAGGAACTCATTTGTACTATACAAGAGACCAGTGGACCAGATTTTTAGAAGAGTTCGATATAACGGAGTTGAATCTTCCCCCTGTCCTTAACCATTCCTCTCGTGCCATCCTCGTAAGTAGAAAACAGAGCATCAGCATAACCCGAAGAACGACAATTACGCCCATACTTGATCCTTACAGCGATAGGTTTCACTGGCACAAAAAATTCAAGTATATCCTTTTCCACAGCTTTGAAAGGCAAACCTCTCAAACCGCTATGTTTAGTGTTCCGAGTCTTTTTACCATCATTGCCATCACGTCTGTCACCAACGTTTAGTCAAGTACTTAAATAATCTCTTCATCTCCAACCAAAACCATGACCTTCAGGTCTATTACACGAGTTTGTACCAACTAACCTACACTCTCGGACACCCCCTCCATGTCCTTTGATGAACGGATTTCTTGTTTACCACTTTTTAGAATTCCCATGGACTTAATTGCCATTTTCTGCAAAGCAAGCTGCATATAAGCATTGGAACCACACTGTTCCGCACACTCCGAACACACAACTAGCTTACCTCCCAAATCCGCTCTAATCCTTGAGCTTTTCCCAATTTAAAAACTTATTAAAATTACGAAAACTAAACCATTGAACAGTATTGCCATATACAGGGTTTCTGCGCATATGGAAAGTCAGGAAATGTCATGAATTTGGACACTGGGTAAATTTTGTCATGGAAAGTCATGATTTTTAGTAAAAAAATTGGCCTTAAGTCATGGAAATTTTGTAAATTTCATGGATTTCTAAACATTTTAAGTAAAACCACCTAACTGTGACGTAATAAACGCCATGATCACTATTCAGCTTATCGAAAATTCATCCATGTTTTTATTTACGTTTTGACGGAAACAATGGTGACAGACAGTTAAAATGTCACAGACAATGAAAACATTTCTGAACTCCAAATTTGTGACATCACATGGATAAGATCTCATATTATGAAAAATGTTTTCACCTATGAGAACTGAAATGAACAGTTTTGATAAGTTTCTGTTTAAATTTTTTTCCCCGTCTTCTTTCTTCGGTTTTGCAATGTTGATATCAAAACATTTGATGAAATAATTTGTTATTAACTTATTCTTTCTTCAAATATTTCTTTATTAATAAAGATTGATTAGTTTTTTTTTAACACTGAAAGATCTAAGAATGGAAAACTATTTTTCCCTTTTTCTTATAATTTGAAAGTTACTGCAACAAGGATTTTCTACTTAATTTAAAATAAAACTTTATAAAAATCATTTTATGGTACATTTATTTACTTACTATGTTCATGTTAGTAAAATTCATATAGGTTATTGTTGTTATTATAATTATTATTATTGTGACTTTATTTCTTAAGTCATGGAAAATTGTTTACTTTAGTCTTGAAAAGTCATGGATTTGTGAAATTTTATTTTGGCAGAAACCCTGCATATAGCCCAGAAATGGTAAAATTGACTCAGTCTTTCTCAGTTAACCAACCCGTAATATCCTCAATATCAGCAGTAAACTTGAAGACATTTACCCCATGGGTATCGGAAAATATTAAATCAGGACTCTTATTGCTTCAAATGCGGCACATTTCATTTACCGGAACAATACCAAAACTATTATAACACATACTATAATGCCCAACAACAAATCCATGACAACAATGTTAAAAATTCAATCTAAAAAAGAAAACAAAAAAAACACACAAAATACTAAAATTTCTATCAAAACCAATTTTAATTGCAGTAACACAACCATAAAACACAAGCACCCCGCAAATATTTGTACCTCGCCTTCTAAACAACAATAAAACCACTACAAAAATACCAGGCAGTTGCTGCATTGAGGAAAGAAAGTGCCAGACTTCCAAGTTGGCACATCATAACAAGTCCAGCTGTTTGCTGTAGAACCTCCCCTTCTCCCAACTTAAGGCCAGCTGTACTAGTCTGCAACACCTCAGTGTCCACGAAATCTAGTGAATAGGTTCGACTTTCGCTATTGTATAAACATCAAACAAAAGTAATTACGGACGCCCCGCGTATGATATGTATGATTTCAATAAAGGTTTTTTTATTTTTTTAGGACAGTTTAAAGCTTTAGTAATGGTTTAATATTAAGTGTCAAAAAGATGTGAATTGATAAATAAGGATTAGGTGAGGTTTTTGGGTGCCAGGACAGTAAAATTTCTTGTTAAAATCAACTGTTGTTAATAATGCAACAACAGAAAATTTACCACCCAACTCCGATTTTTCACTTTTCTTAGGAAGGCATTTTTTTTACTTCTTTTGTGGTATAATGGTGTCAAGTGGCCAATTTTATATATGTTTCTGTGCCCAAGTTTCTTTCATAAGTTAGGAGAAGAATTATTAAGCATTCTATTTCAATTATTATTTTTTTTTTTAATTGTTTCTTTTGTTTACTTTTTAATTTTTCAATATACATATAGTATCTGTACCTATGAAACAGAGAAATTTTTAAAAAAGTGAGCATTAGGGCCGCAACCTATCTTTCATCCAGAGGTACAATTATATTGTAACCTCAAAGAAGACATTCCGAAAAAGGTAATTGACTTTACTGTCGTGATAACTTCCGAAACCCAGACGCCTCCCAATCAGATGGTAAAGAGTGAAAAATACAAGAATTAAACACAGTTTTCAGGTATATTAAAATGGGAATCTGAACTTGATGGCATCATTAAATTAAAAGCCTGTAGCTGAAATCCATTATATATATTTATGTATATATATTATACATATGCATGTGGGTAGGTGTGCATGTTTAATTTAAAAACAGAGTAGTGTTCCTACACAGCCTAGTGAACTGGGAAAATTCCTAAGAAAAGGACGGTTTACCTGGAATTTTGATTGCCTGCAAGACAGTTTTAGAATAAAAAATTTCAGAAATTTGTTGACAAGTAGGGAATTAAAAAGATTTTTTTTCCTTCAAAATACTATACAAAAGTAACAAAAAAGGAGATTCTGGAATATAAAAAAAGACAATTGTTGCACGAAGAGAGGTAAGAGAAATATAATGCCCTTTTCAAAGAAGTGTACAAATGAGGTAACACTTCTGGAGTAAAGAACTATACTTTGCCAAGTTAGCCATGAAATTTTGTCAGATATGTCTGTAACCTGCATATTGAGAAAGATTATTTCATTGCCAACCAAATTTTAAAATGATTGTAAATTTAAGAAATTAACATTTTCAAGGTTATAAAATTTACTTTATAATTCATAAAGAGTTTTTGCAACACGACTGGTCCTTTATATGTTTTTTTCTTTCTTTAAAAACTAGTTAAAACTAATGGCAATATTGTTCTACTAGTTGGTTATTCAATTTTATCCTATGACTTGTCCTTCTGCTTGATACAGGAGAAGCTTGCACTTTGTACATGATCATCTTGGCTTTTTTAACCAGTGGCAGCAGTGCCTTTGCCACTTGTTTAAAGAAACAGGTAGGCATGCTGGTAAATGTTCCAGATTGTTTTAGCTTGCTTGTTAGGCTCTCTGGAAATAGTTTTTGAGATTTCAATAACATAATCTGGAAATGTTAAACATGTTTTTCTTATTTTGAGACAAATAATTCAAGAATTAATTGTTGATTAACTGAGAAATTGTACCACATAAATTTTTTTCTCATTGAAACATTTGTTAACATTTACATTACTTGATTTTAGTGTCTCAATTTGTTTCTAAATAGTGTGTTAGCTAGAATTGCCATTGATAAAATTTAGTGTGTTCTCCTTTTAAAATTTTTTAATGACATTGAGATTCACTGAGACATAGGAAGAAATTATTTTTTCACATAAAATTCTTCAATATCCTGTAAATTTGTATAAATTTAGGAATTCCATTGTCTTTTGGTAGACCATTATTAATTTTTCTTGTTGTTACAGTTTCAAAGTGAAGAAGAATATCTGGGGCATCAACGCAATACTCTTGTTAAGTCAATGAACGGTATGTTGTAAATTGCTTAAAATGTATTTGACACATAAATAGCTTTTTCGTTGAAGTAGTTTTGTCTGTTTCCTTGTTTTTAATGGAAGCAAAATTGTCACACTGAAACAATTTGACATTTTCCTTGAATTTTACTGTAAATTATTACTTAATAAGGTAATTACTTAATAAGGTTCAAGTAATTATTACTTAACATGTAGATTTTTCAATACTGTTTTGAAACATTGCATTAATATTTTTCCTTAAAGCTGTTCTTTTGTAATTCTATCAAATAAAAAATTATAATGTGAGGTGTTCTATTATAAATTATATTTCCTCTGTTTCAAGTGTTTTCTTATTACCTCAAAGCCATCTCTATAAATACAAGTTATAATAGTTTGTTACAGTTGTGAAAAATAAACTTAAAAAGTTTTTAAAAAATAACTTCCAAAACTCAAAAAAAAATTTCAATTTTTTTTTTCTATGTACAGAACCTGGAAATGTAAGGGAACTTTCTGATTTTAGAAAAATCAGAGAATTCTTTAAAATTTTACAAAAATCAGGGAAATTTTCTATCCTTGTTTTGAAGATACATTTCCCTATTCATCAGTGTTTTCGATGCACAGCATTATCTAACCATATGGGTATTGACAGCATCTCAATCCTGTCTTAAAATGCTTTCAAACTTATTGTTTAGCACAGATTGAAGTGTGGCTGTTCAAATGTTCTTGATGTTTCTTTGTAAAATTTAATTAAACAGGTTGAGATGGTCTTAGAACCAGATTGTTCAGATGTATTTAGGAAGAAGAGTATTATGCAAGAAATGACGAGTCGATTTTGCATAAAGTGTCTGTTTACTTATTTAAAAAAAAAAAAAAAAATCATATCCCTTAGCTCCACCAAGATAAATTGTGTAAAAGCTGCAGGTTTGGTAAAATAACGCATTTTCTAAACTATTAATAATGAAAATGCAAAAGTTTTAAATGCATAGACAAGTGTTTATTTAAAAGAAAGTATTAGTAATTTTAGGCATTAGTATCTTAGCCATCAAGCAATATAAAGATAACAAGCAGTGTTATATTTTGCTTTAATTATAGTGATTTGTAACTGTGGTTATAAAGTTTCTCATATAAATTAATTTTATTTTTTAATAATTGATTATCACTAAAATCTTCATGCTTTGTAATATTATGAAAATCGAAAATTCCATTTCAATCTTGTAAATGGATGATTGGGAATAGTGTTAAGGATGAAAATTTTTAAACACAAAAATATGACTTTTTGTTTTTAATAATGTCATTTTATAGCTGCTGATTTTAACTTTTTCAGACTGCCATCTAAACTATAGTTTGCTGCTAACCTTTTTTCTTACTTTCTTTTACAATCTAGCTTTAAATCAAACATAAAACAAAGTACTGAGAAATTTACCCATTATTTGGAAATTTACATGGAATGTAGATACAATTATGTAAAGGAATGGTAACACGAGGATAGAATGTATACTTTCAATAACAAACAGCTGATTGAAAACTAAACAGTCACATTATTTTAAAAATCTTTCCCGTTGTAAAAGCATAAAACTGGGTTTGCATGGCCCTTAGAAGTTCTTAAGAAGTACTTATTTTTTATAAGTCCTTATATAAGCGCCCTTAAACCTTAGCCTTTTTCTTTAAATCTTTAATTTTCAACTGTAAATTTTGTTTCTTAAATTTTTTTAGTTATTGCCAAATTTGTTTTTCCTTGTCCTCCCTTGTATCAGAATTGCTGATTCCCAGGAAACTTCTTTTTCCATTCAGTGTGGATGGAATTTTGTTGTTGGATTGGATGTCTGCTGAGTTCTAGTTTATCAGTGTTGCACAAGTATATAAGCTTGTGTTTCAGCATGTTTGGAAAAAAGACTTCGACTAAGAAAATGCAAGGCAACTGTATTTTAATGTCTTAGGATTGAGTTAAGACCTACAAATAATGGTTTTTATCTGTAATAACAAGCTCAAATTGAGATTTAACTTATCTTGCAAAGAATTTGACGTTGGGAAAATCCACCGTGACTGTTCATATGAATGCTATTTTTTGTGCAATTTAATATTTTCATGCCTCCCAACTTGTTTTGCATACAAATTTCGACCAATTTGGTACAGTTTTATGAATAGCTCATTAAATTCTCCAAACATGTTTTTTATGGAAAATACTTTCATGCTGCCACTAAAAACTAGTGTCATCATTTATTATGTTTTTCCTAATTACAGGCTTTTGTTAAATGCTATTAATATCAAAATAGCGTTTTCCATCTGATTTTAGGGTAAATATCTGTAGATTTTTTTCGTCTACAAGGGGTTTCATAAGTGCACAGTTGCGGTTTTTCCTAAAATTTTCCCATATTTGTGACCTTTTCCTTATGAATTTTAGATTCTAATAGCTGTTTCTCTCCCTCTTTTGTATTATGTTTGAGGTAAGCATTGGAACAACAGCTTACATGCTGTACTGGCAACTTTTCTGGAAAATAACTAGTTTGACTCAACATTTCCCCTGTCTTAGGATATGGAAAAATTTTACTCTAAAGTGATTTTTTTGAATATATAGATGTCACTTGAGCTCCAATATGTATACTCAGAGTATTGAAAACAAAAAATTACAAATTGACTGATAATTTTCAGCCATTTGATGGTGTTATTTAGCAAAAGAAATCGCTATTTTTGCAGGTTTTTTTTCCCCGTTTTGGATGATGAAAGATTCGGATTTAATTGCAGAATGTGCTTTTTCAAGTTTACTTTCTTCAATCCTTTCAGCATTTAGATCTGGTATATATTTATGTATGTTAAATTTCTGTATAAATTTTTTAGTCTGCATTACTCTTAGGTTGTGATTGGCTGTACAAGTTGTGTCGCCAATTAGCGTTACCAGTAGCTAAAAAAACCTGTCTGCTTAGCTCACTGTTTTCTCTCGATTACGAAGACAAAAACTTTTAATTGCTAACTTAGGGATGTTTTTTAATTTAAAATTCTAAGAGTTTTTTCAGGTCAATAAAGCATATCTAAGCAAACAAAAAGCAAAAATGTGAGCAGACAATCATATCGGGCAAACAATCTTCATTTGGCTTCAAGCTTTTATTAGTAATTAGCTGCATGGACACATGTTATGGAAACCTGTCAATGTGTCAACATTTCTCTAAAATATTCACTTTTAGTCAAACCACCATTAATACAACCGTCCCTTTTCATGATCTTTTTAAAACCTTTTCTTTGTTATTACAATTCTCCCCATCAGAAATGCAAAAAATCCACTTTTCCTTAAAATGAGACTGTTAAGTAACAAAGTAGATATTTTAAGGAGAAATAAGTTCTGTTTTAAACAAATTGGCAGATCTGAAGAAATTGTCCAATGAATTATCAGAAAGAGTTGGAACTTCGAAAATATTTTCTTTGTTAAATAACCGTTTGAGAATATATATGAAAAAGAAGAAAAAAAGTTGCCAAATTCTATTTCAATGTTATTTAAATTGTTTATTCGTCAATTTTGATTTTTATAATGTAGTGTTTTGAATTTTTGTGTAGGAAAACAATGAGTTTTTGTTTTTTCAAAATTATGAGTTCTTAAATTTTTTTTTTAATGTCCTGAAAAATTCCTGAAAAAATAATTATTTTTGACTTTTTATAAACTCTATGAACCCTGTAAAAATTCAGTAACATTAACAAAGAATCTTTTTCTCGTTGTTTGAAGTGAGAAAATAACAAAACTGTACGAAAAAAGGTATTACTCAGACAAAAATTGGGAATATTTGATGACCAAATTAATTTGTTTCTTATTGGATATCTGTAGGTTTTGAAAGATCTCTAAAACATGAGTGATACTTTATACAATATATTTACACTAGCTCAGGAGAATCACTGAAACATGTTCATGCATCTTTTGAGAAATATATTATGTTTTAGTAATGAAATAAACTTGTTGCTTTTAAAAGGATTAATTTTTTGAAATTTATTCCAGAGGCTCTGAATTCACTTTCTAAGTTTGCTTATGCTTGGTATTTTGTGAAAGTTAAGAGTTAATAGTAAATGATGATTTATTTGTCTTTATAGGTAATAAAAAAATGTTTTGAGGCATGACTTGTCAAATCCTAAGCAGCAGATTTTTTTTAGGAATATCTTCGTTACTTTCAAATCATTGTGTTGTTTAATTTTGCTTCTCTACCAACACATGGCAATTCATATGAACCATTAATTTGCACCATCAATTATATAATAACACTCACAAGTTTGACTGTCTGGGAATAAATTACATTGTTATAGGGAACATTTTTAAATTTACAAGGTGACTCTCTGTAAAAATAACAGAAGTTGTTAGAGTGATTTGCCTGTTTATTTCTTGGTGAGCAAGATTAAACTGTTTGTATTTCAACCTTTTGGTATGTTTTCATGACCTTTTCGTTTAAATTAAGCTTACTCAAGATATTTTTAAACTACTTCTATTTCTCTGCATTCCATATGAATTTCAGAGTGATATTCAATGATGTACAGAAATTTGCAATTGCCCCTCATCCTTTGAGTTGAAATAAAAAGTTTTCTGACACTGCCTAAGCCTTATTTAAAAAAATACTACACTAAAGAGCTTGTTATCTTTTGCTACTACCCTAGTTAAGATTAACTATAATTAGAGAGGTAAATCATGTTTATAGAACTTGAGTTTTTTTTATTACTTATTTAAGATTAAATTTAAAGTTTTACTCCTCCCTGGGACCCACCTTGACGTTGGTGGAGGAGCTTGTGTGCCTCTGTGATCCTGCAAGCTATGTCGTCGGTGACAAGAAATGGCAATTGATTGAAGTATTGCAGAAACATTATATTTCTGTTTATGCATTGTTTTTGTATTCCTACAATGAGTTAAATAGTCTATTCATGGAAAGAAGTCAAGAATCTTTAGCTATTTTAAAATAGCTATTCATTTTTTGCTTTTATTTTGTTGAGGACTAAATCATTTGCTTTGGTTGGTTTGATGTTTCAGGTGTCATATCACATTCAAGCAACATTTAGAATTTGTGAAATTCAAAATCATTACTATAAGTTAAAAACATATATTGCATTTGCTTGGCACATTATTTGGTGCTTGTCAATGGAATGTTTATTTTAAATATTTGAATGTTTGTTGGGAGAATCAGTTTTTTTTTTTAAAACTTACTACTGACAGTGTTTATTCAAAAACAAATTTGTGAGACACTAAATCGTATCTTGTGTTGAGCACTAGTATAATAAAATTAAAAAAAATACCTTTTGCAAATGCCAATTAAACATTTTTATATCCATAAATGAGAAGGCTTACACTTTAACTCTATATTTTTGTTAAATTCGTTTTCTGGATTCTGAAAAATCAAAAAGTTGTTTTGAATTTTACACAGGTATGCAAATAAAATTCAAATTGAAGAACACAATTGATATTTTCATTTTAATTTGTTATTTTTGAGCTGTAGTTGTCTTGCACTTCATGTTGAAGTCAATACTGAGATGTTATTTGTTGATTTATCATCTTCCTTTACTATAACCTTCATTTGCAATTTGCACAATAGACTTGTATTAAGATTCAATTGCTCTTCTTATTCATCTGGTGTTTATTTTGCTTTGATTATGCATTTAACCTAACAGGCAACAGAAATGCTGCTATTCTCATTGCACTAAGACACTCATAGTAAAAAGTTTTTCAGTCTAAACTGTGGCTCATGTAGATATGTTAATACACTGAGTCGTACCTAGTTGGTTTCCTAGTCACAATACTTTGCAGTCTTTTAGAGCAATTTGTTTTTTTTTTTAATTAAAAGGGACAAGTTTAGGGCAGACACAATGATGAATATTACTTCCAACTTAGTTTTGCTTATGTGAAGCAACTGCTGTCTCGTGGAACTTTTTCTCCAATATTATTCTGGGAAGTTTTCAAGTTACTTGTTACAGTCTCTTGACATTCTGGGTCTTGTCACCGGAAGGTTCTACCATGGCGAACAGGTTGCAGGGGAGAGGTCAGACAAAGTGGTCACATGCACTGTTATCTGTATTTGACACATTTGCAATCTGACTATCAAAATCGTCCCTGTAATATTTGGATTTGAATATTTTTGTTTTAATAAAAAGGAATCTTGTAAACAAGATCTATCCACATTGTACCTGGAGCTTATCTTCAGGCAAAAAGTTACTTTTTATTTTCAATAAACTACACTATTATTTTAAATAAAAAGCAAGGGTATAGCATTCTCATCTCTTTCAGGGCTAGTTCGACAAGGGGTATTTGGATGCAGGTTAATTTATCATTGATTATTTTACAAATAAAAAAACATAGTGACAGGAAACAACATTTTACTTTGTTTTCAAAATGATTTTGAGATATATTTGAAGTTTAAAAAAGCTGATTAATAGTTCAAAAATTTTATGACACCATTTAGTTGTTTCAAGGCAAACCCGATTTCAAGACAATCTAGTTTAGTCTAAAATTGAGTTTAAGTGTAAACTAGGTTATCTAAAAAGAATATAGATGTATATATATTTGTAAAAATTTATAAATATTAAAATTTTAAAGTTAACTAGGTGCCAAATTAGTTTGGATATTAATTTCATTTTAAACTTTTTTCTGTTATTTGGTTCCAACAAATTTAAAGAAATTTTTCAACCAAATATTTTAGTTCAAGGCTTTGAAACCTCAATTCGATTCTGTGCTTGGCCTTTACTGGAAATAGTAGTATTCTGTTTACAGATAGACATTTAAGATTGTATTTTCTTTTACATTACTATCAATGAGTTAACAAAATCGTCTTTTAAATTTAGTATGTTTCAAAGCATACACTAATTCAAGAGGATATTTTTTTATGTGTAGGAAGATATTTTTTGTTTGCAACTTTTCTGTGGTTGGTGTGGCATTATGAATTCTTACTGCATTTATATAAAACTATGCATTATACAAAAATATATAAATTATAGATATTTTCTATAAAACTTTTTTATTTTATCTTTAATTTATTTTGTTTAGGTTAGTTGAAATCTTATTATTAAGCTACAAAAATATGTAACTTTTTACTCACTTATAATTCAAAGCAGCCATGCTCAAACAAATTCTTGGTAAATTTTTTTAACCTTTAGGACATGCAATACAATGAAAAATATTAACACTGGCAATCACTTGAAGCTATTTTTTAATAAACATGAGCTGTAATCTCTACTTTTCTATTCTTACAAAAAACACTACTTGCAATATTAACTCTGGATTACTAACCTTCTAAGCAAGAAATTGTGTGTTTGTTTTTTCTGGTAATCTATGATGAAGCTGCTACTGAGTAATTTAGCATAAAAACTATTAACACATTTAGCTTTCTTTTCCAAGTATTCATATTTTTATCCTCACTATTCCAAATATTCCATTTGATGTTGCTTCATATTGAATCGTCCATGGTGAGTAATCTCCATTTTATTTTAAGTATTTAAATAATTTTTTTTATCACACTGTGTTCAGTTACATCAAAAAGCTAATTTCAATCATAAAAGGTTAATGAGAAAGCTCTGTTGCATAGTAATTATGTGTTGCTGTTTAATTATATATATATTTTTTTATTAAGTTTAAACAATAAAAGATAATAAATTAGCTAAAAATATAATTCATTTTTTTTCATAAATAATTTTTTTTTTTTTTAAATTGCCAGTTGTTATTTTTCTTTGTATATATGTCTGGGATTGAAAATTTTGATATTTTTAAAGTTGTGCACACTCGAGATAGTGACTATTCCTTCAGATTAAATTTTTGTATGGAAACGTTATAAATAAGTAACATTATACAAGCAAACTTTATTCATAAAAGTTTGGCATTTTTTTAACACTTTATCTGTTTTAGTTTAAAACTAAGCTTCGGAAGTTGAGCAAATGTTAATTCAGTGGTCTGTGATTTGCTGTATTTGTAGCCCAACAATTTGAATTTTATGAAAGCTTTTGCTTGATCAGGAACATTTGAAATTGACTATTATATGAATATGAATATTTTTAGTTGCTGTTTGGGTAATCATCATAATTATATACAATTTAATAAATGTATAACATTTCAAGGTTGACATTTACTTAGTTAAATTTGTTTGGCAAAATTTTTAGTAATTCTGTATATTTAGATTTAGTGACAGAAGACAGTCTGGCCCCCAATGTCCTGGAGGATTCTGACTGTGTCGATTCTACCTCCTACAGTACCTTGCCCGATATACCAAGTAACCACTCAAATTTGTTGAATAGCGTGGAAGATCTTTCTGCAAACAATTTATTCTCTTTGTCCGAAAATTCAAACAATGAGCAAAGAAAAGCATCGTTTTCACAGACTGTTGCCGAGGTTCCAGTTGTAAATAATATTCAATCAGCAGAGGAAGAAATTGCTATTCTTCCATTTGCTTGCATGTTAGGGAAGAAAGAAGTTCCAGTTATTGACCTGGATGAGACATACCCCTTTGAGAAGAGCAATATATCTACAACCATGTATGTATTTAGTTTTATTTTGATAAAATGTTCTAATAATAAGTGTTATTGATTTTGCTTTGGTCTTGAAACAAAGCAGGTATTTTTACTTTGCAGTCTTTGTAGTATGCCTTTTATAGTGACTATTATAGTGAAGCATGTTGTTTATTATTGTTTTCTATTATAACATTTTCACCTTTGAAATACTATCAGTATGATTGATTATTGTCTTTTTCTGGCATTATAACTGTTAAAAACGTACTTACATAAAAGTTATTTAGAGTTTCAAGAGGTGCAATATAAACTACATCACTATCATGTTCAGTATTTTCCACTGCGATTTCCTAAAAGTTGAATTACTAGGAGCCTATTATAATTAAAGACTACTATAATAACTAAGTCATTTAAAATTTTTAATTATATTCTAAAACATATTTGTTTGCTTTTTTTTTTTTTAAAAGCGAGTCAAGCTTTTGAATTGAGCATAGGAAATTGCACAATTTAGCATTTAAAATTGCTTAATTTAGCATGTAAAATTAATTGCATATTTTCATTGAAATGAGTGCTTTTCTAATCATCTTTGTAGTCAACGAATAATTATTTTAACACTCTTAAGCTAATTTGTTACTAATTAGTCTCCTTTTCTGTAATATTAGAAGAACTGTCATTTTTTAAACACTGAAAAAAAATAAAGTTTTTTTTTTCTTTTTTCTTTTTTTCTTCTTAAATTTGAGTTGTGGTAGGAATATTCATACAATAAGTGCTTTTATCTTTAAAGTTTTAATTTTACGTTCTAGTATGCTTTAGATAATTATAGGTCTGACATGCTTTTGAGTAAACTATTGACTCAGTGCATAATGGAAATTGATGCTTGGAGGAAATTTGCATTAAAATAACTGAGTTGGTTTGCATCAATGCCTACCCCAGAACTTAATCTTTTGGGCTAGTTTTCCTTGCATTACATTTCCAGAAATTCAGGTCCATTCGAATGACAACTCTTGTATTTGCTCATTAATAAAACCTTATTATTCAAAATAACAAACTTACATTTTTACCTAAGAAAAAAAACCTAAAGACAAATAAGATACTTAAATGAAGATATGTGTTTAGAAGTCGTCAAAAAATGTTCAGCAATCTGAAAAATTAAAAGTTACTTAAATTTACAGTACATTTTTACTCAAAATTGCAAAAGTTTTGGAGACTCCAAACCTTTAAAAATGCAAAATTTGTGGTCTATTAATTAAAAATATAGTTGATTTTATAGTTTTAATGCAGTTTATTTTTTGTAAAAGTAAAACATATTTTACAACTGTCTGTGGAAAACTAAATAAGAACTTAATATATTGGGTAATTTAATATAGACTCACAGAACTTAACATATTAGATAAAAGTTAAAAGTATAGTGAAATTGTCTGATTCAAAACTTTAAAAAATACTGTCCTGTAATCATCTATAGGATACCAAATTCGTATAAGTTGTTCTCACTATTGATGTTCCTTTGTTAGTTAAAATAAATATTTTCAAATTAATCGCATTTAGCACTAAATTGTACTTTTTTTTAGTGGAACGTTGCTGCATAAAGATACTTTAAATGGTGAGTTATTGTTATTTTTTCTTATTCATGATTTTACTCCTAAAATTATATTCCTTTATTATAAGCCTCAAAACAACTTTTTATATGGTTTCCATAGTTCAAAACTGTCCGATAGTGAATGGTAGCTTATTTTCATTAGAAGGTGTTCAATTTTATTTTCAATTGTGCTTTGTAATGTATGCCTATTTTAAAGTACAAAAAATTAGTAAGTTAAATTTTAATTTATTTTAGCATATTTTATTTTAATGTTAATCCATCAAGAATTTTCTTGTTCAACATTCAGAATTTGTTGTCTACTTTTAACTGTTTGGCTTTGAACAAGAGGGGGTATTTGTAATATAGAAAAAATGTACTACCTTAGGCATATGCTGTTTAGCTTCTGCTATTTACTGTCACTGAATACATTTGTTATTTTTCTCAAGGAAGGCAATGCAATTAATAAAGTAAGAAAACGAACATTATTGATTGTATTTTATCTTAAATACTTTTCAGGAGAATCAAAAACCAGAAAACCCAAAAACACAAAAATAAAAAAATAAAAAATTAATTTGAGTTATTAATGTACTGTTGTAATTTATTCTTTGGTGTTTCATTTTTAAGTTTCTAACAGGTACACAGAGATGGCAAATGATTGCTCTAATTTGATTATTTGCATCATTAATGCAGGGTGTGTCTAGCCTGATGTAGAGGATATAAGCAATTTGTATAAATGAATCAATAAAACAATTTATAAACCTGACAATTAAAATGGGCATTTAATAACTATATTAATCTCAGAATGATATTCACATTTCTGAGAGATCATTAAAAATTAATGGTGGCCAAATGATATTGATTGAATTTGAGGACTGGTGGCATAATTTGTTTTTGTTTATTACATTACATCACATTGCAAGTAAAAAAATTCCTCAATAAAATTACATTGCATTCCAAGTGAAAAAATTCCTCAATAGAAATTCAATACCGGTTATAGTTTCTTTTCCAAATGTAGTGTGATATGAACTTGGTAGTGAGATCTTCATGGTATATTTTCATTTTATAAATTATTTAGGATTTATGTAACAATATGCTGAACTTTATTTGCATTTAAAAAAATATTATTTTTAATTTTTAGATAAGCTCTCTGAATGGAAAGTTCTTGCTGCTCACCAAGTAGTGGTTAATTCAATCCAGGTATTTTTATTTCATTATCCTTGGTCTTATTGATGCATTCAAAGATAAATTTCTGCAAAACTTGATTTAACCATTTCTGGAGCATTTCAAGCAAAGTGGTCCTCAGGATCAAAAATATTAAATTTCATGATAAAATTCCGAAAAAAAAAAATATTTATGTATTTAAAAGTGTATATATTTTTAAATGCCTATAATGTTTTATATAAAATGAATTAAAGAGGGTAAAAAAAATGGAATTAACTACATGCTCTCTCTGAAATTTACTTTTTGATGCGAATCCTAATGATACGTATATGTATTTTTTTCTTGTGCAAACATTAAGAATAAAAATATATGAACATATATGATAATAAGTACATCTATTATGACCAAAAATATGTGACTGGAAAATGATTAAAATGAATAAATTTTAACTATTAAAATTACCGGTTCTGAACGTGTCACATAAATTTAAATCTGTTTTTCTGAAAACTTTATAGTAAACTTCATAATGCTGATTTTTTTTATTATAAGCTTATTCAATTTGTCAAACATGCAATTGTCAAACAAAATTGCCTGCATCATAAAATATATATATATATATATATATATAGATTGGGCTTTTTTAAATTTGTCACTCATGTCACTTTTTGCGACATTTGTGAACATTGTGTGACATACTATAAAAAGTTTATACTTCCACATTTTTGCAGCTAAAAAAATTATAATTATGTTAATTATATCTCAAGGTATGAAATTCAGAATGCCAATTCATTCTTTAAAAAAAAATTATTTTAGAGCCAAAATAATTTTGAATATACTGAAAAAGTTGTCTCCAAATGTTCCTTCTGTAATTTATTTATTTTTTTGTTTTTGTTTTACTTGTTTAATAGTCTTGTTCTATTTTTAAATTGAATTTCAGGTATTTGAAGATTTCCTCTATACTTCTTCCAATGATAATACAGCCAAACGATTTGATTTAAAAGTAAGATTTCTCTGATTTTTCAATTTTTTATTTTGTTAAAGTTCACTAAATGTTCTAACTAAATAATGATTGTATTCAAATAATTTTAAACATGTTTGTATATTTAGTTATTTGTGCTGAAATAATAATTTGCTAGTGATAAATTATTACATTATGAGAAGATTCTTGTGTAAAAGCGAAAGCATATAAATATCAATGCGTAATTTCTATTGCACAGTGAAAAGTTATCATAAAATGTTTGTCCTCTGTGAAAAAATTAATTGTGAATTATTAATTGTGTGATTATATTTTAGGATTTGTCAAAAACAGTTATTTATCAACATGAAAAGAAAAACGTCACTCATTTGTGTATTGAGAAGGTTAACGGGATAACAATTGTGTTCACTGCATGTGCGGCATCCTATGTAGTTTCAGCATTTAAAGCAGAGGTATGTAATGTATCTATATTATGTTTACTATACACTTGAGTAATCTTGTATATTACTTCTGGACAGTGTTTCTTGTGGCGATCCTTTTTCTCCCTTTATGATAAATCATAATTGATAAATGACTATCAATTTAAAAGCTAACAGGCATGGTATGGTTCAGCTGAAGCTCTGATTTCAGCTTTTTGACCAAATTTCATTACTTTGAATATAGCTTAAAAATAGAAAACTAGTTTTAATTAGATTCACCTGTTTGTCAATGTAGTATAATTGCTTTAAAGTTGTTTGACATCTGAATTTTTTTTGAAAATTTGTCATTTTTTTACTGGATTTCAGTGCTTTAGCATGAAAGTTTTTTCTTTTGCTTGGGAGCTGTCATATCATGTCTGGGTTAAGACCGCTTCAGACGAATAGTTTATTTATAATGCACAAATTGTTATTTGTTTGAAAATTAAAGTTAATTTTCTTATTTTTGTATTTTATCAGAGTGGACTCTATATCTCTTAATAAATTAAAGGATATTTTGATATTCTATGAGAGGAGACTGTGTAATTGCAACTCAGCCCAGCAATGACCCCCTTTTTCCTCATTGACTTACAAGATATGATTTATCTTCAGACCCGCCTTCTACACAAGCAGTGTTGAGTTCTACTTTTCAAAACCTGTTTTATTATATATCTCGGCAATAGAATATGATCTAAATCTGATGAACTTCCAAACAAGTATTATTATAAACAGTTATAAATTATAAATGTACAGTCTGCACCTGGTCTACTAGTTACAAAAAAAAAAATTTGAATTATGTCAAATTAATAAAGTATTGTTAATTTGACTTACATGTTATCTAATATCTTTACATTACTTAATAAAGTACTATATTTAATATATTATTAATTGACATAATTGAGGAATTTTTCAAGAACAAGCATTGTTTTTGTTGCTCAACAAGGTTTTATTCTAAAGTTACTACAAATTAGTTGTCTTCACTGTTTTAAGAATTTCTTCTTTGTTTATTTAGATTTTATGAAAACTAATATAATTTAATATTAACTTATAATTTCCTAGGAAAGGTATTTCCCAATATGTTTTCACTAGAGAAATAAGTTTTAAAAAGTATCAGAAGCTTATGTTATTTGTATTGATAAATATCCTACTAAATAAAAAAAAAATTATATCTCAAATTCTGCATAACTCTTCTGTTAAAAATTATGTTTTATTTTAATGTAACTTATATTTGTGTTAACCATTACAGGATGGCACATTTTTAAATAGTTTTAAATTTGACAGTACTGTTGCCAGCCTCTGTAAAGGCAAAGATAAAATATATGTTGGTCTTCGAGATGGATATATTTTCACCTGTAATCTGAAGGTTAGTACCATTATCTATTTAAGTTTTAATTGTTGGATTTTTGCTTAGTATCCCAGTTTTCTGTACTTTAAACAAGTAAATTAAAGTTTTAAGTACAGAGAACTGCTTTTACTTTGCAATGTCATTGAACTTGTAATTAAATTGTTATTGAATTCTATAGTCTTTGGAAAAGAAGAAATATCATTGGAAAATTCTTGAATCTTTTTTAGAAGAAGATTATTTACTCCATGATAATTATATTTTAACGGAAAAGAAAACCCCAAATAATGTATATTTTTATTTTTTACTAAACTTTCACAAACTATCTTACTTACATATGTATTTATTATATTTTCAGGAACAAAAAGAAATTGTATACATTGGAGATCCAATAAGAAGCATTGCTTTAACTTATCAGGGATGCATTAGTATACTGGTGACTCTTGCAGTCAATGGCAGTGTTTCTATCCGAGATGCAGAAAGAAATGGTCTGTTAATTAGAACTGTGAAGCCACAGAAAAATGTACCACTCTTTATGACTGTTAGCGGAGATTGCATATATCTTAGTGGCTCTGAGTTTTAATTGGAATAGAAATAG